>CM034535.1:13094996-13694996 GCA_020002185.1 Paraescarpia echinospica | reverse complement strand
ATCTCTCAACTTGTGCAGACAGCGCATTGTTGGCGTGAGCGGGATTCTTAAGATCCATGTCAATTAATTCCTCACAGAATGATGGAATTTTTATTGTAGAAATGTTGCGTGATTTTATTACTTTTTCTGAACTCGAGGTCGTTGTAGGCGGATTTTCCCCATGATTGCTGAATGATCAGATATACCGTCAGTGATACTGATATCGTCGATGACAGGTGGGTCAGACTCTCTAGTGATCAAGAG
Source organism: Paraescarpia echinospica (assembly GCA_020002185.1). Lineage (NCBI taxonomy): Eukaryota > Metazoa > Annelida > Polychaeta > Sabellida > Siboglinidae > Paraescarpia > Paraescarpia echinospica. The sequence continues at coordinate 13,694,753 of CM034535.1, read as the reverse complement.
GTCCAGAGTGACCTTTCTTGTGAGTAGCACTGTGGATATTTTACTGTGGACCACTGCTGGACAGGAGATGTAGGAAGACGTTGGCTCTATTGTCACACGAGTCTTCAACAGAAATATTGAAATAGTATCCTCCTTCTCTCTGTAGGTTCGCTCTCCGCGGGAAGACATCCAGGAAGCAGAGGATGATTCGGAAGAGGAGAAAGATGAGGAGATGGAGCAGGATGTCATCTTTGACATGGTCAGTTCACATCTCACGATCCTTCTACATTTCTTTGGTGACATTTCATGTTTTTTTAACATTTTGTAATTGCTATAAAATTTCCACATAGTTATGTTTTGAAGAACACCCGAAGATATAACCATAAGTCTATAGCATACATCCCTTTATGTATGTCAGTGGCACTGCTAAAATCGAGAGCATTTGTTTAATTTAAATTAATTGTAGCTGCTGTGGCAGCAGATAGAGTATTACTTTTCTTAATTACATCCTGTAATATATGGTATAGTATGGTCAGTCTATGTGATCCATTATGATAAAAGTGGGACATTTTACATAATTTCTTTACTATTAATATTTAATAAATGTGCTTTTATTTGACAGTTTGAAAAGAATATAATTGTTACTTTGCCTCCCTGTGCAAATGCTGAGTTGTTGACACTTTCCCTCCTGTACATATGCTGTATTATTGACACTTTGCCTCCCTGTACGTATGCTGTGTTGTCGACACTTTGCCTCCCTGTGCATATGCTGTATTATTGACACTGCCTCTTTGTACGTATGCTGTATTATTGACACTTTGCCTCCCTGTACATATGCTGTGTTGTTGACACTGCCTCCCTGTACATATGCTGTGTTATTGACACTGCCTCCCTGTATGTATGCTGTATTATTGACACTTTGCCTCCCTGTACGTATGCTGTGTTGTTGATACTTTGCATCCTGTCTGTATGCCGTGTCAGGATGAGATGGACGTGTCTTCAGTGATGGGTCAGTGTGACCCGGCAGTCAGTGCGCCGAAGCCGATGACCCACAAGGAGGCTGACCGACTGGACGTCATGCTAGAACTTGTCTTCCGCTACACTTACAACGTGTGTCACAACAGAAATGGTATGCCACTGTTATTTCAGTTGAGGACGACATACTTGATAGCATGAATTGTTCCATATGTTCGGAAGTCATTTAATAAGTTACCCATTCCAATGGCTGTATAGATGGCAAATCACTACAAAAACTTGTCAGTTGTTAATACCATGGTGTTTATCACACTATTAAAATGCCTACATGTTCATGTTTGTAACAGACAATGTTTTTTATTTATTTTAATCTAATGAAATTGTTTCTCAATAGTTTTTTGCTGTATAAATGTAATTTTAGTATGAATTAATTTTGAGAGAAAGAACGAGATATAGAAACAATACTAGTCCAGGAAGCCCAATACTGACAACTATCAACAGTAACACAGTCTGTGAAACTATTTCCATTAACATACATTGTAAGTGGCAATTCAGTCCCTGTGAATTTAGTTTACAGTAAATTCAGTCCCCCATGAGTGAGTGACTGAGTGACTGAGCGAACGAGTGAGAGTGTATGTCTGTGTCCAGGTGAGCTGGACTGGGAGGCGACCAAGAAGCTGTACCGGGAGCTGCTGCTGGTGTTTGACCGCCTCATTCTGCCCACTCACGCCTCCTGCCACGTCCAGTTCCTCATCTTCTACATCACCAGCTTCCACGTGGTCAGTCTACGATGTGTCACTGTCAGCAGTGTCTCTGTGCACTGCCAGTCTCTGTGTCACTGTTGGTGGCTCAGTGTCACTGTCAGTCTCTCAGTATCACTGTAATTTCTTGATGTCACTGCCAGTGTCTCTGTCAGCCCCTCAGTATCACTGTCATTTCTCAGTGTCGGTGTCACTTTCAGTGTCACTCATCTCTCAGTGTCACTGTCATCTCTCAGTGTCACTGTCAGTCTGTCACTGTCAGTCTCTCAGTGTTGCTGTCATCTCCCAGTGTCACCGTCATCTATCAGTGTCACTGTTAGTCTCTCAGTGTCACTATCATTTCTAAGTGTCACTGTCAGTCTCTCAGTGTCAGTGTCATTAAGTCATGAGTTAACTCAGTGTCACAGTCAGCTATAGAGGGGTTTCAGGCCTTGACATTAAGGTAAGTTCTCATGGTTTACAGTTCTTAAGGTTTTGTATCCACTGGCCCAGGGGGCCAGAAGATTTGAAAAGTTACTGGCCTGGATTTTGTAAAAAAAATAAGTTGATACCGAGGTGCCTGTCGGTCACTTCACAAGAAGTCCACAAAGTCAAAAGTTTGCTTGGAGCGACGTCATGCTGACTTTTCCAAAGTTCTTATTTGTGCACATTGTTTATGAAAATAAGATAGCGACTATAAAAAGTGATAACACAAAGTTAAATGAAGATTTTTAATCGTGGTATCACTCTGCAGCATGTCGTTAATGCAAAATCTGAGATGTCACCGACCTATTTTCAGCTCAGGGAGCTTGATACTTTATCTGGCCAGTGTTGCCAGGATCAGGCACATTATACCATGATAAATGTTCATCTGACACGATACTATGTGTATCACGTTATCATTATGACTGGTCATGACCGATGCTGATGTAAAACAACATGTCCAGGTGTGCGACAATGTAAACGCTCTCCCGAGTCCTTGCTCTCGTTCCGCCCAAGGCACAGCTTTATTACAAGATCCACCGGTGCAGCCATGGTCTTTAGCAATTCTATGAAATGTTTGACAGTATAAAAAATTTCTTTGATGCCTTTCCATAATGGAATATTATATGCTTTAGCGTTTTATCATGCAGTTGACAGTTGAGATTGCCTGCCATCCATAGCATGTAACAAGACCACATATTGGATGAATAATTAATGACCAATCACGCGGACAGATACAAATGAGTTTAGCAGTGCATACATGTCATCGTATACACATGGCTGACTTTGCCGTTATTTGATTAGTTATAAAAAATTTAACAAAACAAACATTGATTTAGATGTCAAATAAAAAAATTAGGGTTGTCCTATTTTTCCAGGTAGGGTCGGGTTACCGGAAACACGATGGTGGTCAATCAAGATTGAAACCGGTGGCCTGGCGAGCCAGTAAAATATGAAAACTGGTGGCCTGAACTGGCCCGACAGCCTCAGAAAGGTGCCGTGCCAGCGAGCCAGTGTTAGTGTCGAGACCTGGGTTTCCTTGCATATTCGACTTAACATTTTGGTGCTTGAATACATTCAGTAAATGATTTTAACTACTTGATATATATATTAACGTTCACGTGTTAGCATCATAGCCACTTTTGTTTGAATGTTCACATGTTAGTGGAAGGGTTTGTGGACTAGTTTCCAGTAAAGGAAGTCGTCACGTGAATGTTTCTCAACTACTTGTTTATGAATGTTGCCAGGCGTTGGTGGAAGGGTTCCTTGACTACTTATGGAAGAAGCTACAGAATCCTAACACGCAGGTCGTGTTTCGGCAGGCAGCTGTTGCCTACATTGCTAGTTTTCTTGCACGAGCCAAACACGTCAGTATCAGGTGGGAATATTAATTTAGTTTTAATACGATTTAATGGTGTCCTTAAGTTTCCTTCTTTCATCTCCAGTATGGACAGCCCTGACCTGCGGCCAGTTATTTACTAACGACGTGATTGTCAGGGTATGGTGAGGATGGTTGCAAGGAGCTCGGTGCCGCAAAGTGTCGAGTGTTTCTCCTGGTACAAATGTAGGTCTGCCATGTTGGATGTAATTTGAAACAATGAGTATCTGCTGCATACTTTGCAATATAGGTAATCTGTATGGTAGCACTGCCGCAGTGTTTATGTTGCAGTAAGGTCATCGTTTGCCGTGTCCTGATATTGTTCTGAGTGGATGGTTTATAACCCTTTCGACAGGGCATTTGTGTGGCAGTAAAGTCGGGGATTGTCGTAATCTGATTGTTGTGTTCTCGGTGAAGGGTTTATAACCCCTACCATGGGGGCATTTATATTGCAGTAAGATCACGTATTGCCTTAATCTGATTGTTGTGTTCTCGGTGAAGGGTTTATTATAACCCCTACCATGGCATTTTTGTTGCAGCACAGTCGGGGTTTGCCTTGACCTGATGGTAGCGTGGGTCCATAAATACATCAACGAGGCCACTTATACGTCGTCCAACAACAATGACATGTCCCATCATGCAACATTCTACTCTGTGTGTCAGGCGATATTCTACATTATTACGTTTCGACACAAGGAGCTGTTGGGAACAAAAGAAGGTTGGTCGACTTCAGGGAAAGCTCTTTCCACAAAGACTGCATATTTGTCAGTCTAATAACACTTTAGAAACGTTACACAGTTTGTTCTGTTGTAAACTGTTTTGCCATGAAATAATGAGTTATTACTAGTTAACACTACCGTTATGTCCTATTAGTTAACACTGATAGAAACACTTTAATTGTTAGCAACATGGAAGTATTATTGTAGACGTTAGGTTTGTGTATTATAAAACATTTTCTTTTATTTAGCGTACATGTAAACACTTCTTTCAGCTTTGTTATTGCAAACAATGTCTGGTTTTCTCAAAGATAGAGAACATAGGCTGTAGCAAAAGATGGACACTTGTGTGAAGAGAGTTTGAGTAGACAACACAGAATAATTAACTAATCCAGTACGTTGCGGTTTGCCAATGTCAAAATCAAGTTTTTGGACGTGACCTCTGTCAAGCTTTGCTTTTGCAACGATGTTGAAAACGGAAATATATGTGAACAAGATTTCTACGGCAGCATGATACCTGCTTGAGTAAACATTTCCACATGTGGTAGTCACTTCAAAAGCTTTGCTTTATGTTTTTGTCACCAAGAAAAATGTTTGAGGCCAAAATTTCAACAAAATATACAATGGAATGTCCGACATGTTGGCATCCATTTTTTAATGGATGGGTCTTACTAGGCTACAGGTCATGTGATGGATATATGAATTCACAGTCAACTGAAAGATGTGTCAGATTAGTAAAGTCTGGTGATTTCTGTTTGCCCTGTCAGGCTTCAAGCACTGTCAGAGACTGAACCTCCAGACCATTGTGACGGCGCGACTGAACCCACTGCGCATGAGTCTCCCCATCATTGCAAAGACCTTCGCCTCCATTACAAGGTGTGTTGGCAATGGTAGTAGCAAAAGTTTTATTTCACGTTGGTGACCTTGTCATGCTTGTGATTTTCAGCGGACCGTCATAATCGCATACACTCCTACATCCCCCGTTATATATAGGTCTAGATAAAATACACAATTCATAACAATATTTAAATAAATACATAAAATGTTACATCAATCATAATAACAATACAGTTTCCAGTCCTTAGGTCGTCTCAAAGTCCTTTTTAGTCCAAGATGGACCAGTTCAGTCAAACATCATCTCGACTTCTCTGGGAAGAATTTGTAAAGGAACTTCAGGTGACTGGAAGGAGTTTTTTGTGGTCATAAATTATAACAAGGTTGTGGTCAGTTGATCCGAGTGGTTGGTCTGTCTTTCAGGATGCATCAGTTGGCATTCTGTGATACAATACTGGAACGAAACAAGCGCACTATGTTCCCAATGTCCACAGACGCCGCCAGTGTCTCGGCAAGCAATCCACTCGATGCCTTCTTTCCGTTTGATCCCTTTCTGCTCAACAGGCAAGTGGGCTGAACAACAGCTGATGGGATGTCATGCGTGCGTGCATGCATGCTAATCTTTTATTAATAATTGTTTCATTGAATTGGTTAAATGTGGGTAGACGTTTGGCCTTTGTTGATGTATTTGCAGTGACTGAAGTGATGAATTTGGAAAATCACTTTGTACGTGTGTTTTATATGGGTATATTTTATGTCCTGCATTGAAAGTTGCTTATAGGTTTCTCCGCAATTCATTTAGCTCCTGGTGAATTTGGTTAATTGATGTTTAGATCTGTACTGAGTAAATAGTTTAAAGTGATATGTGCACTTGGTTTAGTAACAGTCTACCATTGTTGAAATAGTCGAGAGAATTGGGTTTGATCAATAGGTCTCAGTAACTTAAGAAAGGGTAAATAGTTGCTTTTTATCACAAAGTCAGACCAGTTTTGCCCCTTTGTTGCAGAATGTACAAAATAATTTAATAGTTTATTAAATGTTTTTTAGGTAAGTTCTTATACAGCGCAGTATCCAGTCCTCAGGACTGCTCAAAGTGCTTTACACTTTACTCCCTGGCAGACCTGTTCAATCGAACACCATCTCGACTTCTCTGGGAAGCATTCAGCCATGCTGCAATTAATGCACAAATACTATTCGTACACAAATATCCACCACTGTCTATAACCAGGTATTCCTTCATACAGCTGAGTGAACTGAAGCAATGTAGAGTAAACGAACTTGCCCAAGGTTCGACACCGCCGCACAGGATTCGAACCTGTGTTCTCTCCGTCAAGAGTCTGGAGGTCTTACTGCTGTGCTACTGCGCTTCAATGTTGTCACCAAAATTAAATAAGGAATTTATACAAGCTTGTGTGTTGTAGTGGATGCGAGGTACGTTTTTTGTGAAGCGATTCTAGCGTCAGATCAATGAACACATGTCACCTGCAGCAGTAGTAATAGAGGGCATATTGTCACAAAATAGTGAAATAGAGTTTTGGTATTTTTGGATTCAACACATTAGAAGCTTTAAAATTATTCCCCATTTGCAAAAATATCTTCAGTGGTTTTTGATTTATTGCTCAATTTGAAGCAAACTTCAAAAAGCAGTGTTTTAGGAAATGTTCTCTATTATTGGTGTAGCGCCGTGGTGCAGTGGCTAGAGCTTTGGACTCTCAATAGAGAGAACCCAGTTTTGAATCGTGTGCGGCGGTGTTGAACCTTGGGCAAGTTCGTTCACTTTACTTTGCTCCAGTTCATTTAGTTGTATGAATGAGTACCTGGCTATAGACAGTGGTGGATATTTGTGTACGAATAGCCTTCGCGCATTATTTGCAGCATGGCTGTTTGCTTCCCAGAGAAGTCGAGATGGTGTTTGATTGAACAGGTCTGCCAGGGAGTAAAGTGTAAAGCGCTTTGAGCAGTCCTGAGGACTGGATACTGCGCTGTATAAGAACTTACCTTTACTTTGAGCAGTCCTGAGGACTGGATACTGCGCTATATAAGAACTTACCTTTACTTTGAGCAGTCCCGAGGACTGGATACTGCGCTATATAAGAACTTACCTTTACTTTGAGCAGTCCCGAGGACTGGACACTGTGCTATATAAGAACTTACCTTTACTTTGAGCAGTCCTGACGACTGGACACTGCGCTATATAAGAACTTACCTTTTACTTTGTTTATTAATCTGTGTGTTTGTAAATGCAGGTATCGTAATAGTTTGGATTATTTGTCAAGGAAGATAAACTGGACTTTGAAATATGAGACTACAGCCGGTATAAGGTGTGCATTTCTGCAAAAATCACAAAGTTCATTCGACGTGATGTAGACAGCTATTTTTAGCCCGTGTGCAGAATAGTGTGACTTAATACCCGGGTTGCTGTTGTGGGCGATATTGGAATTATGGAGGTGGTGTTGACGGGTAGTTGTGCTGTGCTCCAGGTCGGGCAGGTATGTTGTGCCTCTCTACCGCGAGTACGACGGTGTACTGGTTCAGGTGACGCATGACGACTCAAACTCAGAGGTGAGACAATGTCCATGTCGTGTCAGTCTTAGCCCAATGCAACCATATAAAGGATCATCTTAGAATGTCTATGTCAAAATTACTTTCATGTTACTTCAGCCCCCCCACCCCCCCCCAAACAAAAGATTGTAAACATTGATATAATGTTATCAATACATTAGGAGTATCGGTTGAAGCATCAAATATCAATGTCCGACATCAGACAAACTGCCTCTGACCCTCTCCCTTTCCCTCCCCAAATGAAGTAATTTTGTATGATGTCGGACATCGACATTCTGAGAGGATCCTAAGGTCAAGGTTGTTTCCACACATTGGTCAATACAAGGTTGTGTGTAAAGATTAATGAGTATTTTAATATTATTTTATGTACTATAAATCAATATTTGACATCGAGCTTGTTTTGTCAGTATACTCCCATGTAGGATGTTTGGATATGTCTATATCCTATTTATGTGTCACATAAAACCCAGTTCATCTGTGAGAGTGCTTGATGGACTGAACTGATCAGTGTCTTCCATATTTGATTTAATTATACTAGTCTATTGCCAAAAGTGCTACCAATATACCGTCAGGTTACAAACATTTAAATCTGCATAATAAGAAAATGGTTAATATAAAATTTGGTATATCAGTAATTACAGTAATACTTGTTTTTATTACACTGTATAACATGTAATTTAACCCAAGTTATATCAGATAGAAAGTCAACTTCTAAAGAAAATGGGGTTGTCACATCCAGGGAAAAAGGGGGCTGTCACACCCAGGGTAAGTGATGTTGCCATGTGCATTGTTTTCAGGATGAGGAGGATCATTACATAGACGGCATGAGCAGCAGTCTACACAAGACTTCTGAGATGTCTTCTTACAACAAAGCTTTCTCCCCGACCATGGACCTCTTTATGTATGGCACGTCGCCAGGCTTCAAGAACATCTAGGTCACGCATTGACAATGAGCAAATGTGGAAAGAGTGTGAATGATTTGTGGGAAATATATATCGTCATTGTAGATATACTGTTGCTGTGTGAATGTAATTATGGCGCCAAGACGATGTATAATTATACAGGTATTTGTTCTTCTGAAGTACAAGTTAAAGTATTATGATGCTAGGAAACACAGCCGTAAGTTGTGTGACATAAATTATTAGTTACAATGAAATGTGTTGTTGGACTTGTTTCTGATGTTGGCCAAATCCAAGTTGCTTTGTGCCTGTGATATAGTGACGTGAAGGATGCAAGTAATCTAATCCCAACAGCATTTCTGTCCCAACACATCACAGTCACTACAGACAGGTATACCACATTGAACAGACAACCAGCCACGAGAACAATCCATCAGTCACTACAGACAGGTATACCACATTTAACAGACAACCAGCCACGAGAACAATCCATCAGTCACTACAGACAGGTATACCACATTGAACAGACAACCAGCCACGAGAACAATCCATCACAGTCACTACAGACAGGTATACCACATTGAACAGACAACCAGCCACGAGAACAGTCAGTGGGGCATGGTAGCATAGTATACAGAGCATCAGACTCTCGATCAAAAGATTCTGGGTTGTTTGTTGCCATTTTCAACCTTGGGCAAGTTCACTGACCCTAAATTGCTGCAGTTCAGTCAGCAATATCAGTACCGGGCTATAGATAGTGGTGGATATTTTAAGTCTGTGCAGTAATTACAGCATGGCTGAATGCTTCCCAGAGAGATAGAGATGGTGTTTGGTTGAACAGGTCTGCTGTAAAGTGCTATATAAGAATTTACCTGTTTAACGAGCTATGTGAAGGTGAAACTAGGCTTGTTAGTATGAGAAAGGGAACAACAAAATACAGCCAAGTGTTTTAATCACCCGGAGGCAAACATGATATATTACAGTGTTCTCTTTACACATCAGATGATGTCACAATTTTCCAGTTTGTGTTTGATGAGGCTCACTTAATAAATACATATTTCTACAGGGCTCGAAGCATTCACTGTAACAACAAGAGGTTAGGCTGCACCAGTACATGAATAAACAGGCAATTTATAACACATCACTTCAAACCAATCTATCACGCTGTAAATATCGCCAAACAAAAACGAATGTTGAAACTAAAACCATCATTAGATAACAGTAAAAATGCGTCAACAATGACGTGATGTATTTTTTATATTTGTGTGTTGTGGACCACAATAAGTACAATTATAATGGCAACTTGTAGAGCAGTGTGGCTAATGCTGTCTTCCAATCACCTTGTTTACCGTTAATACTATGTGGGGAACTGGAAAATTGAAAGGTAGCCCCACTTGACCACTGGTAAATTGGGCCATGTAGGGGTCATGGAGTTGTATTCACACTAAACACAAGCCCATTGGAACACAGTGCAATTGTTAGACCCTGGCCCCACATCAGGTTTAACGTAGCATGTATGGACAAAGTTGAATATGTTATTGTTTACAACAAGTTTATTCATGATTCCTGTGTCCTCTAATTGCAGATCTCGCTTCTGAGAATGATGCCTCATAATGATACCTCCTTTGCCCTTTTGCTTGGAAGCACACTACTCAGTTTTCCTTTGGTATTCACAAAATAATATAACATGATATCATTTGATATGCTTTGCGATCATCAGTAAATTCCAAATAAATTATAAGTTGCATTGTTCTGTGCCCGGGTTATTTACACTAACAACGACATAGTTCTTATAAGCTCAGATGTGCAAATTTCTAAGAGAATACATAACGTTTCTTACTGACTGCATCAGTAAATCATGTGAACTAAGCGAGTATTTCTACACAACTCTTACAGTGTATTATAATAATCTAAACATTTTGTCTTCTTTGAAAGTGCATACATTGGCACAGTGAAATAGCAACTTGAGTATGTAAAGCAGAAGTTTGGATGGAATCGAAAAGATGAAGTTCCTAGCACCAGACATACATGTATCTAGCTGGACAGAGTGTCTACTTACTTCCCTGTGTGGATGGAATGGTAAAGTGGACAGTCTTCTATGACAATGCAGAATATATATATGTGTGTTTTAAATGTCTTATCATCTGGTCTTTGATACAAAGCATTTCTTTGGAGAATGCAAGACAGTATTTACAGTTTCCAAGATACAAACAAGGCACTGGTGTTGACTGAGCAGTGATGCAGCTAAAACAGACATGGGTCACATGCTGATCCTGCTCATGTTTACACCTCACTGCACATCCATGATAGTTGGTCCCATGTAGGTCCTTCACGGGTGGTACTTTCAGCTGCGAATGAGGTCGTTTCTGTTCTCGAGCAGAGTTCTGAACCTGAAGGGAACGAAGACTACACCCTCGCCTTTGTAGAACTTGCTTTGAAACAACAAGAGGTTAGGCTGCACCAGTACATGAATAAACAGGCAATTTATAACACATCACGTCAAACCAATCTATCACGCTGCAAATATTGCCAAACAAAAACGAATGTTGAAACTAAAACCATCATTAGATAACAGTGAAAATGCGTCAACAATGACGTGATGTATTTTTTATATTTGTGTGTTGTGGACCACAATAAGTACAATTATAATGGCAACTTGTAGAGCAGTGTGGCTAATGCTGTCTTCCAATCACCTTGTTTACCGTTAATACTATGTGGGGAACTGGAAAATTGAAAGGTAGCCCCACTTGACCACTGGTAAATTGGGCCATGTAGGGGTCATGGAGTTGTATTCACACTAAACACAAGCCCATTGGAACACAGTGTAATTGTTAGACCCTGGCCCCACATCAGGTCTAACGTAGCATGTATGGACAAAGTTGAATATGTTATTGTTTACAACAAGTTTATTCATGATTCCTGTGTCCTCTAATTGCAGATCTTGCTTCTGAGAATGATGCCTCATAATGATACCTCCTTTGCCCTTTTGCTTGGAAGCACACTACTCAGTTTTCCTTTGGTATTCACAAAATAATATAACATGATATCATTTGATATGCTTTGCGATCATCAGTAAATTCCAAATAAATTATAAGTTGCATTGTTCTGTGCACGGGTTATTTACACTAACAACGACATAGTTCTTATAAGCGCAGATGTGCAAATTTCTAAGAGAATACATAACGTTTCTTACTGACTGCATCAGTAAATCATCTGAACTAACCCGAGTATTTCTACACAACTCTTACAGTGTATTATAATAATCTAAACATTTTGTCTTCTTTGAAAGTGCATACATTGGCACAGTGAAATAGCAACTTGAGTATGTAAAGCAGAAGTTTGGATGGAATCGAAAAGATGAAGTTCCTAGCACCAGACATACGTGTATCTAGCTGGACAGAGTGTCTACTTACTTCCCTGTGTGGATGGAATGGTAAAGTGGACAGTCTTCTATGACAATGCAGAATATATATATGTGTGTTTTAAATGTCTTATTATCATCTGGTCTTTGATACAAAGCATTTCTTTGGAGAATGCAAGACAGTATTCACAGTTTCCAAGATACAAACAAGGCACTGGTGTTGACTGAGCAGTGATGCAGCTAAAACAGACATGGGTCACATGCTGATCCTGCTCATGTTTACACCTCACTGCACATCCATGATAGTTGGTCCCATGTAGGTCCTTCACGGGTGGTACTTTCAGCTGCGAATGAGGTCGTTTCTGTTCTCGAGCAGAGTTCTGAACCTGAAGGGAACGAAGACTACACCCTCGCCTTTGTAGAACTTGCTTTGAAACTCGACCCTAAAACAAGAGTAATTAAACCATAAAACAAGAACAATCAAACCTTAAGACAGGAGCAATCAAACTTCCAAAACAAGAACAATGAAATCAAATTTTAAGTATTAAAATATTTTTTGGTAAATAACATACCTGTCCATGTCCGTAAATGGGTTATGCGTGCGCATAATTCAAGAGGTCCGCAATATAGTTAGTTAGCATCCTAAAGAAGAGTTCCTCTAATATTTGAGATGACCCCAACTTCCACTAGAGACCCCTATCCCAGTCCACAATGCAATGTAAGCGGCTGACCATCGGTGTCTCCAACTGATGTCCATCGGTGTCTCCAACTGATGTCCATCGTTGTCTCCAACTGATGTCCATCGTTGTCTCCAACTGATGACCATCGTTGTCTCCAACTGATGACCATCGTTGTCTTCAACTGATGACCATCGTTGTCTCCAGCTGATGTCTGTCGTTGTCTCCAACTGATGTCCGTCGTTGTCTCCAACTGATGTCCGTCGTTGTCTCCAACTGATGTCCGTCGTTGTCTCCAACTGATGTCCGTCTTGTCTCCAACTGATGTCCATAGTTACCCAACTTGTAGTTCTTGTTTATGGTAAATGTGTTTCCACCAGGTGGCACTTTCCCACCATAAGATATACCAGTGTGTTGTGAATTACCAGAAATAACATACCTCACAAGTCGTGTTATGTCATCTGATGGGTGTTAAGACTAATTCACGTTGTTGTAAATACTCGTTGAACAATGTGATCAAATGTATACTTCATTGTTGTACTTCTGTCATTCAGTTTATATGATAGAACTGTAGAATTGTCAATACCAGTCAGATAAACCAGCGGATGTGAGATTATATTAATGTGGAATGTAATATAGGTATCTAGATTATCTCCAATCACTGTGTCCCCCCAACCCAAACATGAAATGAGCATTGTTTGGGGAAGGTTACTGGAGATCTCCATCCATGTGATTATTGCCACTCACCAAGCAGGACTCTCGTTAGATACAGAGCCTGTAAAATTTTAACTAGCATACTTGTTTCATACTTTTTAAGCAGTCCATCAACTTCCTGCTGAGGTGTGACATATAGTAAGCATTGTTAAATTCCAGTTGTACCTTTAGTTCTGCCATGTGAGTGGTGAATTATCAAGTCTATATGTTGAAAGGTGATTCAGCAACAGGTATTTTATATTCATGTGTTTAGAGACAATAATCAGTTGTCCCTTTACCTGGATACAAATAATAATATGAAATATATTCCTGATGTTACTGATTTGGGAAGTATGATTCCATCATGCTGATATGTATAGCTACACTAGTTGAATGAAATCAACTCTTGATTCACTCAGTACATCCACGTCAAAGACATGGAACTTACACACAGTTGATCATTATTGGATTATAACACTGATTACATCCACGTCAAAGACATGGAACTTACACACAGTTGGTCATTATTGCATTATAACACTGATTATAACAAAGCCTTAGCTATATGTATTTGTATGTTTTATTTATATTATTATTATATGTATTTTGTTATAATTTCTAACGACTATTGTCAACACTACTGAAAAGAGTTCTACTTTGGATTTTAGTGTCTAAATAAAGCTATTATTAACTGTGGGTTGTAGTATAATAAAACAGTGTCCGACTGTTGTATGAGGTGTGACTTAACATCCATCTGTCAGTGTGTCAAACATGTGCAGTTTGTTCACCGCCACCTGTCTTACAAAGAAGACAGTAAGCCATTATGTGCCTATGGCTATGTGTCTACCAACTGCTGTTTCGTATTCCAAATCATGCATGACTGTAAGGTACTACGACACAGCTCAAAATCACCTATTCTGTGGTAACCACAGAGGCATGACATGACTTAAGGTGGCTGCACCAGCTATTATATGCTTCTTTTGAATTAATCATTTCTAATATAAGTTTTGAAGATAAGCTAACCATTTTTTTCAGAGTTTGCCTCAGATACTAAACAATACTCTAGACCAAAAAGAATTGAGTTTTTATGTTGTTTAGAGATATTTAAATGTTTAAAGACAATTAAAAAATATGTCAAAAATCACCTTAAAATGGCATTTTATTTCATTTTGAGAAACTCCCCAAAAGAAAAATTTGTATGGTTGTAAATAAAAACATGTTATTGACATTCAGACGGGTTTGTTTTGTAAACAAATGCATATTAAATTTGATACAGCTTCATAAACATTTTGCTACAATGTTGAAAGACAGCAAAAATTCATACTGAATTTTTGGCACGACCCCATCACCAAACACAAAACCATCCCGTGCAATTTTGGGTAAACACAAGTCGAGTTCATATGCCAAGTTATGGCTTTGTAAGTATTGTAGTTTTTATAAAAAGTTACATTAAGTAATACTTCCTGGTTGTTACAATTATAAGGGTGTCTCCAGGTGCTTGTTTTTTGCTTAGAAATGTGACATGATACCCAATAGTGACTGATGTTTATTTTCAGTTCCCATAGTGGTCTAGTTGCTATTCCAAAAGAAATCTGATCACTTCCACTGTGTGTTCGCATCACGCATCTCCAACAAAATGGACAAATCATATTTTAGAACACAACTCCTCATATTAGTCTTAGGCAATTTGTTACTGACCAATTCAGTAACATAAATGGCCAAGTACCTGTAGTCTTAGAGTATTCCCATGGGGGTCATATGACCGGCAGCTGACGTTGTTCCAGACACTAGGCCAGTCGTCCAAAAACACTGGCAGCCAGTGTTTAAGCTAGTTTGCCGGCGGGCATACCAGGCCGAAAGAATGACCACCGTAGAAAAAGATATTACCCGAGGTATCTCAAAGATTTAACAAAGTTCCATTTATAAGATTAACGTAGTTTATATATCAACATTGATAGCATACACTATATAATGCATTGCTGGGAACGAACGCACGTGTGCGTTACCTAGGAATACAGAAGTAATTCCATGCTGACAATGTGAAGGAACTACAGTAAACCTTGCCTAAGTCGGATTCAATCGGACAGAGTGATTTAATCTGAGTTACGCGAAAATCTGACTTAGCCGAAGATGACACATCCCAGCGCCAAAGGCAACCCTCTAAACGCCCTTAGGTAACTGTGAATAATGCTTGAATGTGACTGGATACCGTGGTAATTCTACATATGTTGATGTCCACAAGCAACATACCACATTGTGCAGTATTAGAACAGTTTCATTTTGGCACGATAAGTATTATTGATTGTAAAAGTCAGTCATGTTCTATCTCATGATAATGGCCTCTACTTGTCAGTCAACTCTTCAATTTCACTGAGTTTTGTTATCTTATCTTCAGACACCAAAACTTTGTCGCCCTCATCATCGCTCAATAACCAACTGTTTGCGTTGGAGTGGTGTACGGTTTCAATGATCTGCTCGTTATTTGCAGTAGCCAACGTGTCTGCTGTCTTGTCCACGCCAACACAGTCGTCCATTGTGCAAACAACCTCTCCATACATCTCGTGGAGCTTATTCCGTACGTGTCTGAATGAAGGAGCTGCTTCGTCTTCATTGACGCTCAACACCTTAGACGAATCCCGTTTTTTGTAGGAGCTTAGAAGTGTTTCCGGTTTCAGTTTGTTCCACGCTGGTTTCAGAGCAATGACAACGTCCAACATAGTTCAACTACTTGAGAGAATGGTGCGACTACTTCTGATGCATCTAGTCTCCTGGTGGTCAGGATGTACCGGTAATGAAGTCATGTTCTTGGTTATACCAGTGTCCATTGGCTTGGTGATGCTAGTTGTATTAAACGAGTGAAGTTGTGACATTTACGTACGTTGCTGTGGTGATCTGGATTGTTTTTTGGAATAGCCGTTTCACTTTTCATCTGGCACATATACTCCAGGCAACCAAGTGATTTTTTTGAATACTGCGATCCCACTTAGGCGAGGAAAAACACATTATCTCGGATCAAATGGACCGACTTAGTTATTCCGAGTTAGGTGAAGATCCGACTTACATAATCCGCCTTAGACGAAGATTTTTTTATGGGAAATACATTACAAATCAACCGTTCCTTGGAATTCTTTCCCGAGTTGAGTGAAGATCCGATTTAGGCGAATCCGACTTAGACGAGGTTTACTGTATGTGTTATGTTATAATGTAACCAGTAAAAGTTACACATTTATTAGTTAACAACACAATAGAAGGACACATGAAGTATTAGTGGTGAAATACTTCCCTGAAGCCGACTGTTTCCAGTAATTTACCTGAGCTCTAGAAACTACATGTGTCTCTCTTAATGGCGCAACATTTGAAAGCACTGCGCATGTCATGTAGTGGTGCATTATGGACTGGGATAGGATGCTCTAGTGGTAGTGGGGTCATCTCAAATCTTGGAGGAACTCTTATTTAGGATACTAAATAACTATATTGTGGACCTTTCGAATCATGCGCGCATAACCAATTTATGGACAGGCTAAGTCATTGTTACATAACAAATGCCCAAAATAACAGTAATCTATATTATAATATAGAATGTGGGTCTGTTTAGAATAATAATAAGGTAACGTCTTTTGTGCCTAAATCCTCGGAAACCAGGCTGAGAGGCGAATCTATACAAAAGGGTTAGCCAATATCAGAATCGATAAGCCATATTAAAGTCGTTAACAGATGGATCGATACGCCAGGGAGCTAAGGTGGATATGCAAGGTTATAAAGGTAAGATTTTAAATGACGGCAAAATTGTATATTTTCAATTGATCTAACACAAAGAGGGAGCATATTCCAGAGTTCGTGCAGCAACAGAAAATGCCCTAGTTACAAAATTAGTATTGATTCTAGGAATAAAAAGTAAATTAGAACTAGATGATCGAAGCTGGATTGGTTTATTGTCCGTCCAGCATGTCTGTGTGGAATTGAAATTGTGTAGGCATGCTAGTGGACACTTTTGCATGCTTTGAAGATTTATGCTTTTTTTATTTTGACACGGGGTATCACATGCACACAAACACCACATCTGCACCACACGCACGTACACACACACACATGCACGTTATGGACTCTTCCAACCCACCAGTGCAGCCTGAGGGTGTGTAGGAAGGCAGACAGTCCCTCCATCAGTAGCAGGATGGACACGGTAAGGAAGGCAAAGGGAAGGAAGACCAGGAAGATGGCCATGCTGCCAACTGGTCCACGCACGTTCAGCCCTATTCGGAAGACCATGCTCCACAATACCTCGGACAACTCTGTAGAACACAGACAGTTAGCATCTGTTAGATACGCACATACTGAGCTGTCTAAGGTTGTAAACTGAACAACATAAATTATTTCCATAAATGTGCCTGTTGAATCCTATATGTTAAACTGGCAGAGTCACACAAACAAAATAGCAAATAAAATATATAAAACAATAGGCGTACTAAATCAACTTAAACACTTTTTACCACCTAATACATTATATATTATGTACAATGCTCTTATTCTCCCTCATATTAATTATGGCTTACTTTTACATCAAATTTTCAAATTACAGAATAAAGCAATACGAATAATATCCTTAAGTAAATATAATGCTCACACAAGTCCTATTTTTACATTTATAAAATCCAACGATTAACATTTTACTATAAATTAATTAACAATCTTTTACCCTACTGCTTCAATGTTTTTCCAAACACACACATCTATGATATTCATCAGCACTGCACACATGAAAGAAATAATCTGTATATGTCCAGATTCAAAGATGAATTTGCAAAAAAATGCATTAGACACAACATAGTAGAGACAATTAACAATACACCAAGTATTATCATTAATAAAATTTACACCCACAGTCTATATGGTTTTTCAACATACACAAAAAAGTTTTTATTTTAAATTATGAATCCACTTGTCGTATCCATAATTGCTTTATTTGTAATTCGTAATACGTATTAGAATGTATACCTAAATATCCATATGTACATGTATGTCAATATTTACACGAGTACATATAATCAGTCCTTGTATTATGCCAGCATGTTGATACACTGAGTAATTATCAACTATAAAAACAAGTCATATGCTATTCTGATTTGTGACATGTAAATTTTGTTGCTGTTTATATTTATGGGGTGGCTCTTGTGCTAGAGATATTATATATCTTAATGGGAGTCTTACGACCTTATCTATTACTTACATTATTCATTGTATATGTATCGTATTTATAGGTCAAATAAATTGATTCTGAGTTCTGAGTACACTAATTAGTGGTGTTCCACTTGAATTCTACGTGATACACCGACATATTTTTTGTGACTGAAAAATTCAATGGGCTGAATGATAAATGTTGCGTTTACAAGTTACCAGATGTAATGGTCATAATCAGTTCTTATGACCATTTAAAGAAATATATGCACTGTTTTATTAAACCAGTTAAATGTGCAGTTATATAGGTCTTAACTTCTTCTTGCAACCAAAAGTTTGAGAATGCACATGTTCATCTGAAGTTATGTTATGGACAGTAAAATACTTTTACAGAATTGACTTGTTTTTATATAATCTCTTAGCAGCAGTTAAAAACCCAAAATATACCATCAACCCTTCAGCTTAATTTTCAGCCTGTATCTCGCAGCGATTGTTAGTTAAACGAGACTCATTACATGGTGGATGGTCGCATTTATGGAGAATCCTTGACCAATCACGTGGTCTCGGTCACGACTGATGTTGTGGTACTGACCAGCGTGTGCAAGACTCAGTGCCCAGAGTCGCAGATAGGAGGCAGTGTGAGAGACGCAACCGAGACAATACTCGATGGCATGGATGGCTTGTTGGATGAACACCTCTCCAATGTCACACTACAGCAGACATCAACTGAATGAACACCTCTCCAATGTCACACTACAGCAGACATCAACTGAATGAACACTTCGCCAATGTCACACTACAGCAAACAACAGTTGGATGAACACCTCACCAATGTCACACTACAGAAGATAACAACGGAATGAACACCTTGCCAATGTCACACTACAGCAGACAACAACTGAATAAACACCTCGCCAATGTCACACTACAGCAGACAACAACTGAATAAACACCTGGCCAATGTCACACTACAGCAGACAACAGTTGGATGAACACCTCACCAATGTCACATTACAGCAGACAACAACTGAATAAACACCTGGCCAATGTCACACTACAGCAGACAACAACTGAATAAACACCTGGCCAATGTCACACTACAGCAGACAACAACTGAATAAACACCTGGCCAATGTCACACTACAGCAGACAACAGTTGGATGAACACCTCACCAATGTCACATTACAGCAGACAACAACTGAATGAACACCTCACCAATGTCTTACTACAGCAGACAACTGTTAAATGAACACCTCGCCAATGTCACACTACAGCAGACAACAGATGGATGAATACCTCATCAATGTCACACTACAGCAGACAACAACTGAATGAACACCTCGCCAATGTCACACTACAGCAGACAACAGTTGGATGAACACCTTGCCACTGTCACACTACAGCAGACAACAATTGGATGAACACTTCACCAATGTCACACTAAAGCAGACAAAAGTTGGATGAACACCTCGCCAATGTCACACTACAGCAGACAACAACTGAATGAACACCTCACCAATGTCACACTACAGCAGACAACAGTTGGATGAACACCTCGCCAATGTCACACTACAGCAGACAACAACTGAATGAACACCTCACCAATGTCACACTACAGCAGACAACAACTGAATGAACACCTCGCCAATGTCACACTACAGCAGACAACAACTGAATGAACACCTCGCCAATATCACACTACAGCAGACAACAGTTGGATGAACACCTTGCCAATGTCACACTACAGCAGACAACAACTGAATGAACACCTCGCCAATGTCATACTACAGCAGACAACAACTGAATGAACACCTCGCCAATATCACACAACAGCAGACAAAAACTGAATGAACACCTCGCCAATATCACACTACAGCAGACAACAACTGAATGAACACCTCGCCAATATCACACTACAGCAGACAACAGTTGGATGAACACCTCGCCAATGTCACACTACAGCAGACAACAGTTGGAAGGAGCAAGGACCATTCAATGCAAAGTACTCGACTAAAGTAATAGCATAATCAATACATTTACAAATGAATCAACTTAATCCATTTTCAATAAAATTTAAATTACAACAAATTAACATAAACACAACAATGTATTTCTTAGTAGATGCTCTTAAAAACAAAAATGTCCAATGTTGGGTATCATGTTAAATTCGGTTCGTTATGGTTATGATTATTTTATTATTACCTGGTCTGCGCTGGAAGTGTCCCCCAGCATTGCTGACTGACTTGTCTGGGAACTCTCCGACGACAACACCGTGCCACTGTCTGTGTCAGCATCACGGTTCACACAGCCCTCTTCCACATGTAACACCTACAGCACACACCACTCATACTGTCAGCCTCTACATGTAACACCTACAACACATACCACTCACACTGCCTTCCTTCACATGTAACACCTACAACACACACCACTCATACTGTCAGCCTCTACATGTAACACCTACAACACACACCACTCACACTGTCTTCCTCCACATGTAACACCTACAACACACACCACTTACACTGCCCTCCTCCACATGTAACACCTACAACACAAACCATTCACATTGCATTCCTCCACATGTAACACCTACAACACACACCACTCACACTGCCTGCCTCCACATGTAACACCTACAACACACACCACTTACACTGCCCTCCTCCACATGTAACACCTACAACACAAACCATTCACATTGCATTCCTCCACATGTAACACCTACAACACACACCACTCACACTGCCTGCCTCCACATGTAACACCTACAACACACACCACTTACACTGCCCTCCTCCACATGTAACACCTACAACACAAACCATTCACATTGCATTCCTCCACATGTAACACCTACAACATACACCACTCACACTGCCTGCCTGCACATGTAACACCTACAACACACACCACTCACACTGCCCGCCTCCACATGTAACACCTACAACACACACCACTCACACTGCCTGCCTCCACATGTAACACCTACAACACACACCACTCACACTGCCTGCCTCCACATGTAACACCTACAACACACACCACTCACACTGCCTTCCTCCACATGTAACACCTACAACACACACCACTTACACTGCCCTCCTCCACATGTAACACCTACAACACACACCACTTACACTGCCCTCCTCCACATGTAACACCTACAACACACACCACTCACACTGCCTGCCTCCACATGTAACACCTACAACACACACTACTCACACTGCCTGCCTCCACATGTAACACCTACAACACACACCACTCACACTGCCTTCCTCCACATGTAACACCTACAACACACACCACTCACACTGCCCTCCTCCACATGTAACACCTACAACACATACCACTCACACTGCCTGCCTCCACATGTAACACCTACAACACACACCACTTACACTGCCCTCCTCTACATGTAACACCTACAACACACACTACTCACACTGCCTGCCTCCACATGTAACACCTACAACATACACCACTCACACTGCCCGCCTCCACATGTAACACCTACAACACACACCACTCACACTGCCCGCCTCCACATGTAACACCTACAACACATACCACTCACACTGCCTGCCTCCACATGTAACACCTGCAACACACACCACTCACACTGCCTGCCTCCACATGTAACACCTGCAACACACACTACTCACACTGTCAGCCTCCACATGTAACACCTACAACACACACCACTCACACTGCCCTCCTCCACATGTAACACCTACAACACACACCACTCACACTGCCCGCCTCCACATGTAACACCTGCAACACACACTACTCACACTGTCAGCCTCCACATGTAACACCTACAACACACACCACTCACACTGCCCTCCTCCACATGTAACACCTGCAACACACACTACTCACACTGTCAGCCTCCACATGTAACACCTACAACACACACCACTCACACTGCCCTCCTCCACATGTAACACCTACAACACACCACTCACACTGCCCTCCTCCACATGTAACACCTACAACACATACCACTCACACTGCCTGCCTCTACATGTAACACCTACAACACACACCACTCACACTGCCCTCCTCCACATGTAACACCTACAACACATACCACTCACACTGCCCTCCTCCACATGTAACACCTACAACACATACCACTCACACTGCCCGCCTCCACATGTAACACCTACAACACACACCACTCACACTGCCTGCCTCCACATGTAACACCTACAACACACACCACTCACACTGCCCGCCTCCACATGTAACACCTGCAACACACACTACTCACACTGTCAGCCTCCACATGTAACACCTACAACACACACCACTCACACTGCCCTCCTCCACATGTAACACCTACAACACATACCACTAACACCTACAACACACACCACTCACACTGCCCTCCTCCACATGTAACACCTACAACACATACCACTCACACTGCCCTCCTCCACATGTAACACCTGCAACACATACCACTCACACTGCCTGCCTCTACATGTAACACCTACAACACACACCACTCACACTGCCCTCCTCCACATGTAACACCTACAACACATACCACTCACACTGCCCGCCTCCACATGTAACACCTGCAACACACACCACTCACACTGCATTCCTCCACATGTAACACCTACAACACACACCACTCACACTGCCTGCCTCTACATGTAACACCTACAACACACACCACTCACACTGCCCTCCTCCACATGTAACACCTACAACACATACCACTCACACTGCCCGCCTCCACATGTAACACCTGCAACACACACCACTCACACTGCCCTCCTCCACATGTAACACCTACAACACATACCACTCACACTGCCCGCCTCCACATGTAACACCTGCAACACACACCACTCACACTGCCTGCCTCTACATGTAACACCTACAACACACACCACTCACACTGCCCTCCTCCACATGTAACACCTACAACACATACCACTCACACTGCCCGCCTCCACATGTAACACCTGCAACACACACCACTCACACTGCATTCCTCCACATGTAACACCTACAACACACACCACTCACACTGCCTGCCTCTACATGTAACACCTACAACACACACCACTCACACTGCCCTCCTCCACATGTAACACCTACAACACATACCACTCACACTGCCCGCCTCCACATGTAACACCTGCAACACACACCACTCACACTGCCCTCCTCCACATGTAACACCTACAACACATACCACTCACACTGCCCGCCTCCACATGTAACACCTGCAACACACACCACTCACACTGCATTCCTCCACATGTAACACCTACAACACACACCACTCACACTGCCCGCCTCCACATGTAACACCTACAACACACACCACTCACACTGCCTGCCTCCACATGTAACACCTGCAACACACACCATTCACACTGCAGAAAGAGAGGTCTGCATTTAGTCAATATGCCACACACTAAAATATCTCTCTAACCCTTGAATTTTCTTGTACAAATATCTGCTACCTATTAGATAAATCTGATTTCAAACAACACAAAAACATATTTTCTCATTTTCCATTACTCCCTGGATGTACTTGTACAGCCCACAACACTTACACACGTGACCGTGATACAGTAAAGTGGCACTCACATACTTATACTGTCTCCTGCGTCTCAGCCACAGGATGAGAGGTTTAGCAAACAGCATCCACAGGGCACAGATGAGGGCCAGCAACAGGAAGCAGATCTGAATCGCCTTCTACAAGCCACACACAATCACAGTCACGAGACCTGCTTGTGAAGGGCAACATCTTTAGGTTGAACATGGCAACCAACACTACACACATGATAGATACATGAAACAGAACATGCACTACGCACATGATAGATACATGAAACAGAACATGCTCAATTCTTCTTTTGCACTTGTAACTTAACATGTTGAATTCTTTGTATGAAAGTGGAAAACGAATTTGATACCTTGCAGTTTTCTTTCAAACTCAAAGGACATGCTTGGAAATGTGTACTGGTTCTAAAAGTTCTACTACCTCGTCTGGTTCAACCGATTCTTCTCATTTTGATCCAGTATGCATCCAAAATTTGAGTACGAGTATATTTTGTCCTCTGCTAGGGAGATTATGGAGAACAATGTTGGCAATATCATTATGTATGTAATGGCTGTTCAACAAGCATTGAGACTATTTATGTCTTGGCCACACAGCTCAAGTGGAAGAACTTGTGTGTGTATGTGTGTGTGTGCATGTGCGTGCATGCGTGCGTGCGTGCGTGTGTATGTGTGTACCTGTCTCTTACATACTTAGAGGTGTGGTTTAGGAGAATGGCACCTACTTGTCCTGGGTACCAGACCGCCACACTGGAAGGCTCCGTGGGGTAGGACATCAGAAACATGTTGATGAAGTCTGCAAGACGTATAGAAAACCTTCTAAAAATCCCAAACAAAATCTTACACGCTAAAACAAAATAGTTAATCAGCTCAGCGATGCAAAATTACACCCACAGTGTTGAGTTACATTGGCAAACACTGGTATAAATTACAACATTTTATATATACTTTTTTCTTTGCACTTTCAGCGATAGAAATAAGCCAGAATATTTACTTGTCCGCCGGACATGTAAGTTTTGAAATCTACTTTTCCGCCAAAATTTTAACTTGTCCGAGTGGTTGTGAAGGGGAATCGAAGCTTCGGAAAAAAACATAAAAAGTCTGTCTTATTTTTATGACAACAACACTGTTTCGTTGCATGTACATCTGACTTGTGATCAAAGACACAATTTGATTTAATCTTCAAATTTTTAAATTGCAAAATTATATTTGCAACCATTTTCCGGTACATTATTATTCATCACGAATATTAAAATTAGACACGTTACATGATGTATACCAGTAGTTTAGTGATGTTGACATGAACGCTTTTATTAATAACACATAATTATTACGATGATAGGAATGAGACAATTGTTTTCCTTGCTATTTGTTTTATAATGTTACAAAAACTGTTTATGTTTAATATGGTATATATATATATATAAATATACAGATATATAACATTGCTGCTTGGCATCAGTTTGTCATTGAAGATGCCACTCAACCAAGAACACGACCAATGCAAAGCCAGGAAATGTTGTCACAAAAATCATAATAAACTATATAATCTAATAATATTTAGTTAAACCTCTATGAACTTTAATATTAAAAAAGTTCTGTATTTTACAAACGAAGATAATATTCAATTGATCATCAGCAAACAAATGCATATTTTTTCCTAAACGTTATATTACCATTTCAATGATTATAAAACAGTTTCAGGCGGAAAATAATTGATAGATTTAGTTATGTCGTAACGTTGCTGCCGGGCGCAGACCGCCGTAGTTGGCGGAAGCCGACATGTCAATGGCGGTTGGTGCCCCGTCCCCGGGTCTTGCATAATTCGGTTTTGAAAACTCGCAATTTATGATTAAAATAAATGTTACATAGATACAACACTTCTGAAATTTCATTGATATTCCGTTTATCAACCACCACCATAGATTTACCGGAGAGCCAGTTACAAGTTTTGAAAATTGTCATCGATCTGGATCGGCTAACGTTGTTAGATGACTTGGAAGTTGGACTTGCCGAGTCCGCGTGGGTTAGGCGTAATAATGGTTAAAATTATATCATTATTCAAATAACAGGTAGCGATACAAAGTCTACTATTTCCAAAGTTCATCAAATATGATCCGTGGGTGGAAGCAAGTTGTACATCGGCCTAACTGAACAATTTACGATTGTGTGAAATACAACGATGGCTGATGCGGAGTCTGTCCTACGCATATGACAGAGCTAGGTCAGTATGCTCAGCGGATGACTCTGTTAACGCAGGCACTAAACTCGGTCGAACACTGACGTACAACACACTGGCGGCGGAACAACAAGACGCCGACACACTAACAAAATTGGAACGCGCGCGATTGCTAGCGAACTTCATTTACGTTTGAATTTCCTCAAATAAAAAGTTTGCAATGTTGCACACATCATTATTTAGTGTAAATTTTCACTTGTCCACCGGATAACCATGTAGAGTTATTTTACTTGTCCGGGCCAAAAATCACTTGCCCCGGATAAACGGACAAGTGCTATTTCGAACGCTGCACTTTGTAATACATATTATTAATTTATACAAGAAAAAGTTTTTGTGCCACAAGAAAATAGTGTATGAAAGTTGGACATTTTGGCTTAGCCAAGTACGCAGTGTCACGTTCAGTCTAACCAATGTGGTTGTCATTCAAGACTTAACTCAGTTATTTCATTGACATAGACCATGACAGCATCAATAAAAGTTGCTCTTTGATCCTGGAATAAACACTAGGGGTAAAGATTGAACTGCATGCTGGGATACATAAACCACAACACACCAGAAGGCGCTAGTGGTACCGGTAAATAGGGCAGAAACGACTAACCAATGAGAAGGTTTGGTGCACCTCCAGCATCGGCAGCGGTGAACAAGATCCACTTGGCGAAGATGCATGCACACAGATAGCCGAAGATGACCAGCAGGAAGATGATCTGAGGTACGAAGTCACACAGCACGTTGATCCACTGGCGGAAGTGTCTGCAAGAACACCATTGATGGCACTTCAGACAAACACCATTGATATGGCACTTCAGACAAACACCATTGATGTGGCACCTCAAACAAACACCATTGATGTGGCACTTCAAACAAACACCATTGATGTGGCACTTCAGACACTAGCTCAAATCTGACCACATCTACTCTCGTTTAGCCGACTCTCACCTGGCTGTGTAAACTATGACGAGCGTCTGGCCCCGGATACCTGTACGTCAAGTTGTAGGTCAAGTTGGTCAAAAACAAATACACAAAAGTTAGACCAAAATGTGTATTTCCAATTTTCCATACACATTTGTCACTGTTATTGCCTGTCCTAACTATACAGAGTTGGTGTGACTGAGAGCAACGTAAGTGTAGGGAAGAGATTTGAATGAGCAACTTGAATTGGCCATTTTGTTTTCTTATTGTGTAAATAAATCAATAAACACCCTTATCAATTATATGTGGTATATTTAAGGTGCCTTACATGTGGTTAACTAGACTGAGGCAGACTCCGAGCAGCATCTGAGACACACCAAGGATGACAGAGATCTTCTTCTTGAATGAGTTCGTGAACAGAAGCTTGTTCTTCGACAGCTGCCACACCTGTGTACCACAGCATCCACAATATACCACACCACTATACCACACCATCCACAATATATTACACCACCATACCACACCATCCACAATATACCACACCCCCATACCACACCATTCACAATATACCACACCACCATAACGCACCATCCACAATATACCACACCACCATACCACACCATCCACAATATACCACACCACCATATCACACCATCCACAATATACCACACCACCATATCACACCATCCACAATATACCACACCACCATATCACACCATCCACAATATACCACACCATCCCCAATAGACCACACCATCATACCACACCTGTGTCACACCATCCACACTATACACCACACCAAACCTGTAACATTCATATGCTAGCACGCAGTGTAGTATGACTATATTTACATTTTCAAGACTGGCTATTACTGCTCAGGTGTAAGTAACCTTCTCCAACTGAACCTCCACAACACTTACAGGGTCAAATCCAAAGGGGTAGGGTATTCCATTGTAGGCTTTGGTAGGGTGCAGTTGAACATCTTTCCCCATGGAGATGGATGAACTACTGCAAAAACATAACTCAAAATAACAGGACAACTCACTGACAAGACAGGCTTCTCAGACAGTCACGTTCAATACTGGGAGGCGACTCAGTCTTAAGACTGACTGCAACCTGTCGCCTCGGTCAGCCCCAAACTCATGGAACAAGACTGAAGATGGACTTGTGCTTCCTCGACTGGTTTAGTGTATCACAAATCCAGTTCTTCAAAGTCCACATATGTAATGTGTCAATAATCAAACTTAAGTAATATTCAGGAGTACATACATTTTATTTAAATGATCAAATTATTGGTTTTGGTCTTACATCAGGCAACTTGCAAAAGTCAATTGTTGGGCTGACATTTTGGCTTCAACCTTGTGAATTTGTCGGTGATAATTTTATGGTTTTTTTTAGAGAGCAAGGGAAGTACATAGCATCAACACGGAGCACATGCATAGATCATATCACAAATTCACGAGAAGATTCCAATTTTGCACATAACTTTAATGGCTCAGGCTATTTCTCGAGCTGCTCGATAAATAACGCCGAATCTTATCGTTATTTGTCGAGCAGCTCGATAAATAACGCAAACTTCGTTCGTTATTTATCGAGCAGATCTGGACGTGCATGCATGAGCACTTAGAAATATTTACGTGGACATGCTAATTGTCTGAAGTAAATCCGACGCTGTTGAATCATTTCGTGGGTGTATTTGTCCGATCTGATAGGAAACGATGACTTTTCTTATTCGTCGAGCTGCTCGAGAAATAACGCCGACTTCGTTCGTTATTTATCGAGCAGATCTGGACGTGCATGCATGAGCATTTAGAAATATTTACGTGGACATGCTAATTGTCTGAAGTAAATCCGACGCTGTTGAATCATTTCGTGGGTATATTTGTCCGATCTGATAGGAAACGATGACTTTTCTTATTCGTCGAGCTGCTCGAGAAATAATGCCGACTTCGTTCATTATTTATCGAGCAGATATGGACGTGCATGCATGTGCATGTAGATATATTTTCAAGTCATCTACAACATACCGAATTACGCAGGCATGCACACAGATTAAAAATGTACAAATTAAAAACATTATAAAACAGACAACTAGGCTGAAACATATGTCAGTTTATAATGAGAAAGTCAACCGAGAAAGTACTTGTAAATATTTTGGCATGTATCCACATTTCTACATCCTAAGTTTAATGACTAATCAAAACACATATTTTCATGAGAAAGTTCAACCTGCAACTGCATCATTTGCTGTGTTCCTTTGATCACAAAATTACCGTCACATGGATGTATCAATTACTTCCACTCACGTTTTATTGACGTTTGTAATCCCGGCTGAAGTAAACTGTAATTTACGCAGAGGACTTCATGGCATGCTGTTTGACTGTGTATACATGTTAACATACACACACACACGCACACCCACACACACACACACACACGTGTTAACACGTGTACACAGTCAAACATCATGCCATGACTTCCTCTGCATAAATTACAGTTTATATATATTTGATTTGAATGATATATATATATATATGAATGATATATATATCATTCAAATCGTTTGTTTAGAAAAACACTGCTAAATTATCTCCAATCATATCTAGTTGTACATATGTCGTAATGACAAATAGTTTAATTAATAATATTATCATGCAGGTGTAACCTTGCTTTTAAGTGTACTGTACACTTAATAGAATGAATCGTACGTTGTCACATACCATAACAAACAACAAGGCAATACAATTTTTTTAAAAATTTATAAATATCCACAATCAAAGTGATAAAATAAAATGCATTTGTTTATACGCTATCGTTTTTTAATTATTTCCATTTTTATCAGTACAAAAAGCAATAACATACCATTACAGTACATATCACACTGAACAAAAAATACTACATCTGTTCATGTCAAAATGGCATGTGATATTGGGCTTGAATTAATTGCAGGATGCTGAAGCGTTGACAGAAGGCGTACCTACTGCCATCATGGGTCAAGCCCAAGCCACAAAATACAGAAACTACGTTTGGAGCCGGTTCGTGGATGAAAGTGGAAATTAAGGTGACTTGTGCAATTCCGACCTGTCATCCAACGAAAGAGTACATAATTGGATTAACTGCGAGAATTGTATGGCCTGGTGGCACTACAGCTGTGCAAGGGTTACAAAAAAGCAACATAATTTTTACTGCAGTGAATACACAAGGCGCCTGCGAAACAAATCCTGTATACAGTTGTAGGCTTGAGGTGATGCCAAGCGATGAAAGATGTACAGGTGTAGGCTTCATGAGATGCCAAGCGATGAAACGTATGTGACTTGCAATTTATTGCAATTAAAGATATCATCTGTCGTTCAGAATAGTCTTGAATTTCTTTTTCAAATAGCCTTAAAAAGTCTTGAATTCCACATCTCCAGTAGGATACGCGGACACTGGAATAAGAAACATCTTCATTTCCCACCAGAACGGACTAATACACGCACAAAACGATTCAACAGCGTCCGATTTACTTCAGACAATTAGTACGTCCACGTAGATGCCTTGAAAATATATCTACGTGCACATGCATGCACGTCCAGATCTGCTCAATAAATAACAAGCGATGTCGGCGTTATTTCTAGAGCAGCTCGACACATAAGAAAAGTCTTAATTTCCCATCAGAACGGACAGATACAGGCACGAAACGATTCAACAGCGTCGGATTTACTTCAAACAATTAGTATGTCCACGTAGATGCCTTGAAAATGTTTCTAAGTGCACATCCATGCACATCCAGATCTGCTCGATAAATAACGAACGAAGTCGGCGTTATTTCTCGAGCAGCTCGACGAATAAGAAAAGTCATCGTTTCCTATCAGATCGGACAAATACACCCACGAAATGATTCAACAGCGTCGGATTTACTTCAGATAATTAGCATGTCCACGTAAATATGTCTAAGTGCTCATGCATGCACGTCCAGATCTGCTCGATAAATAACGAACGAAGTCGGCGTTATTTCTCGAGCAGCTCGACGAATAAGAAAAGTCATCGTTTCCGATCAGATCGGACAAATACACCCACGAATGATCAGACTGCATCGGATTTACTTCAAACAATTAATATGTCCACGTAGATGCCTTGAAAATATATCTAAGTGCTCATGCATGCACGTCCAGATCTGCTCGATAAATAACGATCAAAATCGACGTTATTTGTCGAGCTGCTCGACAAATAACAGCCAAGCCTCGCGTTATTTCTCGAGCTGCTCGACAAATAACGGACCGAGTTCGCGTTATTTCTCGAGCTGCTCGAGAAATAACGATCAGATTCGGCGTTATTTCTCGAGCAGCTCGAGAAATAGCCAGGGCGAACTTTAATTGATTCCTGGCCAGGACACCAAGCTTAAAGGTGCATAGATATAACAGGTTGGTCAACCTCACAATTGATAAGGACCGGTATTATTAAAGTTGTCGACAAATGGATGGATACGCCAGGGAGTTAAGGTTATAAAGGTAAGTTTAAATGATGGTGGAATTGTGTAATATTTCAACAGTTACTTAAATGAATGTACCTGATATGTAATAGTACAGATCTTGAAATGTATCTGATATCAGGTGTGAAGCCATTGCAAACATTTCCAAAGTGGATTAAAATTAATTGGAAAAGGATTTTTTAAATTGGAATTTGACAATTACGAATTGGTATTAATTTTTTGCAAAGTGGAATTGGAACTGATTAGAATTGTCAAAACAGAATTTACCCCATGATTGCCCAGTGAGTCTAAGACAGGCCTGCGTGGAGGGAGACAGGCCTGTGTGGAGAGAGACAGGCCTGTGTGGAGAGAGACAGGCCTGTGTAGAGGGAGACAGGTCTGCATGGAGAGAGACAGGCCTGTGTGGAGGGAGACAGGCCTGCTTGGAGGGAGACAGGCCTGTGTGGAGGGAGACAGGCCTGCATGGAGAGAGACAGGCCTGTGTGGAGGGAGACAGGCCTGTGTGGAGGGAGACAGGCCTGTGTAGAGGGAGACAGGTCTGCATGGAGAGACAGGCCTGCATGGAGAGAGACAGGCCTGTGTGGAGAGAGACAGGTCTGCATGGAGAGAGACAGGTCTGTGTGGAGAGAGACAGGCCTGTGTGGAGAGACAGGTCTGCATGGAGAGAGACAGGCCTGCGTGGAGGGAGACAGGCCTGTGTGGAGAGAGACAGGCCTGCATGGAGAGAGACAGGCCTGCATGGAGAGAGACAGGTCTGCATGGAGAGAGACAGGCCTGCATGGACAGAGACAGGCCTGCGTGGAGAGAGACAGGCCGGTGTGGAGAGAGACAGGCCTATGTGGAGTGAGACAGACCTGTGTGGAGAGAGAGAAACAGGCCTGTGTGGAGAGAGACAGGCCTGTGTGGAGGGAGACAGGCCTGTGTGGAGGGAGACAGGCCAGTGTGGAGTGAGACAGGCCTGTGTGGAGAGAGACAGACCTGTGTGGAGTAAGACAGGCCTGTGTGGAGGGAGACAGGCCTGTGTGGAGTGAGACAGGCCTGTGTGGAGAGAGACAGACCTATGTGGAGGGAGACAGACCTGTGTGGAGGGAGACAGACTTGTGTGGAGGGAGACACGCCTGTGTGGAGAGAGATAGGCCTGTGTGGAGAGAGATAGGCCTGTGTAGAGAGAAAGGCCTATGCGGAGAGAGACAGGCCTGAGTGGAGAGAGACAGACCTGTGTGGAGGGAGACAGGCCTGTGTGGAGGGAGACAGGCCTGTGTGGAGATAGATAGGCCTGTGTGGAGATAGATAGGCCTGTGTGGAGAGAGACATACCTGTGTGGAGGGAGACAGGCATATGTGGAGAGAGACAGGCCTGTGTGGAGGGAGACAGGCCTGTGTGGAGAGAGATAGGCCTGTGTGGAGAGAGACAGGCCTGTGTGGAGAGAGATAGGCCTGTGTGGAGAGACAGGCCTGTGTGGAGAGAGATAGGCCTGTGTGGAGAGAGATAGGCCTGTGTGGAGAGAGACATACCTGTGTGGAGGGAGACAGGCATATGTGGAGAGAGACATACCTGTGTGGAGTGAGACAGGCCTGTGTGGAGAGAGACAGGCCTGTGTGGAGAGAGATAGGCCTGTGTGGAGAGAGATAGGCCTATGTGGAGAGAGATAGGCCGGTGTGGAGTGAGACAGACCTGTGTGGAGAGACAGACCTGTGTGGAATGAGACAGGCCTGTGTGGAGAGAGACAGGTGTGTGTGGAGTGAGACAGGCCTGTGTGGAGAGAGACAGACCTGTGTGGAGAGAGATAGGCCTGTGTGGAGAGAGATAGGCCTGTGTGGAGAGAGACATACCTGTGTGGAGAGACAGACCTGTGTGGAATGAGACAGGCCTGTGTGGAGAGAGACAGGTGTGTGTGGAGTGAGACAGGCCTGTGTGGAGAGAGACAGACCTGTGTGGAGAGAGATAGGCCTGTGTGGAGAGAGATAGGCCTGTGTGGAGTGAGACAGACCTGTGTGGAGAGACAGACCTGTGTGGAATGAGACAGGCCTGTGTGGAGAGAGACAGGTGTGTGTGGAGTGAGATAGGCCTGTGTGGAGAGAGACAGGCCTGTGTGGAGAGAGATAGGCCTGTGTGGAGAGAGATAGGCCTGTGTGGAGAGAGACATACCTGTGTGGAGGGAGACAGGCATATGTGGAGAGAGACATACCTGTGTGGAGTGAGACAGGCCTGTGTGGAGAGAGACAGGCCTGTGTGGAGAGAGATAGGCCTGTGTGGAGAGAGATAGGCCTGTGTGGAGAGAGACAGGCCGGTGTGGAGTGAGACAGACCTGTGTGGAGAGACAGACCTGTGTGGAATGAGACAGGCCTGTGTGGAGAGAGACAGGTGTGTGTGGAGTGAGACAGGCCTGTGTGGAGGGAGACAGGCCTGTGTGGAGAGACTTGAGCAAAACGACACTCACTTGCCCGGACTCCAACTGGAGTGGAAGACATTGAGAGACTTTGAGAAGACGTCATTGTAGAGCAGACCAGAGTAGATGGAGAAGGCTCCCATCAGGAGGATGATGTAACGACCCCCGTACATGATGCCAAATATCTGCAAGTTCATGGTATTTGCTGCGAGACATGAATGTGTGACACAACGCAAGATGTCTACCGTGAATGTCGTGTTTGTTGCTACATCTTTATTTAAAGCCGCGTTCTAACTTTTCAAACATAATGCATGATGTCTACTGTAAATACTGTATTTGTAGCTGCACCTTTATTTAAAGCCGCATTCTAACTTTTCAAACATAATGCATGATGTTTACCGTAAATACTGTAGCTGTATCTTTATTTACAGCTTCACCCAAAGTTTAAAACACAATGCCAGATATCTACCGTAAATATTGTAGCTGCATCTTTATTTACAGCTGCACCCCAACTTTTCAGACACAATGTCAGATTTCTACCACAAATACTGTATTTATAGCTGCATCTTTAATTAAAACCATATCCCCACTTTTCAAACACATCACCAGATGTCTACCGTAAATACTGTATTTGTCGCTGTACCTTCATTTAAAGCTGCACCTAAACGTTTTAACTCAAAAAGGTCTATGACTCTCCACCCCCGATGTCTACGCCCCATTACTTACACCGTACCTCATTGTTGCGACTCAGCTCCACCAGGTGTCGCTCCCGTAGCACAAGGAAGAGGCCGACGAGGAGGACAAGGAAGCCGTGGCCAGCGTCACCGAACATGACAGAGAAGAGGAAGGGGAAGGTGATGATGGAGAAGGGGGCTGCAAGAGATGGAGGCTGAATGAAGGTCTTCATGCACAGACAACCACAGAACTACACACACGCATGCACACACACACACACACAGACACACACACACACACACACACACACACACACACACACACACAAACACATATGCACATATATATATATATATATATATATTATATATATATGTATTCACACACACACACACACACACACACACACACACACACACACACACACACACACACACACACACACACACACACACACACACACACACACATATATACACACAAATACACACACACAGAAAGATACACGTAAACATACAGGTATATACAAACACACAGATACACAGACACACACACATAAACACACACACACATAGATACACATGCACGCATGCACGCACTCACTCACACACACAACACACGCAGTCATAAATGCATGCGGTCACAAACATCTTTAATTAAATCTTGACCTGAGCCAATGAATATCTCGCTACAATGGGCCATTTTTAAAGATGATCGCCAGTGCCACAAGACGCTTGACATCGGGAACTTCTGGTATTCATTAGCTCTGTGCACAAGCTAATTTGGAAGTGAATAAATAAAGTGATGCTGTTGTCTGAAAGTGACAATGTCATTTGGAAGTGATGACTATTGTGGCTGTCTGGAAATGATGTTGGTGTCTGTACACGATGTTGTCTTCTGGAAGCGCTGTTGTTATCTGGAAGTGATGTTGGTGTCTGTACATGATGTTGTCTTCTGGAAGCGATGTTGTTATCTGGAAGAGATGTTGGTGTCTGTACATGATGTTGTCTTCTAGAAACGATGTTGTTATCTGGAAGTGATATTGGTGTCTAGACATGATGTTGTTGTCTAGAAATGATGTTGTTTTCTGGATGTGATGTTCACGGCAATGTCTACTTTTGATAATAGATGACACGATGCTGCGTACCTGGGTTGACCTCCCTGTAGGAGCCTATGCCGTAGGCGTCAATGATCTGTTGGAAGGCGGCGGTGAACTTGTTGGTGGGATGGTGGGTGGGCAGATCCTGGCTGTAGACAGGGTGGAGGAGGGAGGGAGCCGTCGTACCTGACCGCTCCTGTAGCGCAATAGGACCAATGTCACATGTGCCAAAACACGGTTTTAATGACAATCGAGCTAGTGTGTGCGTGGTGTGTGTGTGTGTGGTGTGTTTGTGTGTGGTGTGTGTGTGTGTATGTGTGTTATGTGTGTGTCTGGTGTGGTGTGTGTATGTATGTGAGTGTGTGTGGTGTGTGTGGTGTGTGTGTGAGTGTGTGTGTGTGGTGTGGTGTGTGTGTATGTGAGTGTGTGTGTGTGTGTGGTGTGTGTGTGTATGTGAGTGTGTGTGGTGTGGTGTGTGTGTGTGTGGTGTGTGTGTGTGTGTGTGTGTGGTGTGTGTATGTGAGTGTGTGTGTGTGTGGTGTGTGTATGTGAGTGTGTGTGTGTGTGGTGTGTGTGTGTGTGTGTATGTGTGTGTGTCTGGTGTAGTATGGTGTGTGTGTGTGCATATGTGTATACACATGACGCCCAGATATGCATGCATGCGTGCGTACGTGCATGCGTGCGTGCGTGTGTGTTATGTATCATAAGTTTTCCTCGAGTGTCAAACTTTAAGCGGTTCATCTGTGAATCCTCAGAACAAAAGTAACACTTATCTTTTTCTAAATTCACCTTAGGTTAAGGGTTCTTACCAGCATTAGATGGACGTTAATCAATTCCTTGCAATGTTGTGTGTGTCTTCCGTGACTGCTTCGAATCACCTAAACTGTCCATCAATTGGTAGGAGACAGTTGACATAACTTACAGCAATCACAAAAAAACATGTGCAGTGTTGTGTAAGGGTGCTCAAATTTACAGCAAAGTATTGACCTAAATCGGTGAAGCTGAAAGGGTGGGAGTATTTGGTGTGGTACTGACCGTTGCCCTGTTCATGAGGAGCTGGACACTGCCAATGTCCGAGACTGGCATCCAGCACTCGGCGATGTAGTTAGTGCCCTCTGTACTCAGCATGTTCATTGTGTGGTAGATCGCCTTGATCTTCAGCACTTTAATGTTCCAGTGGTGCAGATTCTGGGCAATCGACTCCAGCACACGCAGCCACTGCTCACGTGACTTCTCCGTCACCTACAAGCCAGACCCTCCGCTATGACTCATGTGACAGCAACAGCACCTACAAGCCAGACACTCCGCTATGACTCATGTGACTTATCCATCACCTACAAGCCAGACCTCTCACTATGACTCATGTGACAGCAACAGCACCTACATGCCAGACACCTCGTTCTGACTCATGTGACTTCTCCAACACCTACAGGCCAGACCTCTCGCTATGACTTAGGTGTGGGCACGCATTTTTCAGTGAAATTGACCATCTTCAATTTTTACTCCTGACCTTGCTATTACATGCATTGAAATAAATTTTGTACCAATAAAATGCCTGTAAGTTGTGTGCTCATGTGTGAAATTTTGTTGTGATAACTCAAAAACTAAGAGTTTAGTAGGCTTCCAAAACAACCCATGAATCCATGCTGCCTGTGTTAAGATGCCAAGTTGTTTCGCTGGCACCGAGCGCCTCGCTGCGCATTCTGGTCAGGTCAAAAAATTAAGCATAAATCATGCTTCTTCACAGACCTCGCGCCTCATCAATAGTAGTCCTATTCAGTCAGAATAAGTTTATATTGAAGAGGAATGGTAGTTCGACTGATCAATGATAAGCACTAATCCGAACGAAGAAAAATATGCCGGTCACATACGCATAATCCTATGAGTAGCTGTCATCTTTTGTTAACAACTTCATTATTTCATATCAGATTGGTTAGTGCACAAAATTGACAAATATAACACAGGCAAATAGAAATATGATAAAGTGGAAGATAAATTTGATATGTGGACAATGAAACAAGTTTCATTAAGTTATGTCACGTTGTTTGGTTTTATCTGACTCTTTGTGACTGGTTTTCCTTTCCCTGATCGCTTGGAGTAAGGGAAAAATTCAAAACTAAAACATCTTGCACTGGAGTGGATCTGAAACCAGAACAACCATTACAATATAATAATGTTGTAATTTCTAGTGTACCTTTATTAGAGAGTTAACTTACGTAACAAATATAGCTTACTTTGTATATGTACAATTATTTTTATTTATAAAATAATATTAAGTTGAACTATCTGTAATCACATATTTAACACAAACACTGTTTCTTCTTAATCTTTGTAAATTTGGATGTTCGTTTTAAAATATATTATTGTACATTTCAAAATTATTTGGTAACATAGCAAAAAGAACAGCCAAAATATGTTCTTATCAAAACTAACTGAAATTATGTAGATTTTAAAGTTGGTATTCTTCAATTTATGTGTCGTATGGTATTGTTTAGAAAGCTCGCATAGCTTCAAACAAAACATATATTTTCAACATAATTCCACAGTTTAATGACAACTATGTGATGTAAAAGCATGCCCATAGTTACCCAAACATAGTAAGTGTCAATGCTGAACTACAGTCAGTGTAATGCAATTACTAGTATATATCATTAATAACCAAAGAAACCACTGCTGACCAGGTCGATTTCATGGATGCGCTTGGTTAGGCCGACCATCAGCTCACTTCTCTGTTCGCTGGCCTCTGGACAGGGATACATTGTTGCCTTGAAGCTACAACAATCACAGTTAGACATGTCTGGCTGACAGGAACTTGTCATTCATGACATGTCTGACATTAATCTGTCATTCATGACACGTCTGACAGCAACCTGTCATCCATGACATGTATGACAGCAACCTGTCATTCATGACATGTCTGAAAGCATCCTGTCATTCATGATATGTCTGACAACAACCTGTCATTCATGATATGTCTGACAACAACCTGTCATTAATGCCACATCTAGCAGCAACCTGTCATTCATGAGATGTCAGGCTGCAAAGACAGTGATGTCGGAACTCAATCATTGTGAACTGATTTCTCACGCAATAAGATTATCAAGTCATCAATAAGAAAAATGAATATGAAGTCACCAATAATAACTGATGTGTGTCAGACATGACAACAGCTGTCACTCACCCACCACATATCTTCTTCACTTTTTCCTTCAGCTGGTCACCTTGGAAGAACACAACGAACACTGCTCGCCTCTGGCTGCCCACCTGATGACATGGTGACACAATCACCGTCAGAGGTGACACAGTGACACAATCATTGCTACAGATGACGCAACATGGTGACACAATCATTGCTACAGATGATGCAACATGGTGACACAATAACTACTGGAGGTGATACAACATGGTGACACAAACACTTCTGGAGGTGACATGACACAAAGACACAAACACTTCTGGAGGTGACATGACATGGTGACGCAAGCATTGCTGGAACTGACATGGCACAGTGACACAATCACTGCTGGAGGTGACATGGCACAGTGACACAATCACTGCTGGAGGTGACATGGCACTGTAACATAAACACTTCTGGAGGTGGGATGACACAGTGACACAAACACTTCTGGGGGTGACATGACACACTGACACAATTACTGCTGGAGGTGACATGACATGGTGACACAATCACTGCTGGAGGTGACATGGCACGTGACACAATCACTGCTGAAGGTGACATGGCACTGTGACACAAACACTTCTGGTGGTGACATGACACAGTGATACAATCACTGCTGAAGGTGACATAACACAGTCACATAAACACTTCTGGAGGTGACATGGCACAGTGACACAATCACTGCTGGAGATGACATGGCACAGTGACACAATCACTGCTGAAGGTGACATGACATGGTGACACAACCACTGCTAGAATTGATGTGGTTACATGTCAGTTACGTGATATGGTGACATGATACTGTGACATAATCACTGCTGGAGATGACAAGATAACATGACAGTGACATGACACAGAGACATAAAAAAATTACACAATCACTGTTAGAGATGAAATGACGTAGCAGCACAATCCTTGATGGATTGACATGACACAGTGATACAATCACTGCTGGAGGTGACATGACACAGTCACATAAACACTTTTGGAGGTGACATGGCACAGTGACACAATCACTGCTGGAGGTGACATGGCACAGTGACACAATCACTGCTGAAGGTGACATGACATGGTGACACAACCACTGCTGGAATTGATGTGGTTACATGTCATGGTGATATGACAGTTATGTGATATGGTGACATGACACTGTGACATAATCACTGCTGGAGATGACAAGATAACATGACAGTGACATGACACAGAGACAAAACAAAATAACACAATCACTGTTAGAGATGAAATGACATAGCAGCACAATCCTTGATGGATTGACATGACACAGTGACACAATCAATGCTACAAATGACATGACACAGTGACATGACACAATCACAACAGGAAATGATGATATGGTGACATGACACAATCAGTGCTGGAGACAACATGACACAGTGGCACCATCACTGAGCAACAGTGACGCAATAATCATATTGTGACAACTACTATCACAGACTGTGTTGTGCAAACGTTTTACTAGATTTAGTTTGTGTGGTGCTACCGCCTTGTGGATAATGACGTAAAGTATTATATCGTGATCTGCCCCTTGACCTTGCTGATACATGCAAGTGTCATACAGTGTCAGGGCAGTGACTCCTCAAAGTGCATGTAGTATTGGGTCACCTGATTGGATGATACATACAGAGAGTTCTGGGATGTCCATGTGATGTAGGAACACGTTGCCCTTGCACGCAAACCACAGCAGACGGGTGAACCCCGGCAGACGCACACTCTCTATCATCCCAGCGACAAAACTACAAGGACAGTATTCGTTATATTAAGTGTACAGTATGCACAAAAATATTTGAGATGTGAAAATAGAAAAAAAATGCGTTCGATTGACAGTACACCCACAAGTTTCATTAGTGTATTTCTTTGGTTCCTAAAACAAGTTCACTGTACTGGTGATATACTTCTTTCATTCACCAAGTGGCGGCATGTAACACTTACACACACAGGCACGCGCATGCACGTGCGCACAAACGCATGCACACACATTCACAATTATGCCGGTAACACAACTAACAGTAACCAATGCAGTACTGGCATACTCAACCATCCCGGCAACAAAACTACAAACATAAATGATTCTGTTCATGCAATTCACTATGTAGATGGCTATAGGAGGGAATGACCTTGATGTGGCAATCCAAGTGGGCCATGCAGTTCCATCCCCTGTAGTGTAGCGTACTGTCCAACATGTAACATCTGTCAAGCTCTGGGTTTAGGTGGGAACAGCATATAAACAGCACATGCTCAAAAGCAAACAGAACTCTTGGCTTTCTCAAGCGGAACTTGAAGATTGGATCCTCATCCATCAAAGAGCAGGCTTACAAGGCACTCATCAGACCATCAGTAGAATTTGCAAGCACGGTCTGAGATCCCTTCACCAAAAAGGATATCAGCAAGATTGAAGCAGTGAAGAGACGTGCAGCCAGGTTCTGCCTTGGGAAATTTCAAAACATCCAGTGTCAACACCATGCTGACGAGACTGAAATGGCAAACATTTGAAACATGGAGGAAGACTGCCCGCCTCACAATGTTTTTCAAGATCTCAAATGGCCTCGTAAACATCTCCAGCCTAAACCTGACAGCACCAACCAGAAGATCTAGACATCACCACAGCAAGACATTCCAAGTAACATCCTCCAGAACAGACTACAGGAAATTTTCATTCTTTCCCAGGACGATTCCAGATTGGAATGGACTTCCAGAAGCCTTGGCTGCTTCAAGGCCAGGGTTGCTGCCCACTTCAGTTCCCAGTAAGCAAAACCAGCACTGCCCACCTCCCCCTATCCATATTGTATTATTCTCTTCATCTGTCCAACCCCCCACAAATCCATATTTTCAGCTGCAAACTATATTCTCCTATCTATCTCTTGTCTACCTATTCTGACAGTAACAACAGTTTCCTATAACAGCTACAACTTATGCAATCACAGTCTAACAGTTGTCTTTAATAAATAAACAACAATTTGACATAAATATAACACTACGGTTTAAATAACGCAGGGCAAATGCTTCAATGGAAACGGTCCAAAGTGACCGTTTAGGGATGAACACTACAGGGTGAACACTGTGAGGTGAGCACTGCAGGGTGAACACTGTGAGGTGAGCACTGCAGGGTGAACACTGTGAGGTCAACACTGCTGGAACGAACAATGGAAGGTAAACACTGCCGGGATGAACACCGCAATGTGAACGCTGCTGGGATGAACACTGAAAGGTGAATGCTGCCGGGATAAACATTGCAAGGTGAATGTTGCCAGGTGAACGCCGCAAGGTGAACGCTGCTGGGATGAACACTGAAAGGTGAATGCTGCCGGGATAAACACTGCAAGGTGAACATTGCCGGGATGAACACCGCAAGGTGAATGCTGCCATATGCACACCGCAAGGTGAACGCTTCCAGGTGAACACCACAAGGTGAATGCTGCCAGGATGAACCGCGCAAGGTGAACATTGCCAGGATGAACACCGCAAGGTGAACACTGCCGGGATGAACACAGCAAAGTGAACACTGCTGGTATGAACACTGCAAGGTGAACAATGCCAGGATGAACACCACAAGGTGAACGCTGCCAGGTGAACACCGCAAGGTCAATGCTGCCAGGATGAACCCAGCAATGTCAATGCTGCTGAGATGAACACTGCAAGATGAACACTGCCGCGATGAACACCACAAGATGAACACTGCTGGGATGAACACTGCAAGGTGAACATTACCGGGATGAACATCGCAAGGTGAATGCTGCCAGGATGAACACTGCAAGGTGAACTCTGCCAGGTGAACACTGCAAGGTCAACGCTGCCAGGATGAACCCTGCAATGTAAATGCTGCCGGGATGAACACTGCCGGGATGAACACCGCAAGATGAACACTGCTGGGATGAACACTGCAAGGTGAACGCTGCCGGGATGAACACTGCAAGGTGAATGTTGCTGGGGTGAACACCGCAAGGTGAACGCTGCCGGGATGAGCACTGCAAGGTGAATGCTGCTGGGACGAACAACACAAGGTAAACGCTGCCAGGTAAACACCACGAGGTGAACACTGTGAGGTCAACACCACAATGTGAATGCCATGAGTTTAGTGCCGTGATCTTAAGTGACTACGTGAGATGTCTACCCACCTGAGGTAGATGCGTTGGTGCGCCATTCTCTGGTCTTCTGATATGGGCTCCAGCTCGATGCCGACGTGTTGGGAACCCTGTAATGTCTCGCTGGCGTCAGTGGCAATGTAAAGGCCTGACTGCGAACACAATCACACCCTCTGATCGTGAGGAGCCAAGCGGTAATGCGAATACTTTGACTAAAGTGTAGTGAATCTTGTCAGCTACTGCAAAGTGTACTTGTGTTTGTTAGTTAAAGCATTTATGATAGTTATATCCATTGATGTAACTATCCGCATTGGTTCCATGTGTTGGAATTACAGTATAGTAATACTGGTCAATAAATTGACGATGAAGCTGAACAAACCACTTGAAGACAAAACCAAAAATAGATAAGCAAAAAAGTGTACAACTCAAAACACATGCAAAACACTCAATTCAAAGTTCACTTGCTTCCTCACTTTGCTGTTTTTCTGGTATACAAATGGTTTTCACATAAACATTCCTAAAACAACTTATAAATGGACCTACAATCATGTTGTTTTCAGTATTCTATACATTTCCAAAGATGGTTAGATTCAGGTACTCCGTAAAAGCATCACTGTCGAATTTGCTCCACCAATTTTTAGACAGCTCTGAAACTGTAATTCTCGAAGTTGACGTGACGTCACAATAAAATATATTAATCAACCAATGGAGACTAAGGATCGAAAAATCCTCTCCATTGGTTGGTTGAATTGACATGATTGTGACATCAGAGACGTGTAGTTTGTAAGCATTCACTCAACACTAATCTATTGTTAGTGAAAGCCAGCAGACCAAGCTTGAGGGTGGGTGTCAAAATGTACATCTTAAACGTGAACAAATAACTATCAAATGATACACCCAAACTAATACAAAATAGCTCACAAAGCTATATTCATGTTGCCAATGGGACAGGGCTTTTATGGTCTGCTAGAATAGCACAAGAATGTAATCCTTTAGTGATGGTAGTTGCATGTGTCCTTTCCATTGTGAGTGGTTGAAAGTGGGGAACGACAAAGAGTGGCAGTGTGGAGTTATACCAGACACAGTGTTAGACCACACACAACACCCCAACACCAACTGAAACTAGCAAACACCCTAAGAACGCATTCAGCTATATATGCTGATGGGGAGACACAGTGAGAATCAGTTGGCCTCTCTATCTACAGGCAACTAACAGAGCTCAACTGAGGGTAAAGTGGAATAACAGAAATTATCTCAATAGTATATTTCAATAACTTCTTCTGGTGCAAACATTTATTTGCAAATCTTCAAATGTGCCTTTACAGTGACCTTGTCTGTTCCGTCACCCAGAATCACCCTGTCAAGCAAGGGGTAGTGATATTATTAACAGGAAGTT
This sequence comes from Paraescarpia echinospica, assembly GCA_020002185.1. Lineage (NCBI taxonomy): Eukaryota > Metazoa > Annelida > Polychaeta > Sabellida > Siboglinidae > Paraescarpia > Paraescarpia echinospica. The sequence continues at coordinate 13,650,232 of CM034535.1, read as the reverse complement.
AGCTGAATCGTTGTACTTTGTCCCACTTGATGTCTTCGTTTGTCTTGATTGTGGGAGCCAGGTATGTATGCCCAACATCAAAGAGCAATAACACTTACTGGAACTTGCAGGTAGTCCCTCTGCCCCTGGCCCTGCCCCTGGCCCTGCCCCTGGCCCTGCCCCTGCCCCTGGCCCTGCCCCTGGCCCTGCCCCTGGCCCTGCCCCTGGCCCTGCCCCTGCCCCTGCCCCTGCCCCTGCCCCTGCCCCTGCCCCTGCCCCTGCCCCTGCCCCTGCCCCTGCCCCTGCCCCTGGCCCTGCCCCTGCTATAGCTGGTGTCTACTACTGGAATGCCCTTTTTATACAATTTGAATGTTCCGTTGGCGAAACATTAAAATTATGCAAAAATGCTTACTAAACATACAATTTTGCACACTGTATAGTTTCAACATATTTATTCTGATAATATATATGAATAAATGAGGAACACACAAGGTTAGTATAAATTCCACGTAATAAAAGATGAACTTGACGTTTGGTGACTCAATGATGTCTTGGATATATTTATCTCCACTTTATCACCAGTGTTGCCTATTATGGGATGGTCTCATCAATTCGCAATGTCCAAAAAACATTATGCATTTAGAATTGATCTAAAGCACCCCTCCCACCAACATATGGTGTTGGACTTGTTATATTTATGATAACAAGTCCAACACCATATTTATGATAAAAAATGGCTACTAAAACCACAGCTGATAGCCGCCAATTGGGTGTGACACCATTAGCATTGCGACTGGTGGATTGAACAATTCTATGCTATCTTGTAAAGCCAAAACAGAAAACTGATTTTGAGAGATTCTAGCTAGGAACCGAGAACCAAGTCTCAGACCAGTGTTTTCTTTCACGCCACCAATTATCACCCATCTGCTTTAGTTTACCCTTAGTGAGATCTGGATGTAAGAAAGCAAAAACCCCACTCCCCCACTACATAATGCTTAACACCTTTTGGAACTTTGCGAATGCATGCGCCAACCCCTAAGTACAGTTGCACCCTGGCACGTACAGCCGCCAACGAGTGACACCAACTGAAGCCGAGCCACGTACCTCAAGAAAGAAGACTTCGGCATGCTGCAGCACACACTTGAGTTCCTTCAGACTGGTGTGGTTGCTCTGGAGGGCGTCGAGACTGCTGCCCAGGGCCTTCAGTTCACCCTCATGGGATTCATATGTTGCCTTCACAGACACAGTTGCCAGTCAATCAAAACAGCACCAAAATAAAGTCAAAATTTTACCTAGGAAAATGTCACAGGAAATAAAGTCGCAACATTGTTGTATTCAAAGACTATAATTATATGTTTCCTAGTTTCCTAGTTGTTTCCAGCATTCGGCAATGTTCTATTAACTGACTAGTCTGTATATATTGTGGTTACAATGTTATGATCTTACAAGGTCTCATTCAACTAGCCAGCCTTTTTCAGAACATTATCGCCAAGCTGACCTTTCTATGCTGGCACTGAGGGTGGTCACTGCCAGGGTGCTTGTCGTCCTCAGTGGTTCTTTTACGTCCCAAATTTAGATGTTAATTATATATTAAATATATATGTTAATTATATACTAAATATAGTTTTGCAAGTTTTCCTTGATAATTGAATACAATAGAGTTTGATGATGAATATTTGGAAAACTGCCAGTCTTGCACATTTCTGTTGACAATGACAAAGTTTGATGCACGATTAAGACAAATATTCCAAAGACATTTCATCACAGTTTTGCACATTTTCACTGATAACCAAGCCATGAGATTTATAAATTCATTTTCTTCAAAGAATCATTTTGATGATTGATATGAATATTCCACCCAAGCTGACTATGACGTGACTGAGCATGACATGACTATGACACAACTAAGCAAGACACGACTGAGCATGACATGACTGATCATTACGTGACTGAGCAGGATGTGACTGAGTATGACACAAGGGTGCTTTACAGTTTAAAAAATTATGACTGCTACAAAAATTTGCAAAGTTATGGAGCATTGAACATGGTAGGGATCAAAAAGTGAAAATGAAGAAAATGCCTGTTGAAGTTTTACATTATATATGCAAATGGATTGCATGGAAATATTACATGCACAACATTCAAATGTGACACACAGTATGTAATATGTTTGTTATGTTGCAATGATACACTGGAAGTACAAATGTGCTGCTACAAAGACTTATCAAGTTATGCCAGATTATGTCTATGTGTAAAACTAAGAGGACATATTATTTGAGGGCAAAAGGTAGACTCACTGTTTGACACAGTTTAAAACCTACAGGAAACTGTCCAGTTTAACAGGGGTCTAGTGGGTTAATGCTGTCTGTTGAAACAAGCTACTGCCAGTGACCAATTACAGATTAGTCACAGTTTCCATCAAACAATAGCAGGCAGAGAATCTTAGCTCCACAGCTGGGTGTAATACACAACCAGAGCCACCACTGATTCATGGTCAAGTAGATTAGCTCAATGCACCAACTAAGACAATACACAACACTGTGAGTGACAGTGTCCAGAGTGAGGCCTAAGCAGTGTCCTCATTGCTGAATAGATCAATTAAACCTGCCAAGTGGGTGACATTCTGCACAAGTGTTCATTAATCCTTAATGATTGTTCAGAACACCAGACTGACCACATACCTAAACAAAGCGAATGTAATAGGTGAAGAACAGGCAGTGTTCAAATAGGGGTATTGGTTGAATTGTATTTGTCTCGACGCAAAAGGCTTTATTGTGCCTTCATCAATTATAAGAAAGCATTTGATTTAGTAGACCGGTCCTCCCTGTGGTCTAAGATAATTTCATACGGTATTAATGGTATTGTGTTGAAAGTTGTATACAACATATACAAAAATGGGTCAGCTGGACGGTGATAGACCGTTTGAAATTGAAGCCTTTGTAAAACTTTTGTCTCGACTTCACCGAAGGCGGTGTCCTGCTGTCAGAACTTCGAAGGTGTTACTCACCTAACTTACAAATATATAGGGAGCTAATGGAGAGGCCCATCATAATCCATAGCACTACAAAATGAAGTATCTGAAAGTCACACTTCATATACTGAGTGACACATCTCGTACTGTCTCTCTGCACTGTCGCAATGTCCAATAGATTCCTATCACAACCCTCGTGTACAATATACCAAAGCTATATATCCAACACCACAACATATGTATTATCATTGGACAGGTAATTGAATAATCTTTCAGATGAATGCAACTTGTAGCAGCAGAAAATGAAGCATACAAAAGTTACACCGCAAACAATGACATGCATTCTCAAAATGTGATTCATTCAAAAATTAGTGCTATATAATAGTAGTTTGTCAAAATGTAAACAAACTCAAAGACAGTTGCAGCTTACTGTCCACCAAGCAGTAGCAGAGCAGTTTTATAATAATAATAATCCACAAGTTAAGTGGCAGTGATCTTCCTTTTATCATTGATGTGATGTTTATTGTGAGCAGGGCGGACAAATGGTTATCATACGTAGACAGGTACAGAAAGAAACTGAAATTTTCTATAAAAAGAACACGTTTGCCTATCAATGGCATGTATTTCCTATTGTTGCTGTTTCTGCCGGGCAGAAACAGTTTCTGCCCGGCATAAATCAAACAACCCTGTAGGTAATTATTAATCAAATGTTTTTTGGTGAATCATAGTTACAGATCATTAAGGGTTATGATGGAAGTAAAATGTTTACACGTTTACTGTTCACTTAAAAAAACAGCTCCACAGAACTAATTATAGTTATTGTTAAGATGTTTAACCTAGTTCCATTATCTGACATTGTGCCAACAGATTGGTGTATTGGGATCATTAAGCCTATATAATTATTATATAAACATAGCAGCAGACACTGGGACAGTGTGAATGCTGCCTGACTAAATGGATGCAATGGTGCTTTGAAGTTAGTTCTTCTGCCAACTATCCTTTTCACACAAGCCTAAAGGTTTAGTAGCTGCCAGCACACTATTGAGCCTAAACTATCATGCTGGTGTGAAAAACGTGCTGATGTATTTGAACTTGACAGTGTTCAGATAGGGGTATTGGTTGAATTGAATTTGTCTTGACACAAAATGCTTTATTGTGCCTTAACTATGTCAACTCTCCTAATGGTTGACATTTGGTTGTGTCAGGTGTCAACTATATTGTGAATCTGTAATTATTAGTCTATATTGATACAATTGATTTTCACAGTACCATGTCTACACAAGGCATGGCAAGCGTAAACAGAACAGTAGAATGCATTTGATATAAATAAAGTGTAGGATATTTCACTCTATAGTTGTCCAGAATATTAATTTTCTATGTTTGTCACCTACAGGTGACAGAATATTTATTTTCTATGTTTGTCACCTACAGGTTTCTACAGACAATACATCTTTAACCAATAGACACCAAAGTCACACCATTTTATAATAATCAAATGAACATCAAAATAAACACAACTTGCAATTATAGAAAATCAATAGTTTTGAAGATGCAGTTTAAAAGTGTTAGGAACTGTTCAGTCTAACAGGGGTCAAGTGGGTCTGTTCTGCCTGGGTGCTGTGACCAATTAAAGATTAGTCAAGGTCTCAATGGACTGGGCTGTAGAGATTAGTCACACTGCTGACTTTGTGGCACATTAAACAAAATCTAGTGTCTCAAAACCACATCACTAGATAATGTAAAACTTTTGCACTTTGGGGGCCCCTTAGGTGCCCTTAGAATTATTCAATCAAATACAGATTTCTTGTATATAGTGGCAGCACCCTAATATACATCTATGCAAAATTAGAAAAAAAATTGCTGAACAGTTTTTGAAAAAATAGGCCAAATGTTACATTTTACCAGTTTTGGGGTCCTTGGAGGCCCTAGGGAGCCCTTAAAATGATTCGATCAAATACAGATTTCTCGTGCATAGTGGCTATGCCCCAAGATATGTCTATGCAAAATTAGAGAAAAAGTTGCTGAACGGTTTCTGAGATACGGCAGCTAACGGCGGACGGCGGACGCAGAGTGATGGCAATAATCCCTTGGACCTTCGGCCAAAGGACTAAAAATGATAACACAACATGACTGTGAAGGGTTTTGCATATGCACATGGATAGCATGGAAATATTGAGTGTATGGCATTCAAAGTTGGCTTGTAGTATGCATGTTATTAACGTATAGTGCCAAGATATGCTAGAAATGTTGTGCTTAGCTAATTATATCATTATACCTGTAATGGTACAAAAGGTGTATTGCATCAGAATGTCTCACCCAGTGCCTACAATGCCTGAAGCCCACTAAGTACTCATTCTCCCACACTGGGCAATAAACAACAGCCCAGCCCTGACCACACCAAGACTGACCAACAATAAACTGTGGCCATGAGTGACCATTCCAGCCAGTGGCTCACTGACCACACACTGACCTAAATTCAGTGCCAGACTAGCCACCCCAGTGATCAGAGATAGGGCAATATCCGGTTACAAATATAGATCAGTGCAGGAAACTTACAGCAATAGGGAAATAGTAGGAAATTCAATCAAATACAGATTTCTTGTGTACAGTGGCAGTACCCTAAGATATGTCTATGCAAAATTAGAGAAAAAGTTGAAGAGTTTTTGAAAAAATAGGTAAAATGTGAAAATTTACCAGTTTCGAGGGCCCTGGGTGCCCTTAGAATGATTCAATCAAATACAAAGTTCTCGTGCACAGTGGAAGTACCCTAAGATGTGTCTATACACAATTAGAGAAAAAGTTGCTGAATGGTTTCTGAGATATGGCAGCTAACAGCAGACTGCTGATGTGGAGTGATGGCATAAGTCCGTTGAAGAATATTCAACAACTTTTCAACCATTTGGTTGTATTTCTGCATGTTAATCGTCTACATTTTGATAACAAATCTATAGATGTATGTGATGGGGTGGGCGGTAATGCGAGCAGGTGGGAGGTTAACGCAAATTTTCATTAAATAGGGGTGGGCGGTAACGCAGTCAAATACGGTACTAACAGTCAACAACAATGTTAAATTATTGTATTCAAATAAAAAACTTTGAATCAAATATGATAGTTTTCTATTGCAATTACAACAATCATAATAACTATTTTATATTAGTCCAAGACATTTTATAATTATATTCATAACTTTCAGAAAACCATAACTACTTAAAGGGAATAAAAACATCTGTGGCTTGAATTCATGTTATATTACATCCTGCTATCTATTTCCATGTCCACCAAACCAAAAAAAATCAAAAAAATCAATGAATTAGAAATTCCACATTTAATGCTGTCCATCTGGACATTTTCGAATATGCACATTTTTGGCGCGCTTTTCGGGATGCTGAGATGTGACGTCATTTATGACCCACACTTGCATCAGGCCGACCCTTTCCATGCATTCAGAGCATGTTTACAAGTATAGCTTTTGGGTCGAAACGAGCGTCACAATGAGTTACTGTGCAATATTCCGATGACATACAAACACTAGTCATCATAGAGGAACAAGCAGTTATCTTACGGTTCCACATGAATCAAATTTTATTCAAAACAATGAATGCGAATGGGCCTCCAAGTCGACTAGGTATCGCCGAGCTTGGGCTCGTTTTCAGAATAATTATATCGAATGCAACCAACGGGAGATAATGTACACCAATATACATACATAGCAAACATATATCGTATCCAGCTACAGAAAGTAATGTGTATAATCTCATAATATCACTAGAATATCGATGTATGAAGGAGGAGTTGTACAATTTATTATAACAACTTAAATCAGTCAGTGAATTTCTGTCGGTCCTGCTAGCTCAGTTAGTAAAGGCGTTGGTTCCTTGGCATTTATTTTGCAATCGGATGACGCCGGTTCAATCCCCACACCAAACCATTGATTTTTTACACTTTTTTTGGTTTATGTTTTCACGAAGTAATATAAACCAAATCATTGTTTATACTATGATGCACCGTTTGTAAATATTTTGGTAGTAATTATTTATTCGCCACAAAAATAAAAATATGGTAATTATATATAACGCGATGTTTCTAAATTTTATTTATCCAGACAGATCACCATTTGTTTTCACATATATAATTACAATATATTACCGTACAATATATATATATATATACAATTAATAAATTATATATCCATTACATTATATTTGTTTGGATAAATAAAATTTAGAAACATCGTTATATAATTCCCATATTTTCATTTTTGTGGCGAATAAATAATTACTACCAAAATTTTAAAAATACTTACAAACAGTGCATCATAGTATAAAAATGATTTGGTTTATATTACTTCGTGAAAACATAAACCAAAAAAAGTGTAAAAAAATCAAAGGTTTGGTGTGGGGATTGAACCGGCATCGCTCGATTGCAAAATAAAAGCTAAGGAACCAACGTCTTTACCAACTGAGCTAACAGGACCGATAGAAATTCGCTGACTGATTTAAGTTGTTATGATAAATTGTACAACTCCTCCTTCATACATCGACATTCTAGTGATATTATGAGATTATACACGTTACTTTATGTAGCTGGATACAATATATGTTTACTATGTATGTTTATTGATATAGATTATCTCTCGTTGGTTGCATTCGATATAATTATTCTGAAAACGAGCCCAAGCTCGTCGAAACCTAGTCGACTTGTAGGCCCATTCGCATTCATTGTTTTGAATAAAATTTGATTCATGTGGAACGGTAAGATAACTGCTTGTTCCTCTATGATGACTAGTGTTTGTATTTCATCGGAATATTGCACAATAACTCATTCTGACGCTCGTTTCGACCCAAAAGCTATACTTGTAAACATGCTCTGAATGCATGGAAAAGGTCGGCCTGATGCGAGTGTGGGTCATAAGTGACGTCCCGATACCACGTGATTGCCTAGCTCATTAAATTTTAATTTTCCACGGGAATCACTACACAGACGGGTTTAAAATCGAATTTATGGTACAAATGTATTTTTCTGTATCTTTTTAATGTTGTCAAATGTTACATACAAGGTTAAACTTTGTGTACACATGGAAAAAGGATTTTAGCTAATGCCTTATTTTTATTTCCTTTAACGTAATTTAATGTGGTTCTAACTAACGTCATCTTAATTATTAATTAATTTCTTTCATTATATAATTTTACACCTGCAAATGTTATTAATGTCTAGACACACATTAGTGACACTGATATTTGTCCCGCTGTATTTTCTATGGACCGACACATGCAGAAGTACTCTGCCCACATGCCACAGCAGTCATCAGCAGGATGCTGGCAGTCAAAGTTGTAACACTGTACACATGCATAGCAGAACTATTAGTGGACTAAATATTTCTTGATATAGTGTAACAAGTTCTTCACAGCATCTGGAGGAGCATTATTTATAGATTTAGCAATTCCTTAATGTGTATAATTTTCTGTAGTCGGATATTTTATTTCCGTAATATGGCGGAAGTTTCTGTAATGCCGTAATCTGAGGTGAATTTCCATAATAACTACGGAAAATCCGTAATGGTAGGCAGCCCATACAACTGAGCATGACACGACTGAGCATGACACAACTGAGCATGACATGACTCAGCATGACACGACTGACGATTAAGCATGACATGATGAGCATAACATGACAGCACATGACATGACTGAGCATGACACGACTGAGCATGGCATGACTGAGCATAGCACGACTGAGCATGACACAGCTGAGCATGACATGACTCTACATGACATGGCTGAGCATGACATGACTGAGCAAGATATGAGTCATCCTCAGCAGTCAGGGATGTGGTTACGTACACTACCCCTGACAGATCTCCCACGCATTGTACGGCAGTTACCTGAATCAAACTCATGACTGACTTTACTGTACCACCTGCAAGAACCAGACCTGAGTTCAATTCACTTTTATCAATTCAATTCCAATTCATGTGTATTTACCAAGGATCAATTCCAATTAAATTCAAATTCAATGTACTCACAAAAAGGATCAATTCCAATTCAATTCTAATTCAAATCGGCAACATTAGCTGTTTTGTTGTGACTTTTGACTAAATAAAGTTTTTTAACTTAACACAAATGCATTACATATAAAATAGAAGAGAAACAGCACTGTCCAACAAACGCAATTAACAGCCAGACTACATTGTGCACAATTTTGACTCCAGTCAGGCAACCTACACCAGTGTAATATAGTACCACCCTACAGCCTGGCTAAAGAACAAAGGGCATGCTGAACTCTGGACAATGGCAAATGCTAATTCACCCCATCAACAAACAGTAATTTTGGTTTCTGGTGGACAGTGGTGGTCAATTAGCACTTAGCAGCAGTGTTCTATGCTGCTAGTAAAAATGGGCTACACAGGGACTGAGACAGCAGAGAACTGCTAGACAAAAAACTGCTGCCCATGTTTTGTCTGGTGACAAATCCTTTTGTGTATATATAAATACTGGTAATTCTGGTGTTGGTTGTTTTGATTTGCTCTTTGACCAAAGACACACCCAAAAGTGTAACAATTTAACATATAACTTATACTTTATATGTTTCAATTTATATTGAAAAAAGTTGTAAATTTATTTACCGTTTCAATCAATTCATCTTACTTTGTGGGATTAAATTCCAATTAAATTCCAATTCAGGTTTGATTTTATTCCATTCAAATATTTTTATCAATTTCATTCCAATTCAATTAAGAATTGAACCCAGGTCTGGTAACAACAGTGCAAACACTCGTCTGACTTGCACCCCAGGTCCAAGACAAAGCCCTCAAGTTCCAGGAATCCCAATAAAATTACCCATTTGAACATTCTCACTAGTCACCAAGCGGATTCATGTACCTATACTACGGCTATTTCCCAAACCATCAGAACTTGCAGACAAGCGATGTTATAGGTTGAACTTATATTCTGAGTTTCGCAAGGTTATCTGCCAAGGGGTACCAAGACTGGTGTAATCAGTGGCGCCCCTGGTGAGCTACGATGATGTGACTGAGCATAACACGACCTAGCATGTCACGACTGAGAATGATTTACCTCCAGGTCAATCATGTCGCGTGGAGCTGGGGCTTCTGGCTCTGAGCCAGGGTCGTAGATTGCAATACCCTCCTTGCGTAACTCTCGGCCAAAGTACCCTAAAGTGTACAAGCAAACGCACAAGTAACATGACAAGAAAATTTTTCTGAGGAGAAGCACACTACTGGGCCAAAAAAGGAGGACTGGACACCAAAAACAAAAGTGCAAAAAACAAAGCTTAAAATAAATGAAAAACTGTCTTAGATGGTAGCCAAAACACATCTAAACCCAAAATTAAAGAAGATGATAAGATCTCTTTACTCACTGTTATGTGGTGCAATGCCAAGTGAACTTCATGATGTAAGTTACTTGGTGTCTTTTAACTAAAATATGAGAATGTGAAACCCTTCAGAAATCCAAATTTGCTTGAATGATGTATGCTAGTACCTCATCAGAATCCAACCAACAGACTTTTAAAATGATATAAATGATTAGAGCACTCTGGACCTGAAAGGGTGGACATTGTAACTTATGTTATCTACCACATTGTCCACAACCACAATTTTTTTTAAACAACAATAAACAGGCGGGATGTGTTTTTTGTGTCTCTTCTTTCTTCATGGGCCTAAGATACAGCACAAATGTTATCAACAGGAACTGTCCACAAAGAAGCTGGTTATGGAGTAAATATAGCATAAGTTACAGGACACCAATTTGTTTCAGTATTTCCTCTTTGTACACTTAAAAATTGTATAGAAATGGTGTCGGTATGCTCCCTGTCGATTCACCCAATGAATGACACAACCTAATCTCAGCTACTTTATTGATTCACTATCTCTAAGCTATCACATTTAATCAATTGCCAAACAAGTTTATTGATCTAAGCAGATCAATCTACCCAATATGTGGAAATTAAAGATGACATTCGGAAAGCTTAGGAAGTAACTACAATTAGTTGTCAGATTATTTGATGTGTATAGTTCTTTTGGTGATAATTTGGTATGAGAAGTTTGGGGGCTGTAGGTGGTCATTTTGATGACTACGTCAGAAAGCCATAGATCGATGTTCCTTTTTTATAACTTCAACAGCAAGAAACATTAGATTTGAGGTAGATGACTTGAGGAGGAGAGAGAGAGGAGACAACTCACTCAACTGTCTCTCCATCTCCTCACATCGCTGGATCTCATTCACAAACTTCCGCTGGAACGCATTCACATCAGCATTCAACTGAAAACAAACAGTAAAACCACGTAACGATGAGCCTAGAGCAGTTCCCATTTCAATCGCAACTGCAGCATGAGGCTCGTGTCACCATATCCTCACCTACTATCCTCACATCATGAATAATGGCAGATCTACTGCTTTTATTGAACTATTACTTGGCACCTCTGAGCCATCATTCATGCACTAAATTTAGTTAATTAAGCGTTCAAGGGGCATTAGATTAGTTTACATTTAACTGAAATAAATCTCATGTTATAATCCGAATTCAAATTTTGCAAAACGTGCACCCAGCTACTTGCAAGAGGTGAGATGTCGTAGTAACACGAACTAACATCTCTGAACTGTACGAGTCCGAGCTCCCCCAGCTCTGAGACACAAGTGTAGGCTGCCTCTGACTGAAGGTACAGCTGACACAGACTCATCTCCTCACTGCGGAACAGGGCCCCCATCTTGTCTTCTTGTCCACAGTTATGTCATCACCGGCACATCTCCACCTGTAAGTCAATACCTGGTCACAATCAAATGAACAAGAAATAAAGGATTTTATTTAACCGTAACCGAGGTAACATATGTGTGCGGGTATGTTAATATTTTTCTCCTTGGTGGCTTGCATGTGGGGTGCCAAATTTCAGGGATTAATATTTACCCCTCTGAAGAAAAGTACCAGTGGTGTCTTTATTTTTTTTTAAATTACATTTAGGTTAAGAGTTTTTATGGATTTTAGGGTCAAAATTGACTGTTCGTAACATCATGCGTAGCTTCTGCAATTGTTTTGAGCCACGCAAAGGATCTGCCGATCAGTTGGGCACGTAACTCCTGTTGCGAATTATATAATAAATTTTGTGTATGAATACTCTGGTAAACCGGTTTAGAACTGCATTTTTGTGTGTATGTGGCACCATCTGGAGGATAGACAATTGTTACAAATTAATATGCCCGCTAATTCTGGGTAGAGGAACTGACTGGCTCTCTTTAAAATCTATGTCGTTAAAATAATTCAATCATTTCGATGGCATCATCATCATCGTCACAGGTTTGAGGTCTCATTATTTTATTCTGAACAGCCCAGTCTAAAGTTGCATGAGACAAGAGGGTTCAGTACCAAATCTACCTGGACTGCCAAGTATATAGTGCCAATGTTTATCTTTCTGCCTACACAGACGAAAGTCACAAAACAAACAGGAGCCTCTATGCGTTAATAACAAAGTGGTGCATGCCAATAATTATAATATTTTTGTCACTTTTTATCAAAACTTTACTATCATGCTCCACAGTACTGTCAACTCTGGATGTTTTTTTTCCGGTGGTAAACAAAGAGTTCCTGAAGGTTATTTATATATGTGCAGGAGTAGAACTACCCACTAGTCCGTACACTAGTAAAGATTATGGCAGAATAGTAAACCTGCCTACCAAATTGTCCGGCTTTCTAATAAAAATCAGTATTTTGCATGGCGCCACCATCCCTACCATTAACAAACTAATTCTTTATCTAATGAGACAGCAGTGAAATGGTGCTTTTGATTGGCTGTTGTGTGACATCAAATTCTGGCAGAGAGGTACGGCTAATGAGTGCAATTGGTGGCCATTTTCAAATGCACGGTTTTCTAATACGATTTACATCTACATTGCTTGATTAGTCTACGTTTATGCACAATGTATCTAAAAGTAGTAAAGCTCTAGCTGGAAAAGCGTCACCGGGACACGCAGTGCGACCAGCAGTAACAACAGCACGGGTATTTGAAGGTTTGGGAGTGCGACCACATGTGGCTGTCTTATGATGAGGACAAGGGTTTGATGTTCTGCACAGTGTGCAGGACACACAACGTGCCTGGTGTTCGTGGCAAGAATACATGTCTTCTTGACAGGCACAGACAACTTTCGACCAGACTCCCTACGCGCAATCGAGCTGTGGAGTGCTGGTGGAATACGGTGGCCAGACACTCAGCCACTTGGGCCCAGGCCTAACTGACAGTAGTGCCTCCAACGCTGAGTGACACTGATTGATTGGCAGGCAGTGTTAGCACCAGGCCTGGATGACACTGTTTTTTTGTGGTTGAAATAAAATTGCTGCGATTTAAATTTGTGTTATGTTTTGATATTTGCAGGACTAGTAAACCTTTTGGCGGACTAGTAAACTTTTGTCTTTATTAGTCCTGCTGTCCAGTAAAATAAATGCTGAAGTTCTACCCCTGATGTGAAAACTAGGCATAGAAGTACTTGGTGTGAAGTTAGGTTTACAACAACCTGAATTTGCTGGGCTTGTTAAAGACAGTGTCAACGGGTTAATAATCTCAGTCTATCATAAGTGACACTGATATCACAGACACTGGTTTACTCCGATCGGTTAAGCGACCATGGCATTAGGCCTTTGTTTAGGGGCCTATATAGTATATATATGGCTATAATATAAATTGGTAAATATAGAAAAGGGGGGGGGAGAATTGTTATGAAACAAATATCTTTGCCATTTCTGCTAAACTAAATCGCAGTCCAAACTAAATATAGCATGACAACTTCTTCGTCACTCGCAATGAGTCACATCATGGCTTTTCTGCGAACAATTGAGGGCCGATTACTTGCCACCTGTCTTGTCAGTGTCAGACTCGCGGTCACTGACAGTCTGTGTGTGACAACTTCGTTGTTTATTACTCAATTATCTGGAAACGCAGGCCATGCCCGTTCAACTGCAATTGCATGTGACAGGCAGGAAACATAAACATCCTTACGTGAAAGTTGGCAATTATTAAAATAAGTTTCTTCGAAACTTACGCGTATTGCAACCAATGCAAACATGTAAAACAACACCCCTCTTTCTATATGTAGTGTCTCTACCTTTCACCAGTTGTCACCTTATTGCAGTGTTCAATGGTGCTGCCCTCTCGCGGATGGTTGCACGTATTTCTAACAAATTTCAGCAATTAATATTGTAATAAATATGCAAAGCAAATGTTTAAAATAATGCAAATGTGCCAGTACATGATTGCATTTAAATGCATGTGTTTGAAACAATGGGGTATATTAACTATTGGGGTACTGAGGCTCACCAAGAACCTTTAACTGCACCCCGTCTTGACTTGAGGCATTTGAACCCAACCCTGGGATTGTTTTCCTGTTGTGCTGAACAATCTATGAAACACTGAATTTTTTTTCATGGATCATATTTGGATTGGATTACTGCTGGTCCTTATACGTGCCCATATATGCAGTGATTCGAGTCTTGTGATCTTTGGGGAATGTCGTTCGTGTGCCACGGAACAGAATATATTGCAAGAACTGCCTCCATAGCACATAATTAAGATCCAACACATCTTACCTCAGTTAATAATGTGCCTTTGAACACATTTCTTCAGTACATCATTCATGGAATGTATCGGAATGTAGGGTTTACTGTCAAACTTTTATTTCGACCTATCTTTATGACTTCAGACCCGTATAGGTTCACTGCATTCAGAAGTTTTCAACTCGACCCCATCAACAACCTGTTTGAATTTTTCCTAAGCCACCAGAGGTAGTTGACTACACCATCTCTGGCATTAATCTTATGCAATGTCCGGCTTGTATCAATATGAAGACCTTGATACACTTAAATCGTAAAGATTATAAAAACATTGGATAATGTGCTCAACGATAAATCCTGGCTCACAAGGATGATCTGTGCTATCGTACAACAAAATAAAACTGGTCATGTAAGTATAATGGACATCCTGGTATTTAAAGATATTTAAAAGGCTTTCCATTAACAGGCATTACTGGAACTCAATAGTAGTTTAAAACCACTAGAATGAATGTATGATCAATTTAATATTAGAGAACATCCCCATTTTTTTTCATTCATAAAGATTGCCAAAGTAATAATGCCACTTATTGGAGTCTAGTTTTTACATGTGAAAGTTTATTACACCCCAACTAATGCTTATATAATCAGAGTTACTGCATCTTTTGCTGATTATTGCCATTGGAGTTTTGATCAATGCAATGCACTGAAATGTAATTTTGTAAATTTTAATGTAATAATTACAATAAACGGGAACAATGACTTACATACCCATTAACAATGCACTGAAATATATAATCAATTAGAATTATTGAATGTGCAAAATCTGAACTGTACAAGTATGTAGAGTTCTGCTCAGTCTTTCTATACATGCATGGTCGTCAGTTGACACATTGAGCTCATTTATGAACATTTTAATTTGGAGTGGCCTTTTAAAGTACTATTGTTTGTTTCGTCATACATACTGAGCCATGGGTGGTCATTATTAGCAGGATGTTTGCTGAATCAGTCGTCTTTAATGTGGAGATTAATGTGGGAAACGCAAACAAGCGGAACAACAAAATACTTAAAGATAACCTAGCCAGCACTCCAAGATTGCCAGTAGGGCGTGTTAAAAATCTAAATGTTTTGTTTACAATTTGAACATTTTGCGGGTGGAATATTCCAGAATATATTAAAAATGAGGAATTGAAGCCTTGGCTTAAGCCAGGTTAGTTATTATGTAGCTGCTTCCACTCTAAGGCCAAAGTGGACAAAGCCGTGTTTGACCACCGAGAGACGGTCATTGGCAATAAACGCACACTGCCCACACGCGTACTGGACATCGCCCTGTTTGTGGCGGTTCTCGTGCCTTGCGAATGTTGCAGCATCTGTAAACTCCATGAAGCATGGCTTGCACATGTACTCCGTCTTGCCCCCATGCTGCCTGTGCAGGTGCCGCTGCAACATGCTGCGTGCCGTGAACCTCTTCTCGCACTGGCCGCATTGGTGCAGCTGCATGTTCTGGTGACACGAGATGTGGTGACACAGGTGCTCCTTGCGTCGGAAGCTGTGGCGACAGATGGTGCACACCCAGTGCACAGTTGTGCGGTGCAGCTTCATGTGTCGGTGCAGTTGGTTGGTATGGTGGAACAGCTGCAGACACCGCTTGCATGTATGCTGCTGGTGCACCAACGACACATGCTCCTGCAGAATCTTGAAGCCACTGAAGACTTCCGCGCATGCACTACAAGACAGACTGGTATCAGTGGAGATCATCGGTGGTTCCGTCCCAGCAGACGTCAACTCCAATGATCTGACGTCAAAGTCCAGTCCACCCGCCACATTGTTTACACACGTTCTGGCGACATCGTCTCTCTGGAGTCCTGGATTCATCACCTTGGCTAAAGGTTCGGTGGAGGCAAAGTCAGCAGGCATAGTTCTCTTTACACTCGGCAGTGAATCGGTAAACGAACCACTTTCCGACTCGTCTGGGCTGTTGAAAATGTTGACACCGTCTTCATAATCACTGTCCAGCAGAATGGGTTCAGTTTTGATGTCAACAGCCAGTGCCATGATATCCAACGTACCAGACGTGCTTGGCAGTGCTTCTGTTTTATAGGTTTGGCTGTGAAGCTCACTCATGTTGCTGTGATGTGGCTCATTTTCACACGATTCATGATTATCTTCTGACTTGAAATGTTCCTGCGTGCATTCAGGTGGGGCCACCGATTCAGTGGGTGTGCAAAAATCAGGTGTTACTGTGTGCTTTTTTTTATTACCAGCGTTCCACGCATCCTCTGTCTCGCAGTCTGAAACATCCAAGTCGGGCACTACAGGTGACGTTAATTTTTCATGAAGCTTGACAAGAACCAAGTCATCCTTGTCACGTCCTGTGATGCAGATGATGCCGTCTATTTCGATAGGTCCTGTGAAAGACACGGTGACCTTGCACATCTGTGTTATAGATTGTTGTAGAAACAGCTGTGCCTTCTCTCTGTCCATTCCCTTCAGTAACATTGTAGTCTTCATTACAATCTGCAGAAGCAAACAAATAATATATCACCGCAATGGGAAGAAAATTTGTAAACATGATTGTTTAAGAGAGAGCAAAACAATACTATAAAAGTATTCATTAATATAAACAGGTTCTTGTAATTCAGCTTTTTTACAATACCTCATCCACCTGGCTACTGATAACTTCCTACCCTGCACCATAGCTAACTGGAACAACATGCCATCTAATGTTGTGGCGACAAGTTTGGAGATCTTTACATTAGACGAAGGACCTCCGCTTTTATATTAATTCATACTAGTTCATACCAAGTTCTGTAACTTACGTTGCATTCCAATCACCTCGTTACTATTAGCTTTGAAGAGAGGGAATTAATTCGTACTGCTACTGGAAGAGGGGAATTTTTTTAACTTGTGTTGTGACTTGTTCCAAATCAAATTGTTGTGTTATGGGTGTTACCAATACTGGTATCTAAGTGTACTACAGAGACTCACAATGCATGATCATTGTGATGTGATTGTGAAACTGAAAGTGCTTAAATTTACATCTCTACCAGGGTAATTTACGTTATGAGTTAGTAACTGAATCTGAAGATCTGATCAACGACCAGAACCATCTTAAGATTTCTTAAGGTTCTTCTTCTTCTTACAGTCGACCAACCAACTTCAACATTTTTAAGATCACTGTTGGTATTTGCAGGGGATGTGCATTGGAAAAGGTAGACAAGAGATAGATAGGAGAAGATAGTTTGGAGCTGAAGAGATGAGTTTGTGTGGGGAGTTTGGACTGATGAAGGGAATAATGCAATATGGGTAGGGAGGGGGGAGTGTTGGTTTTGCTTACTGGGAATTGAAGGCTGGGAGCTGACACTACTGCCTCTAGAAGTCCACTCTAGTCTGGAATGATCCTGGGAAAGAGTGAACATTTCTGTAGTCTGTTCTGGAGGATGCTACCTGGAATGTCTTGCTGTGGTGATGTCTAGATCTTCTGGTTGGTGCTGTCAGGTTTAGGCTGGAGATGTTTACGAGGCCATTTGAGATCTTGAAAAACATAAGAGGCGGGCAATCTTTCTCCTTACACGCTATTGAGGTAAGTGAGACTAGCCTATTGTTCTCAGCCTTGTACTTTTGCCCCTTCTAGTAGATGGGGGTCACATGAGCTCTATGCCAGTCAGATGGGACTTCGCTATGTGCACGTGATCTTCGGAATATGAAGGTCAGTATGGGTGCCAGCTCTTGAGCCAGTTCTTTGAGAATGAGAACTTGAGTATGTATGTTGTTAAGGCTGGGCGCCTTATGAGGGTTTAGGAACTGCAGTATCTTGATCACCCTTTGTTCTGTGATGTCAATGTCCTCAAGCTTGGTATTGCTGCTGCCGCTTGTGTCCACTTCACACTGCTGCTCAAATTCTTCCTGAGACAGTTGAACTCCAGCTGAAAATGCTGACTTAAATTGTTCATTAAGAACAAGAGCTTTTTCTGCTGCTGATGTGACGAGTTTTCCGCCAGACTTCAAGGGTGCAACTCCGCTGAGATCCCTTTTCCTGTTCTTTACATAAGTCCAAACGCTTCAAGTGTGGGGGGCTTACAGAGTCAGCATCTTCAGGGAGGATGGTGCTCTCCACATACTGCCAGAGTTTCTTCTGCACCAGGTGTTTCACCTCCTTGAATGATGATTCATTCTCTCCTAATGTAAGATTGTTCTTCCGAATGAGACAGAGAATTTCTCTGGTGATCCATGGTTGATTGACTACTCTTCTACTTGTCTTTGATGGTACGTACTACTACTGGGCGAAACTGAGTGGTTTTACTACCAATTGGGCATCATGAAAAGAACTCGTCCAATACGAGACAATGCAAGACAATATCTTTGGCCAAACTCCCAAGGCAAAGGCAAATCCATCTTTCAAAATGTTGTGCCAGAAAAGGAAACATAAACTGTGGACGTGGGTTGTGTCGGAGTTATGTTTTGACGTTTCTCTTTCAGCGAGTCAGTTCAGGTGTCAGTTGACCAGCAGTTGTGTTTTTGATATTTTATTTGACGATTTTCTAGGCAACTAAATTATTAAGTGACAACTAACATGATACTAGTGGAAATGAAGAGCAATTTATGTAGAAACTTAAACAGGTGGTTTAATGTGAACACGCAACAGCATTTAGCAGTCAACAGTAATCTACCTGACAAGATATTCCAGGGCAGTGGAAGAGAAACCGAACTTACGGGCGATAATTGCAGTCTGTGTCGTGTGAACAGAAGCAAAACAGAATGACCGTTTGAGAGCGCTGGATGGTTGCGATAGTGGTGGCACCTGGTGACTGTGGGGTGCAGTAGAACGCCAGACTCATTCGACCGCACCTGGCCAGAGTCGAGTTCAACGTACGGGGGCCATTCATTAAGTACGTCACGTTATTTGTGGACGTTTTATGACTCCACCCCTTGTTACACTTCGTAACAGTCACGCCACTAAAATTACGTTTGTGTAGGTTATTGGGGTTACTATTCACTCAAAGCTAGATTTTGACAAGCATATCAACCAAACAATTAATAAAGCAAACAGTATCATGGACATGGCAATTATTAGAAGGTCGTTTACAACACTAAAAGTTAAATTAAAATAGTTTCATATCACTATATAAAGCTTTAGTACGGAGTCAATTAGATTACGCAGTACGTATATGGTCAGTGAGGTTGACACTCCCTATATTAGCATATAGAAGAACACGCGGAGATATGATAGAAGTTTATATCAACCGTTAAAAGGGAAGTATGGTATTACTGTATCTTCTCGTTCTAACATTGTCATGTTATGCAAAGACTGTGAAATAAAGGAAGGAACAAAGGGTCATAGTTTGAAATTATTCCAAGAACGTTCACTTGTAAATACAAGAAAGGAGAGTTTTTCAATCAGAGTTACACAATTATGGAACAATTTACCAGAACAGGTAGTAAAAGCACCTAGTATCAACTAATTAAAAAACCGCCTAGATATCCACTGGAGAACGGAAGAATTTCTCTACGACTACAAAGCCGCCTTGCCAGGAAGCCGTAGAGCTTTTACAGAAACAGACGTAGATCTGACCACCCAGGCCACCGCCTATGGTCAGGAACAACCTAGGTAAACCTAAGTAAGTGTTATCAAAAAAATTATATATATACTATTCTATACAACATTCTATAGTAGTCTAAAGGACCCCGACCCCATATAAAAATAATTCCTGTTTTCTCATCAGAACTTTTTCAAAAAGTGTTCATTTATTGCACTGGAACACACATTTAGAGGAATAATTATATTAAAAAAATTAAGGTTTGTTTCACCTATTTGTAAGTGCGAGCTGGTGACAAACTGGGAGATATTTTTATGTGGCCTGAGCGGAGCGTACTTTATGAATGACCCCTAATGATAATTTTAGCTGCTACAACCTGCATATAATTCTATAGTACAAAACATTCCATAGGATCTGTAGTATTCCATAGCTTTCTGTAAAATATATTCCACACGATGCATAGCCTTAGGCCCTACATAAATATTAATGAAAAATTGTGCCAAGAGACCCTGAAGTCCTTTGGACTATAATATTTGTTATTGTGAATTTGTAATTATTAATGAAATGTTTTTTGGTGAATCATAGTTACAGATCATTAAGAGTTATGATGGAAGTAAAATGTTTACTTGTTTAGTAGCTCTCTAGACTATATGCATGCCAGTGAAGATACACCTGGAAATGAAGTATTCGAGTAGACCATTTCGTGAATATTGTATATATATTAGTTAATGTGTTATTAAAAAATACTGTCGGATTTTATCTCGATTCTCTGTTATTTAGGCCGATTTCCAGTGGTTGTAGAAACTTTGCAGGAGAGTTGGTGAGCTGCTGTATCGCATGTAGCACAATAAATCATTGTTTAAGAAAATGCACACGCATTACCTGTTCTCATTTTGTCCCAACCATCTCCCCCAGAATGGGAAGAAGAAGGAGATGAACTAAGATAAAACTTTATTTGTTAACAAGGTACATATGCATATCATGCATATTGACCTAAAAACAGTAGTAATGACAGTTAAAAACAGTAGTAACGACGTAATACTGATATAACTGGAGTGACAGAATAGATGCAACATGTATAATAAAACATCTGAATAATATCCCTTATAATTTTTGGCTACATTTGCTTTGACCTTTTCGAGTATACCTATGTGATCTTACTTTATATATTATTTTATACCTAAGTTATTTTAATCCTAGATCATATCTTGATATTGCATTGATAATTATGCCTACTGCTGTTTTAAAGTTCCTCAGGTTTTACCAGTGCAGTAGGGATTCCCATTACACATTAGTTACAGCCCACTGTTTGACACTGGGAAGATACAGCTTAAAACCTACATTCAACTGTCCAGATTAGCAGGGGTCTAGTGGGTAAATGCTGTCTGTTGATGCAAGCCTCTGCCAGTGACCAGTTGCATATTAGTCACAGTTGCCATCAAACAATAGCAGGCAGAGAACCTACGCTCCACAGTGGGGTGGGGTAGGTGTAATACACAATCAATTGGCACTCTGCCAACCTAGTCCAGGCAGAAACAGACAAAATGTGAACATTTAGCTTTTGGGAGGCCCTGAGGTGCCCTTAGAATGATTCAATCAAATACAAATTTCTTGTGTATAGTGACACTACCCTGAGAGATGTCTATGCAAAATTAGAGAAAAGGTTATTGAACAGTTTTTGAAATAACAGAACAAAACAACCTCTGATCCATGCAAGACACACACTTCACATGTGACAGATATTGTAGGAAAAGAAAGGGATTAGCTGTGTGACAGTGTCTAGCAAGCCAGTTATAAATAGAGCTGCAGGGCGCTTCTGCTGCAGTAGATAATTTAGTTAGCAAATTTAGCATTTTAGGGGACCGTTGGTGCCCTTAGAATGAGTCAATCAAATACAGATTTCTTGTGTATAGTGGCACTACCACATGAAATGGCGTATGGCAGACGACGGACTCAGAGTGATGGCATAAGTCTGTTGGACCTTCGGCCCAAAGGACTAAAAAATATAGGCCTAAATTCACTGCATGGCTATATTGATTCTGCTCTGTAAAAGTTAAAAAAAAATGGGCCAAGTGGCCCTGAAGTCCTTTGGACTAATACGTCTATATGTGACCATGGCTGACCAAATGAGTGATAAGTCGGAAAAATTGTAACATTGTTTTCTTACATCCTTGTAAAGGTTTGGTAGGGTGCTTTACACGGTTTCAAAAATTATTACTTCTACAAAAATTGGCGAAGTTATGGAGCATTGAACATGGTAGGGGTCAAAAAGTGAAAATGAAGAAAACGGCTGTTGAAGTTTTACATTATACATGAAAATGGATTGCATGGAAATATTACATGCACAACATTCAAATGTGGCACACAGTATGTAATATGTATGTTATGTTGCAATGATACACTTGAAGTACAAATGTGCTGCTACAAAGACTTATCAAGTTATGCCAGATTATGAAACTGTAAGAGGATGGCGATCAACACAGTAGTTGAGCAGATGTGTGAAGAAGAGGGCGTGGGATTCATAGATTTATGGGGGTACTTTGTTGGGAGAGAAGATATGTACATGAGAGATGGCCTCCATCTAAGTGGAAAGGGGGCAGCAGTATTTTCAGAGAATCTGCTGCGATCTGTTGACAGTGGGACAGGTTGCATCAATTTAAACTAAATTCGCAGGGGGGACTCGCAGAGAAGCCTGAAACTGGAGGCATAGATAAAGACAACAAAAATAATTCAGCAAAGAACAGTCTGGAAAACTCTTCTGAAGCTGGATATAAATGTGTTTGTTTAAATGCAAGGAGTATAGTAAACAAAAGAAATTAACTAAACATTATGGTAGAAGATATTGACCCTCACATAATAGGTATAACCGAATCATGGGCAACCACCGATATATCAGATGCCGAACTGGGACTGACAGGATATGTAATGTTTAGGAAAGATAGAATAGGAAGAAGGGGAGGTGGAGTTATTTTATATATTAAAGAATCTATCCAGGCTTATGAAATAAAATTAGTCAGAAGCAGATTGCGAAGAAGCTGTTTGGTGTAACATAGTTACAGGAAACTCAACGTTAACGGTTGGATTAGTTTATCGAAGTCCAAACATAAGCATAGAAGAGAATGAAAAAGTACAAAACACTATAAGGGAAGTGAGCAAATGGGGCTGTGTTATTATGGGGGATTTTAACCATGGGCATATAAAATGGAAATCTATACAGAGTATGGGTAGTGAGGACAAGTTTTTAGTTTTAGTACAAGATAGTTTCCTTTTTCAACATGTGCTAGAACCAACCAGGGAAGAGAATGTGTTAGACATACTTTTGTCCTCACAGAATGAATTAGTTGACAATGTGAGGATATGTGAGCCACTGGGGAATAGTGATCACAACCAGATACATTTTACCATCAAAGTAAAATCAGAAAGGAATAGTAAAAAGCAGTACAGGAGAAATTTCCACAAAGGAAAATATAAGGACATGAGGAAATATTTAGCAAAGATAGACTGGAATAACACACTGAAGAATAAGACAGCAACAGAATGCTGGAATATCTTAAAGAGTGAAATTGAATGCATCATCGTCAAATTTGTTCCATTAAAAAAACACGGGAAACGGTAAAAAAAAAAAACACTTATTGAAAGAAGCCATTAGAAAAAATAAGTATAAACAAATGATGTGTAAGTCATATAGACGTACTGGAAATGACGAAGACTACAACATTTATAAAGAAGCACTAAACCAAGCTACAGCTGAAATTAAAAATTCAAAGAGAAGCTATGAACATAAATTAGCTTGTAATATAAAACATGACAGCAAGAGTTTTTATGCGTATATTCAAAACAAACAGAAAGTTCAGGATAAGGTCGGTCCTCTAGAAGATACTGCTGGAAATATAATATCAGAAGGATTCTTAATGGCAGAAGACCTGAATGAGTATTTTAATTCAGTGTTTACCAGAGAAGACACTAGTTCACTGCCAGTACCAGAGGCTAAGTTCAAGGGGACAGAATCAGACTATTTAAGACAGTTAATTGTAACCCCAGAAATGTTAGCTAAGAAAATTAGGGCTATGAAGGATAGTAAATCACCTGGAGTGGATGGTATTCCACCCAAACTACTATTGGAAATTGTAGAACAAATTATCATACCGCTTGCAACAGTTTTCAACTTGTCATTAGAAGAGGGAGTGGTTCCTTTAGAATGGAAAGAAGCAAACATTATACCGTTATTTAAAAAAGGTTCGAGAAACAAGTCAAATAATTATAGACCAGTTAGTTTAACATCGGTGATTTGTAAATTATTAGAAAGACTAATTAAAGATCATATGGTGGATTTTCTTGTTAAACATAACTTGATAAACCCATCTCAACATGGGTTTCTAAAAGCGAGGTCATGCTTAACAAATATGTTATGTTTGTTGGAGGATATCACTAAGTGGGTAGATGATGGATCACCAGTAGATATCATCTATTTAGATTTTCAAAAAGCTTTCAACAAAGTGCCACGTCAAAGATTACTGCTTAAACTAAAGGCCCATGGCATAGGAAATGGTATAATTAACTGGATAGAAAAATGGCTGATTGACAGAAGACAACGGGTAGGTAATTGTTGATTGGGAGGCTTCAAACTGGAAATCAGTTTTGAGTGGGGTTCCACAGGGATCAGTACTGGGAACTATATTATTCTTAATATATATAAACGATTTTGATGATGATATAACTAGCAAGATGTTGGAATTTGCAGATGATACAAAAGTGTTTAAAAGGATTAAAAGTGATGGAGATAGACAGCATTTACAAGATGATCTTGACAGGTTGATCAAATGGTCTGAAAAGTGACAAATGTTGTTCAATTTTGGGAAATGTAAATGCCTTCACACAGGACATGGGAACGAATATGTAGAATATACAATGGGGGGAACTGTACTAAGTACTACTGTAAAACAAAAAAGACTTAGTGCTGACATGAAGGTTTCAGAGCAGTGTGGAATTGCAGCTTCAAAAGGAAATCAAATCCTTGGATTGATTAGGCGAAATATAGCATATAAGGAAAAAGAACTAATAATACCGCTGTGCAAAACAATAGTTAGGCCTCATTTAGAATATTGTATACAAGTGTGGAGGCCATACCGCAAGAAGGACATAGATATGCTAGAAAGAGTACAGAGGAGAGCGACTAAAATGATACCAAAACTGAGGGATCTTAGTTATGAAAAACGCCTAAAAGAATGTGGTTTAACAACACTAGAGACCAGGAGATTGAGAGGAGATCAGATAGAAGTGTTTAAAATATTGAAAGGTTATGAAAATATTAATAGAAATATGTTTTTTTCAGTTAAGAAAGATAGAAAGACTAGAGGACATGAAGTTACATTAGTAAAGGAGCAGTGTAGATTAGACGTAAGAAAGTTCTCATTTTCACAAAGGACTGTGAATGAATGGAACAGATTATCTGATGATTGTGTGGGTGCTAGTAGTGTGAATATGTTTAAAAATAAAATTGACACATACCTCAGAAGGGCTGGATATATGTAGATAAAAGGGTTGGACTCTCGATAAGCCAAAGGGCTTCCTTGTCCACCTGCCATCTAGAGTTAATTCTCTGGATGGCAATCTTATTAAATCTTGTTAAATATATGTCTTTATGTGTAAAACTAAGAGGACAGATTATTTGAGAGCAAAAGGTAGACTCACTGTTTGACACAGTTTAAAACCTACAGGCAACTGTCCAGTTTAACAGGGGTCTAGTGGCTTAATGCTGTCTGTTGACACAAGCTACTGCCAGTGACCAATTACAGATTAGTCACAGTTTCCATCAAACAATAGCAGGCAGAGAATCTTAGCTCCACAGCTGGGTGTAATACATAACAAGTGATAAATATATGATACACTTGAAATACAAATGTGCTGCTACAAAAATGTATAAAGTTATGCCAGATTATGTCTTTATGTATAAAATTAAGAGAACAGATTATTTGAGAGCAAAAGGTAGTCTAAAGAAAATAAAAAATGGGTCAGCTGGACGGTGATAGACCGTTTGAACTTGAAGTTGAAGCCTTTGTCAAACTTTTGTCTCGACTTCATCGAAGGCAGTGTCCTGCTGTCAAAACTTCGAAGGTGTTACTCACCTAACTTACAGGATTTTGTCAGTAAGAATAATGGGATGATAATTTACAACAACATTGTTTCCAGTAGAAGTCATTTTGTGGGATATATTAGCATTAGTCGTGCCAATTAAAAAATAGTGCTATATAATAGTAGTTTGTCAAAATGTAAACAAACTCAAAGACAGTTGCAGCTTAGCGTTAGCCTGTTCTGAAATATTTTAATGACATAATGATATATTTCACATAAATATATAGGGAGCTAATGGAGAGGCCCATCATAATCCATAGCACTACAAAATGAAGTATCTGAAAGTCACACTTCATATATTGAGTGACACATCTCATACTGTCTTTCTGGACTGTCGCAATGTCCAATAGTTTCCTATCGCAACCTTCGTGTACAACACCACAACATATGTATTATCATTGGATAGGTAATTGAATAATCTTTCAGATGAACGCAACATGTAGCAGCAGAAAATGAAGCATACAAAAGACACCGTAAACATTGACATGCATTCTCAAAATGTGATTCATTCAAAAATTAGTGCTATGTAATAGTAGTTTGTCAAAATGTAAACAAACTCAAAGACAGTTGCAGTTTACTGTCCACCAAGCAGTAGCAGAGCAGTTTTATAATAATCCACAAGTTAATTGGCAGTGATCTTCCTTTTATCATTCATGTGATGTTTATTGTGAGCATGGCGGACAAATGGTTATCATACGTAGACAAGTACAGAAAGAAACTGACATTTTCTATAAAAAGAACACGTTTGCTTATCAGTGGCATGTATTTCCTATTGTTGCCGTTTCTGCCGGGCAGAAACAGTTTCTGCCTGGCATAAATCAAACAACCCTGTAGGTAATTATTAATCAAATGTTTTTTGGTGAATCATAGTTACAGATCATTAAGGGTTATGATGGAAGTAAAATGTTTACATATTTACTGTTCACTTATTGCACCACGTCTTGCATTTAGAGGAATAATTATAATAGAAAATAAAATGTTGTGGCACATATTTTTAAATACATGCATCGATAAGAAACCGGGAATTACTTTTCTGTGGCCTAAGAATAACTAATTTCAATTAACTTTCTGCTTATATAAAACAACTGCATAAAAATATATATCCATACAAGACACAGACTCCGCATGTGACATATGTTTTGGGAAGGGGAATAGTGTTCTGTTTCTGGTACAAGGTGCTGTGTTTGTTGACCCAAGCCTCTGCCAGTGACCAATTACAGATTAGTCATACTTCCTACCACCAGCCACAGTGACCCAAGCCTCTGCCAGAGACCAATTACAGATTAGTCACACTTTAAGCAGCCAGCCACAGTGAGGTGTGACAGATGTTGTGGGAAAAGGGATTAGTTGAACAAAAGGACTGGAAGCCTGCTAGAGCTGCTGCTACATATATGCAAATGGACTGCATGGAAATATTACATGCATGACATTCAAATGCGGCACACAGTGTGTATGTTATGTTGCAATGATACACTGGAAGTACAAATGTGCTGCTACAAAAACTTATCAAGTTATGCTAGATTATGTGTAAAACTAAGAGGACAGATTATTTGAGAGCAAAAGGTAGACTCACTGTTTGACACAGTTTAAAACCTACAGGCAACTGTCCAGTTTAACAGGAGTCTATCAAACAATAGCAGGCATTACCACATGAAATGTCTATGAAAAATTAGAGAAAAAGTTACTGAACAGTTTTTGAAAAAAACAGCCCCACAGAAGTAATTATAGTTATTGTTAAGATGTTTAACCTAGTTCTATTATCTGACATTGTGCCAACAGATTGGCGTTATCATACGTAGACAGGTACAGAAAAAAACTGACGTTTTCTATAAAAAGAACACGTTTGCCTATCAATGGCATGTATTTCCTATTGTTGTTGTTTCTCCGCATGTGACAGATGTTTTGGGAAGGGGAATAGTGTTCTGTTTCTGGTACAGCAGTGTGTTGACCCAAGCCTTTGCCAGTGACCAATTACAGATTAGTCACACTTTCACCAGCCAGCCACAGTGAGGTGTGACAGATGTTGTGGGAAAAGGGGTTAGTTGAACAAAAGGACTGGAAGCCTGCTAGATCTGCTGCTACAGTAGACCATTTAGTTAGCAAATTTAGCATTTTAGGGGACCTTTGGAGCCCTTAGAATGATTCAATCAAATACAGATTTCTTGTGTACAATGGCACTACCACATGAAATGTCTATGCAAAATTAGAGAAACAGTAACTTAAGAGTTTTTGAAAAAATAGGTAAAATGTGAAAATTTACCAGTTTTGGGGTCCTTTTTTGGGGAGTCATTAGGTGCCCTTAGAATGATTCAATCAAATACAGATTTCTCGTACATAGTGGCAGTGCCCTAAGATATGTCTATACAAAATTAGAGAAAACGTTGCTGAACGGTTTCTGAGATACACCAGCTAACGGCGGATGGTGGACGGCAGACGTCGGACGCAGAGTGATGGCAATAGTCCCTTGGACCTTCGGCCAAAGGATTAACAATAGTAGGCTTACACTGCTGGTTTTTCTAACATTGCAATCTACCCCAAAACTGGCTAACAATTAATGCTAAGCTATATATGTCCGACATCGACAGGTCTGCAAGTCAAACTGTTACATATTGGTGGACCCCTGAAAACCCGAGGACCCTCAAAGGCTCGGAGGAGAGGTCAACTTAACATGACCCTGAGAGACACCATTCAGAGGGATGCCAGCCTCACTGGGACATATCTGGCTGCCACAATGTCAGACAGAAAACAGTGGAAAGAACTCATCATGTAACCACGTTAAGTGGATGACATACCTAAGTAATGCTTACTCAGAGAACCCCAGTCTCCATATAATGTGTCGTGTGTTGGGTCAATTTTGCCTATACTTAAAAAGAGAATATGTTATTTTGACATACAACACATTCAAATAGTAGTAATATGATAATTTACACAATGACATTACTTGTGGCAAACAGACTGATTAGAACCAATCATGAATTTGTGCAACAGTCTCGGTCAGTATAATTCCAGATGCAGTAAACAATAAGATTGAAACACACTGATTAGAAGTATTTTTCCGTTTATGTAAAAACACATTATTTACGGCAATACCAAAAACAGTGCACAATATCAAATCTGATTTATACATGCATATGTAAATAAAACATCAACACAATGTACATTCTCTGGTATTGCATTTGCATGACATATTTATAGGTTTACAGATGTATGCCATGCCTGATGTAAACAAAAGAAAGAGGAATTAGAGAATGTTTAATTTACTGTCCACAAGTCTACCGTAAAGCACAATAAAGAATAATGACTGTATCGCTCCTGTAATAACGACCAACCCTGGTCTTAGTAAGACACTCCCCAATCCATTGATTTTTTGTTATTTGAAAGTCATACGTATAACAGTGACACAACACGCATATACAGAAGTAACTGCGTTTTGATGATAATGAAAGGCCACGGTACGTATGTACAGTGTATACATGTGTAATTATGTCTGCAATTCTTTATTACGAGTCTGCAGTTCAATCCACTGTGCTACGGTGCTGCAAGGTACGAACATGTATATGATAGAACTTTAGACAATCAGTTTATATCGGTTAATTGGGATTGAAGTCAACACTGAACTTTACCATGTTGATAACAATTCGCTCTCGAGATAACTGCCATCAAAATCTTTATTGTGTTCACACAGTACCCATACATATATATTTATTATATTTGAAAATTTGGTGTGCATGCATTTCTGCCAATGTTTTAAATTGTAAAATATGACCATGTTGGCTACTTGGGGTAGTCACGAGACAACTGTCAGTGCATTTAAACATCACAAGCTCAACGACACCCGATCCATGCATTAATTACTCACATCATTATGGCCATAATTAGAAGTTGAACTGCTTCCAGTTCACTCTTGTGTATTTTGTTTGGTATGTTACTATAAACTTATCTGCCATCTGCACACAGCAATTACAACTCAAAAACCTGTCATTTGAGCTTCACCATCATCTAAAATTTGTTAAATGTATGAATATTTTCTATCTGTTTCAAGATTGACAGTTCATTTCAACATCAGTTGAGTTCGATCAAGTGTATATATCAAGCAATATTGTCTTTCAAGAATATTGATGTTGATTTTTGTACAATGAAGTGGAATGTGATGGTAGCACTGTAGAAAGTTTGGACAATTTTGTTCAGTTCCGATTGCCTTAGTCCACTCTGTTGTTGGCAGCTAGAATGGTATTTGTAACTATAAGTGTAAGCATGGGTGTGTCAGGACAAAGTGCAATTTACAATATTACTATACTATAAGCAACATTTTTGCTCATCATCATTTGTCATACAGGTAGAGATGCATGTGTGAGTGGCAATCCTTGCTGCTGCTCGCTCGTGTCAATTCTCAGTCCAAAGTGGATTATGCTGTGATTGATAAGAGACAGACGATCAGCCCCAAGAAAGCCGCACTGTTCACACATATATTTCACAGCGAACTCTTCGTGACGTCTCTGGTGTTCTGCAAATGTTGCCGCCTCTGTGAACTCCATGAAGCACGGCTTACACATGTGTTGCGGCTTGCTGCGGTGTTGACGCTCAAGGTGAACCTGCAGTCTACTGCGCACCTTGAATCCCTTGTTGCACTGCCCGCACTGGTGTAGCTGCATGTCAAAGTGGCAGGCGATGTGGTGTGACAGGTGCTCCTTGCGCTTGAACTTGTGTTGACAGATGGTGCACAGCCAACTGACCGTGTCGCAGTGCAGCTGCATGTGGCGGTGCAGACTGCTGATGTGGGTGAACAGTTGCTGACACTGCTCGCATATGTACAGTTGGTGCATGCACTTTGTGTGCTCTCTCAATGCCGCAAAATTGCTGAATACTTCCTGACAACGATTACAGTAGAGACTGCCAGAACTGGCATTTGGTCGAGGCTTTCCCCTGTCCATCTGGGAGGCTGACAAACCAACTGGCCCCATCGTACTTGATGCCCGAGACATGGCATATGAGGATAGAGCCGTTGATTCATCAACACCGTCTAACCTGGTCGACTTGGAGTAGGAATCAGTCGGACCTAAATCAGCAAGCATTTTTCTCTTTGTGTGGGACACTGAATCAACAGACGCACAAGTCTCTAAATTGTTTGCAATGTCCACATTTACCCCATCGTCACTATCACCGTCTAGCAAAACAGGCTCAACTTTAATGTCATTGATATTGAAAGCAATGGAGCAATTATCAGACCCTTCTGCTGTTCCAGTTTCTTGCACATTGGCGCAGGCTTCTCCAGGTTGCGTTGGACTTCCACCCACACCATCATTCGTTTCACAACAGTTGTTTTCTGTCTTAAAACATTCCTCTAATTCTCTGTCAATGTTCATAGATTCATTGCACAAATCAGGTGTCGATGAGCATTCGCCATCTTGATCATGAGTGTCTAAAACATCCAAGTCGCACACTGCAGGGGAGGTTAATTTTTCATGAAGCTTGACAAGAACCAAGTCATCCTTGTCTTGCCCTGTGATGCAGATGATGCCATCTATTTCGATTGGTCCTGTGAAAGACACGGTAACCTTGCACATCTGTGCTATAGATTGTTGTAGAAACAGCTGCGCATTCTCTCTGTCCATTCCCTTCAGTAACATTGTAATCTTCACTCGAATCTGCAAACATAAAATATGCTCCTAAGGACCTGATACCATCCTATACAATAAGTTACCTCTACCTTCCACATTGATTATGTACACAGAACTCAGGTTCAGCAATAAAACATTGTAATATATGTATAGAAAACGTCCAACTATACATTCAAGATGACATTATGAAGCTTCCATTAACCTCCCCCACCTCTGTAAAGAACAACATATATATATATATATATACCAAAGTAACTAACTCTAACGAGTGAAAAACTAAGCTCCAGCATGTGTTTCTATTACAGTAATATTTATGCAGAACGCTTGTTCAGACTTCAATGCACATAAAATAGATAATGAAACAACTCTAAAAAAAACATACAAATGAATAAAATTTAAAACAAATAAATAAATAAGTAAATGAATAATTAAAATAAGATCCATACTCCTACCTAATCTAACTATGGAGGATTTAGATTTGTGGCACCCTTGCCTTCAGGTTTCAAGGGTACTGGCTGGCAGTCACAGCTATTTATGGCAGCTCGTTCCATTCTTTGATGGTATTGCTTGGGGAGCACTTAGTTCTACACTGAATCTGGCAGAGCTGCTGTGAATGCTCTCTTGTTTGTCTGATCGGGGCAGGAACGAGTTTGAAACGATCGACTATTGCTTGGTTTTTAAAGGATTTTATGTAGCATGGTCAATCTTGCCACCTTTCTGCGGTGCTGGAGGGAAGGCCACTTGGTCCCATACCCTATAACAAACAATCGAGTCAGTTGATGAATGTTGCGCAGTGCTGGAACCCAAACCAGCAACTTAGGTCTAGGCCAGGAACTTAGTCTTAGGTCTAGCCTCTAGTCTAGGCCAGCCAAACAGTTGACTGAGTGAGGCGTTGAACTTAAAGTAAGAACTAGAAGAACTACTCTTGGTCTTAGTTGAGCATTATCATTATGATTAACTGTTAACTAGCCAGGGCAGGCTATTAATATTATCGCCAATCACAAATACAACTGTTGACCGAGAACATATTACGTAAATATCCTGCATGCGGCTAAATTTGAACAATAAACTTTCTTAAGCTACGTCTACATGTAATCTATGTATAATACATACGCAATTATTATACGTCTTGTATCATTGACAAGCTGACATCCGCGTCAACAAACTGCCATTAGACTGGTTTTATCCGCGAGAGGGCAGTTGAAGATCACGATAGTGGTGGAACCTGCCGTCAAGGAAAGAAACTACATGTACAAAGTCAATCAATCAATCAATCTTTATTTCAGACAAAAAAGCATACATGTAATATGCACTATGTCCATAGTAAAAAAGTAAAAATAAAAAGTATATTATAGTGTATATATTGCACTAATCCACTTCCTGCGCAATACAGAGGTCGTATAAACATCACTGTGTATAATACTCTCAACAATGTTGTTCGTCGATGCAGATATTCTGCTCATAAAACTGTACATGCATTTTCTAAATCTAGTATTGCAACAGTCCGTGTCAGAACTAACAAACATTAGGCTAGCTGTATACCTCATAGATAGGCTGTGCATAATTCTAAATGCATTGTTATAGGAAACAATAAAGTGTTGCATAGCGGCTTTTCTATAATTAGCCCATAAGGAACATAAATACACATTACTACAATAGGATGTGAACAGTTTGTTCTTCACCTTCACTGAACCAAAGTGAAATTTCCTGAGTAGAATATTGCTTCTGCCGTACAAACTCCTTTCTTTGGATTTCATATCCGTTTCATCCGACAGATCATTACAGATTATATGGCCAAGATATTTGTATGCCTTCGTTGTATTCAGAACTGCATCACCAAGCTTAAGAGCTACTTCAAAACTGGTTTGTCTTGTGTCAAAAAACATTATCTGCGACTTTACTCTGTTAAACAATATGTCGTTGTCACATCCATAATTGTATGATACATCTAGCAGTCTTTGCAACCCCTTAGCCGATGGAGCCAGTAGTCCAATGTCATCAGCATACATGAGATGATTAACAGTTGTATCACCACAATAGCATCCGATGGGTAGTTTCATCAGTAGCAAACTCAAATCATTCATGTATAAATTAAATAAGAAAGGAGATAGCATACCCCCTTGTTTAACTCCATTAGTCACAGAGAAGAAGTTGGAAACATACATAGTCTGAACTGACCACATTTAACACACATAGTCTGATTACAGTACCACTGACATAACACATTTAACACACATAGTCTGATTACAATACCACTGACATAACACATTTAACACACATAGTCTGATTACAATACCACTGACATAACACATTTAACACACATAGTCTGATTACAGTACCACTGACATAACACATTTAACACACATAGTCTGATTACAGTACCACTGACATAACACATTTAACACACATAGTCTGATTACAATACCACTGACATAACACATTTAACACACATAGTCTGATTACAATACCACTGACATAACACATTTAACACACATAGTCTGATTACAGTACCACTGACATAACACATTTAACACACACAGTCTGATTACAGTACCACTGACATAACACATTTAACACACATAGTCTGATTACAATACCACTGACATAACACATTTAACACACATAGTATGATTACAGTACCACTGACATAACACATTTAACACACATAGTCTGATTACAGTACCACTGACATAACACTTTAATTAAATATTTAGACACTCCAAGCTGTGTGATTCACCCTGTCAAATGCCTTGGAGGCATCAAGGAAGGCAACATACATGCATGACCCATGATTAGTGTAATATCGAAGGAGCTCCTTCAACACAAATACACACATTTTTGTCCCATGTTTGGGTTTGAACCCAAATTGGTTACTTGTAGTTCGTAGATGACTTTGCATCCGATTATACAGTATTTTTTCCACTATTTTTGTGAATACATTAGACAGACATATCGGTCTATAGTTATCTCTATCGCTGACACGTTTATTTTTATGCTTAATAATGGGAACAATGACAGATTTTTGCATATTTCCCGGTACGTAACCGTGTGTAAGTATAGCCGACATCAATATCGCCAATAAAACTGGCAGCTGTCGATCTGCTCACTTCATGTGCTCGCTAGTAATGCCGTCTAAACCAGGTGATTTATTGTAAGATAAATCTTTGATAATTTCACTAATTTCATTAACAGTCACCCTCATACCTTGGTCAAAGACAGCATGCTCCTGACACAGATCAGCAAGAAATTCCTTGCTGCAACTTCCTCTAACTACATTAAAAATTTGACTGTAGTGTTCTTGCCACATTCCACTTATGTTTTGGCTGCCATGTACATCACCCACAGTGTTTGGTAATTTAACATTACTGTTTGTGGAGTTTTTGATTTCCCTCCAGAAATCTCTATCGTTTTTTCCACTCATTTTCTCAGCAATTTTATCCGCAATAATGGAATTCTTTTTGTTCTTGCAAACTGATTTGGATAATGCAGTAATGATCTCATCATAAAATGTGTCGATGTCAGCAGTATGGCTATGATTATGACAGTTCGCGTTAGAACATTTAATCCCTTCAGGGAAGGCAATATTACACAAACCCTCACACGTACATCTTGCATAGTATTCTATTTCACTGGATGAGAGATTATCCCACTGTATACGCTGATTTGATTCATTTATCGTACTACCCTCATTTTTAGGCAGCTTACTGAGTGTAATTGTATATAACACTGGATGATGATCAGACAGAATACATGCATACATAACTTTTATATCAGTAATGCAGTCTTTTGCATCATAAGTACATATAATATGATCTAACCAAGAGGTAGTGCTCCACGCTGGACTTACATATGTATATGTATCTCCGGGGAGGTGCTCCACATCCACAATTATGAGGCTATTGTCAGTGCAGTAGCTCTGTAGAATTTCACCAAACATAGTTTGTTTAGCAAGATTAGCATTGAAGTCCCCCACAACAGTAATACATGTACTATTGATACTGTCAATGAAAACATTAAGTTTAGCTAAACAGTCATTAAAGTTATCCCTATTTTCATAGCTTTCAAATGGTAAATATACATTGATAAGAAAGTATTCTTTCATACCATCACTGATTTTTATACAACATAGCCAGTCATAAACCGAATCAATCATTGATATACTGGAATCTAACGATTTTTTCCATAGAAAACCTACTCCACCATAAGGGCGACCTGTTATGACACCCCTAGTGGCATCCACAGGAGACACACCATGACCATAGAATTCTGGATGAAAACTATTCAATAATATGCATTCCTGTTTCAATAGCATCAACTCCTGTAAACACAGTAATCTTCGTAGGCCCCTATTTGATCTTCCCATTGAAACCAAAGTCAAGACCAAAAGTACATAAACAATTCCATTGCATACGAATTTAAGCAGTTCTAGTATACATTTAGATGGTAGTGCAAGTTGCACGTTTGGCGTTCTGCATTTGACGACGTACATGTTTAAAGTTCTGGTTGCTGTCTGGCTGGCAGCATTCACGTATCAAAGTTGATAGGATCTACACTGTAGAGCTCCCGTGTACTGTTATCAAATTAATTGCACCTTTGCGAGTTGCATTCCCCTGTGATCTTATGAGATGGTGCCATAGCGGCACGAGGCAGCAGGCCTAGGCCGATTACTCATGCTACTACGTCACCGTCGGGTGCGATTACAGCTGAATGCATGTCGATCGTAAATGAATCATTTGATATTCACTTGACACGCCTAATAATGTTAACAAATTAAAAGTTGTAGACCATGTTCACTTTCGACAGAATCTGATTGGTTTTGTGTGACGACGAGCATCTTCCACGGTGATTTTTCCACGAACAAAACGTAGGATTTTAGTAACAAATATTATAGCTATAATGCCGAGCGGTGACAAGACCAATATAGTATATTATTAAAATATTCTAATCGATTCATAACTTTGGACACAGTGGGGAATTGACCTATCTGTCACGTGACCGATTGCTAGCAAACCCTCCGTCAAGCGATCAAAAATGGATGCCACGTGGTCGGTTCGGGCATTATGTCGTATATTTTGTTGACATTCTGGTCCCAATAGTGTTTGTTTATGACAAAAACATAAGGCAAAGTTTTTTTAATGACACATGTTTGAATTATGGCATGTCATGCAGTGGTAGTAATGTAAATCACGCATATTTACCGATATCAACATTGCCGGTGTAGGACGCTCAAAACACTACCCAGCTGAAAACACTATGGTAGTGTTTTGAGCGTACTTTCAAAACACTACCGCAGTGTTTTGAGCGTATTCTCAAAACACTACTGTTAAGTTCAAAACACCACCCAACGTACGCTCAAAACACTACCCAATTTCAAAACACTACCCTGAATATATAATTTTAATTGATCCAATTACAACAGTCACCTTTGGGAATCATCCTATACACTTGGGTCAAGTTCGTAATGATGACATGACATAAGATATTAATAATTATTATGTTTAATGAAATTATTATAATTAGTTATGGTTTGAGTTAGTTGTGGTTGGTGTTAAGGTTATTTATTAGCGTTATCGTTGGAACCATTCAGACTACGGGAATAAATAGTTAGTGTGATAATCAGACAGGAATAACTAATTATATGTTAGGGTTAAGATTATTATCATTAGTTATAGTTGGAAACAATAGTGATGGTCTAGGGTTACATATGTTGCGAAGTCGTTATAACCAATCAGATGACGCGAACAAATAGTTAATGTGAAATGCGATTATTCAGTAGTGTTCAGATTATTATTATAATTAGTTATGTTTGGAGTCAGCTATGGTTGGGGTTGGTAATAGCTGGTGTTAGTTATGGTTAGAGCTAAGCTCACTTACGATTACACCGACGACCGCCATGTATAACCTATACTTATGAATTAATATACCTCTTTTGTATAAAAAATGTTCCATTTTACTAACCTAGATATATCCAGCCAGTAATTGCACTAACAGCATTGTTATGATTAAGCCTACTAAATTGCACTGGTGTATTTAAGATCTGTGGGGAAACAAAGCCATGCATGAGCCTCAAGTCCCTCTCCACAGCTATTAACTTTTACCACACCAGCCCGATATTTGAAATATGCACATCCCCCGGACACCCCCAGACGTTACCGCCGCCAAAATAAAGCAATTAAAAATACAATGACGCTACTCGCATGCATGCACTCAATGAGCTAATTGTTGACACGACGAGGTTTATTAATTACATAAATCTGGTGTCAATAACTTCCTTTTTAATCGTTACATAACAATTATTACCAAGATACCCTACCCCATGTAAAACAGCGTCATCACTTGTCCGGAGACCCACGACCAAACACAGAAATTGAAAACATTCTTGAATAAACTGTAGGGGTAGTGTTCTGAACTTAACAGTAGTGTTTTGAGGGTACGCTCAAAACACTACGGTAGTATTTTGAGGGTACGGTAGTGTTTTCGAGGGGTAGTGTTTTCAACTTACTACACTGGCAAAGGCAAAGCTTGACGGAGGTCACGCGCAATTTTTTGCTACGTTTGATACGCCACTCATCTTCTTTGATTCTTCCAGTAATTGAAGAATCCCTGTGCTCCATTTGTTTGAGCGAAAAATAACAGGGAGCAACTTCCTGCTAACAGAATAACGATTCTTTCCCAATATAATTTGGTGGTTCTGAATCTTGCGAAAGAATCATTCATTCTTGAGCAGGGCATACACTTTTTTTCCGACGGGTTCATTTTTGGAGGGGTCTAAAATGGGGTTAGTCCGAATTCCTCCCGCCAAAATATATTATCTGTTATCTTTACACGTGTGCATTCTGTACAGATTTCACTGTAGCGCTCACAG
This sequence comes from Paraescarpia echinospica, assembly GCA_020002185.1. Taxonomy (NCBI): domain Eukaryota; kingdom Metazoa; phylum Annelida; class Polychaeta; order Sabellida; family Siboglinidae; genus Paraescarpia; species Paraescarpia echinospica. The sequence goes on along the minus strand of CM034535.1, from coordinate 13,611,580 downwards.
TAACTTAATCACCAGTAGCCATATAGTGAGAAAACGAGGTGGTTCAAGCGGAGGGATGGGGGGAGGTTGGATTCTTTTTTTGGAAGGATGTTCGTAAAAAGGGGGCCTGAACCCGAACCTTCCCCCAGGTCACGGGCCTATACTCCGCAGTGTTGGATGGCTGAATACGAGGTTTGAGACACCACAATTAACCGTGTGTTACCCTCATTCTCATTAATGGCTGGCAGACACATGGTAAACAAACTAGCCGTGTCGAACCGGAATGTGTTGTTTGTAATTATATCGGTTTAATGAACACGGATCGGCTGAAGCATACTCATTTACTCACGCGTAAATATACGCCACTTCTCATACATTTAGGCATACAGTCCCGTCGGCGTGATTCGTGGAATGTGTGTATGACGCATCTTCGAGCTAGGGGATAGTTGTCCACATCAGTGCATCGGGCATATCAACTTATCGAAATGTAGAGAGAGGGGGGTGAGTGGGGAAGAAGAGGGGAGAGAGGGAGGAGAGGGGGAGAGGGGGAGATAGGGATAGGCAGGCAGGCAGGCAGGCAGGCAGGCAGGCAGGCAGGCAGGCAGGCAGGCAGGCAGGCAGGCAGGCAGGCAGGCAGGCAGGCAGGCAGGCAGGCAGGCAGGCAGGCAGGCAGGCAGGCAGACAGACATACATACATATATATTTCCCCGTCACAGTGATGTCGTATGCCCATTTTACAGCATATATGATGATGTGTCGTGAAGTTGGAAATACAATTTTTTTTAATTCACTCATTGCTTAATTCTAACATATATTTGTTCTAATTAGCATATTGCCTTATTCACAGGTCTTAATAGGCATATATACGTTCTTGCTTCTGATGCAGAGCAGCTATTGTTTTCACCGATCAAGTAGCTACTCGTTGACATCATACATTTGGTCCCGTGTGTAATTTTGGACCCACTGAAGTATATGTGTACTCTAGTTGTGCTTTGATTAATTTGGGGACACTGAATAACTTTGTGAATTAGCAACATTCAAAGCCAATTGAATACGTGACAGGTGAACGAGATATGTGAACAAACAGGCGATCCGACATCGACGATATTAATAATTGATCGATTTCTCCCAAGCCTGAGCAGCCCAATCCCAGCGCCGGCGTAACACGAGACCGCTGCCATTGAAGCGTCTGTCATTGTGACTGTTGACAACCGGTGATTACCGACAAATAGCGCGTCAAACAGCGGTAGCCATAATGGATTGCCGCATTTCGTAGGCGGCGCTACGGTGGCGAAGTGCCTACTGGGGCACCGCAAAACATGCACGAGTAAACACGGTGATAGACAAGGCTGGCTATCAAGCGGGCTTTCATGCACTGCGGGTAGGATTCGGTGGTACGACTAGAGCGAGATCGACGCGTCGAACAGCGTAAGCGGTGGGAGGCAAGAAAGTCTACGCCGGTGCTCGGCGCATGCATCAGCCGCAGCCGTTTAGCCAAGCGCTAGCTGCTGCCGTCGCCGCAGCCGTCGAGTGGGGACCGGGCGAGTGCCTCATGACGCCGTCTGTCGCAGCTGTCGCCGAGAAGACAGGGGATGACCGTGTGGTATACAGGGAGTACCAGGATGTAGGCATTGTTTGTAAGACAGTCAGTTCGGCGAGTCGTATACAGCTATTCTAGTAGCTAGCTATTCAACACTACCCGCTACAGTATCCACGCTACAGCGGCCGAGTGTACAGTTGAAACATCGCTGGATGTACCGCCTCGTGTATCGCCGCAGGGTGTATCATTGCAGTGTGTACCATCACCAAGTGTACTGCCGCCGGGATTACGCACCCGACAACAGCTGTCGTGACAACTATAACGATGAATGACGGGACGTTTGCATCAATTGGCAAAGCGTGTCGCGTGACAGAACATCCAGGTAGAGCTATCAACTACACCCGGCGGCTTTGTGCAACTACCATCTAACGGGATATACGAGAACCTGGCTAGGCGTGTAGACTGACGAATGTGAGACGGTGTCAGGGTTGAGTTGTCAGGCTGTACTGGTAGAACATACGAGCTAAATGTGCGATGACCTAGTCAATATCAAGACAATCGCTAAGACATCATAACAACTTACCTACAGCATTTGAAATATATAACGTATCTTAGTGGATGATAAAACCCACCCAAAAGTACAAGTCTAGTCGTTTTAGCCGGGTGGAGCCTGAGTCATTGTAACGCAGCTTAGGTCACCTTGATGAAACCTGCAGTCCGAAGACACACGTCGAAGTCTGATGGAACCAGAGAAAGGCACCGTACAACTGAGTGAGCGAGACGACCGGCACACTGACGGAACCTACGAGAGAATGACCCGGTGATCGACAACATGTCTCTGCAGTTCGTCGACTTCGTGCCTCGCATGCAACAGCGAGAGGTTCCGTTCTCCACTCTCTCCCTCAGTGGCAACATCGCCGGGCCTCGCTACGAGGACTTCGGGTAAGTCTCCGTCAATGGCAACATCGCTACGAGGACTTCGGTAAGTCTTCCTCATTGGCAACATCGCTACGGGGACTTCGGGTAAGACTCCGTCATTGACAATATCGCTACGAGGAGTTCGGTAAGTCTCCGTCAATGGCAACAGTGCTACGAGGACTTCGGGTAAGTCCCCCTTAATGGCAACATCGCTATGGGGACTTCGGGTAAGTCTCCGTGATTGGCAACATCGCTACGTGGACTTCGGGTAAGTCCCCCGCATTGGCAACATCGCTACGAGTACTTCGATAAATCTCAGTAATTAAAAATGTCGTTACGATGACTTAGGATAAGTTCCCTTCACTGAAGACATAGTTACGAGTACTTTAGGTATGTCGCGAACACTTATGGTGGACTTAGCAGAGTTGTCAACACCGACACAGATATGTACTGACGGGGTAATTAAGTGCCACATGATACTACCCGTATCGTGTGTCGTGTCCGGGTCACGCCCGCTTGGTCAGAAGTCGCTCTAACAGTTGAGTACGTGTTAATTTACAGACACTCGATACAGAACAACTGGCCACTTACGATAAGCTACACTAGTGCCTGGGAGTGGACGTTCAATTTGACAAATAAGACAGGTGGCCATAGAGGACTTCAACACGTCGCTGATTGTGTGATCTTCTGTTGTGTACATAACTGTTTTGGCCTACTTACACGCGGTTGACGTTAGAGATATACAGTGTATATTGTTATCATTTATAATAAATCCCCCTTGAAACGAACCGAGACGTTCCGACCATTTATTGACACTGCCAAAATAACGACCAACCCGTTCACGGTGGAGCATTGGATGATTTTAGCTCAATATAGCTACCATCGCTAGTGACATGGATGCACTGGTCCTGTTATGGTGACATGGGGTGATGCTAGTGACATGGGAGGGGAGCGTGCAGTGATCCTGCTACGGAGGTGTGTGTACGTGTAAACATGCGCCAACAGAATCGTTAGCAGCGAAACACTCGTCGACACGCCCAAGGCAGTAGTTGTTTCCCGTCAAGATAAGCAGGTTCCCTATTTGTACCTCCATTGTACACGCGCCGATTTTGGCACTGATAGATGGCGTAAGAAAGTAGTGTGTCACTCGCTGCGACAAAGCCCGGTTGATGTAAGCCTCAGATAACGCCCAGCGACGCGTCTGTTGCTGCGGGCCTCTCGCTCGGGGCAGGCGACGTCACTAGACACAGACAATAATAATTGATTCTCTGCGGTCAACCGGTCATAATATGTTTAGTCAGCTGCACCTGTGCGTGGTATTGGCACAGTTGCAATGTCTGCGTTTTGAAAATTAGCATTGCGACTACGAATTGCTATTGCATGCTAACATGTCTCCCACGGGAAAGCCGATTGTGCAATGCTCATCCAAGTTGAAACTCCATCGAAATGGTACTTGTGAGGGCGAAGTGTTAGGGAAAAGTGGCGACTCATGACCATAGGAGAGCTTTGGGCCACTCCTTGCGACTTTGTTAATAATGATCAGTCGTTTTATGTGGCGTATTTCATAGAAATAGGTTGGAATTCGTTTAATGGTTGTGCTGGGCTAGCAACGGTTTAACACGTAAGACAGGTCTGGACGGTCGATCAATGTTTCCCCTGCAGCCAGCTGCCACCGCATAATGTATTTCATACCGAAGTTGACGTACGGAAACTATGACAATGGCGGAACTTAATTCGTAAACGTCTAAATGAAACGTGTGTAGGTCCTCTTCGACATTTAATAGATATTGACTGTACGTAACACGTACACTAGCACACAGTGGTGACTGGCGAGCGGTATTTGTTTTGTGGGATGTGGCAGAAATGTCGAAGCCCAGTTCCGCTGAGTCGCACAACGGAACAAGGTCGGCGCGGAGCTTCTCGGAACATGTCGGAACGGATGTCCGTGGTATTAATTAGACCCAGGATGTAGACCCCAACCATAGCGATATCGCAAGTTCACCCGTTTCTTATAAATAGACAATACAACACATTTTAATATATCGGTTTTGTTTTCCCACAAAATGTTACATCGAATGTTATATCGAATGATGAAAAAAGCACCGTCAACAATCAGCCAGTCATTCTCTTTGCCATGGTAATCAATATATCAAAACGAACGATGAAAATGACTGACAGTTGAAGACGGCGGGTAAGCCATGGAAGAAACCTGCAAACCAGTCACCCGTTAAGGGAAGGATGAGGTGTGATTTGCCATTGATATGTCATGGACAACGAAAGGAGTTTACTGTCCTCCCGACCATGGCTACCTAAAATAAATTACACTGATCCAGATCTCTTTGCACCTTACTTATTAACGTCCATAAATTATTACTAATGTCACAATCCCCGTAAGTCGCAGCTTCGTTAACTTAAACGCATCCGACGTTTCGTCACTTTACGTCGAAATTCGCGAATAAGCCTTCCTGCAGTCAGTGCAGATCGCCTTGTGATCGTCGTTGCGAATCCTCGGAACAAAGATGACGTCGGCCATGTCCGGTCGTGTGTCCGCAGGTGACTCGAGAGCCCGATTCTAGATCTACAGATATTCACTGCAGTGGGCGCTGGAGGTTACGGCTAGATGTGCTGTCCACATATGAAAGGCGCGATAAAATACGTTCACGCACTTCGTACGTTGTTAAGCGAAAACAATGCACGTCACGTGATGAGAGTCCCGCACCGTTTGAGTGATAAACATGTCAAACTGATATCACAACGAGCAAGAGGATACGCAACTATTTATACATATTTTCTTCTGCTAGATGATATCTTTCGATGTGTGAGGATATTAATATATTTAAAGAACGCTATCGTAAACTGCAGCCGGCACGATGACATAATCGTTGTTCGTTGTTCGACGTTCTTACGTCGCAGCGCTGCTGCTGTGTCGTGGCAGTTACGCATGCGTCACGAGTCCACGAGTTCACAAAAACATGTATCTAGACCTATCAGTCATGATTAGAGTAGCAGTTTGCTGGGAAGAGGGTGCTGGACTTGCATACCTCTTCTGTCGGTGACCAATACCCCCAATACAATTGTCACAATCATGAGCGGCTGTCTCCAAGATGCCTGTGTTGATGCCCGCCGTCTTTACGTTACGCTCGAATGTGTCATTGTTGCGGAAATATGGACGACCAGAACGCGTCCCCGTGACACATTCATCGTACAGGACATCTTTTGGTACAATAAAGGAGCTTTGAGCTACCCTCTGTGACTTTGTTATTCGCTATTAACCACCTGGAACAGTTCTTGGCAGATGCTTGTCTTGGTAAAAAGGCACCCATAACTTGGAATATGTGGGTGCGACGAATCGGTCCATGGGTCCCTATATTGAATGGTTTTTAATGTAAAATATTATTGCTCAAGGACCTCACGTGATAGCTCAAAGGACTCCACAGTTGGGGGTCCCTTTAACCACGCTTCCACTAATTTGCATATGCTTATAAATTTATATATATATATATATTATATATACCCTGTTAGAGGACATTCTTATTTATATGTTAGGGTCATTTTAGTGTTAAAAACTGTATTATCATTTGGTTTGTTGCTGAACACGTGAACAATGGCGCATCGATCCCCGCCTTCCCCTATTCGTACTGGGGCCTGTTCGGTAATTCCACATACCTGATCACCGTGCGAATGTAAATTATTCTCTTATGGTTGTATTGGGTCCTCCTATTTGGTATGCTGACTGCCACGGGCTGACGGGCACATGCCGCACTCACTGCTATTTTCTCACACCGCCCACACAAAATGCATGCTTGAGTCGCCGCTCGCTGTCGAGGAACGAGTAGCAGGCTGAAGGCGTTCTGTCATCAGTAAATAAATAACTGTGATTGTTTGACGAGTTCAGTTGATGTGATTCAATACATTCACAGTGTCAAAACACAACACCCGACCAAGTATCGGCCACCGATCCCGTTGTTTCAGACCCGTGTATGTAGTCTAACTTTATAAGAGGTGTTTCACAATGCATTCTTGCATCAAAGGCCTTACGTAGGATGAGATACGTTGTGAGACATACCTCCATGTATCTTGCAAGTCTAATTACAAAAGACTAGACCGTTTTGTCTGCAAGAGTGCAACATAATTTACCCCACTCACACTCTCATAGCACAGATCATGTGGATAACGAAGGTTTAGGCTGTAGCAACATATTGACAATATTACGTCGGTAATAAATTAATATATTAGATATGTGCAATATTTAATACACGTATTACATTTAGTGATATGACATAAATATATAACAATTTCCTGAAATATCTTTCGACTGGACGTAACGTCTCACACTTCTTTAATTCACGTTCGACGTTCAAACGAACCACTGACGTCTCACCCCACACATGTTCTTCTTTTTGTATGTAATATAATCCTCTATGCTTCAGTTCTCTGAAGCGCAGGGTTGTAATCCTTACCAATGTGTCACTTTTCGTTCCAGGGAGCTGCTAGTACGAGCGAACGAATGGCTGGCTGACGCCGACCGGTCCATGAGGCTCGTCTCGTGTGAGGCCCTCGACATCGACGGCGTCTACCGCGCTGATAATGACGACGATGACTTCACACATCACGTGACGGTCAGCGCTCGCCGGGCCGCTGCTTTACGAATGATGCCCGCATTCGTGCGTGTGCTCAGGTGGGTCACATTCGTACATAGTCTCCTCCCGCTGGACACAGCCCATCACCTACGTCACTCCCCGTCAACCACGTCACTTTCTGTCAACCATGTCACTTCCCGTCAACTATATCATTTCAAGTTGGCTGCGTAATGTCCTACCAACTACAACCTTTTCCGTTAAGTGGTGTTAACTATGTTGCTTCCTGTCAACTACGTCACTGACTCCCGCCAGCTATGTCACTTCCCGTCAACTGATGACGGATCAATCACGTGACCAATTGCTCAGCAACTAGACCCGTCAAGATTACAACATTGCTGACGCACCAATGGATCTGTCGGACATTTCATCATATATATTTTATTGAAATTCTGGCCTAGAATGTTTTTATTTGCAGCAAAACATTGGGCAAAGTCGTTTGAGAGAGAATTGTACGCCTTTGCGAAAAAGACTGATCTGGCAATTGCCACGCCTCCCTAGTAATAGGTACGTGGATATCTGTCGATCAGTGTCCGCCATCTTTGTTCCAAATACGTGCTTCCGGGGTCTCACTTGGTGTTGAGGGCATCACCACAAAGAGCGCTCTGTGACTGGCTGTTGGAACAGGAAATCCCTGTGATTCACTGGATATGACGTAGTTGGGATATTCCTTGACTGCCGCGTTTTTTATTTGTTCAAATCCGACAATTATTTAGCCTTGGACGCTTTTTCGAAAACCAGTCCCCATTTCAACACAAAATAAAATTGTGATAAACTCTATAGGCGGTAATGAAAGGTATATAGACATAAAATATAGGTTTTCATCTCATAACTGGCGAAGTTTTAAAACGATCTTATGTTGCGAAGTGGTTTGTCAGCTTGCGGAATCTTGAGATGCAGCAGCGTCGATGCGTCATGGCAAATGAAAATGTTTGCACCATCTCTGCTGATTTAAACATGTTTATATTGTAGAAATCATATATTTTATGTTTTGTGCAGCTGTAGTTATGATTTAGGACATTAGAAATATGTGTTTAATTGCCAGATGATTTATCATAAAGCAGATGATTGTAGATATATGACCGGTTCTTTTCGTCACTAAAATACGCATTCAGGTCATGTGACCAATTTCTCTTAATCTGATTGGCTCTGGTTCAATGTTTACAAACAAATCACCATGTGCTCTTAGGGGTGTGATGCAGAGGAAGTGTTTTTACTTTCAGGAAAGGGAATTATTTTGCATTTCAGGTGGAATTTCATTTAAGCCAAACTTGTTAGCTCTGCATATCTATTGAATTGTTATATATTTCTGAAAAATATTGTTTCGTTTTTATGATGTGTAGATGCCTCCAAAGAAGAAGTTCTGTGGAGGGCCACCTGGTAGTAGTACCCATGTTGGTATTGAAAAAGCAGCATATTCTGGATAATTTCTCAACTCTTCCAAAGGTTGATGATCTTTGTAATGGACACATACTATACTTGTATATTACCCCGGGGGTGTGTAGCAGAGCCAAGACAGAGAGACAATTGCGAGCACATTTTCCATCAATCTATGCTGAACAAGGCTCAAATACCTTAAATAATGCAATTCAGAGAACTGTATCACAAATTATAGACAATAAGTTCAAAAAACTTAGTGATTCAAATGAATTAATCACATTTTCGTCCATATGCAATCAGAAGTTTGACTTGCACATTGACATTTCTCAGGAAATCCAACTAAATACCAGCCATACTAGCACCTAACAGCCCACTGCTCATCGTTGTCATCAAATGCTCTGTTCATTCAAAACAACTAAGCAAGAACAGGTATTTAGCTTTGAAAGGTAAAAACAACTGCATTTTGTATATTACTGATTCATTTTTAGGATAGTTTCTATAATTTCAGGTGTGGACTGGGAAGAACTTTGGAAACAACATCTCAAAAGCAGCACTGTTATTGGATTTCTTTCAGATTTTAGCTATGAAAGTGACTAACTTAACCCTGGACGGCTGTAATTAATATTATTAACACTAATTAATTAATACTTGTATATTATATTGCAGTTTTGATTAGATCTTTTGAAAGAACTAATTACCCTATATCTTCATTCCAAATTTTATGAAGATATCTGTTATTAAGGAAGTTACATGCTTTTTTGAGGAAAAAGTCACATTTTCGGTCACACAGCTGTAATGCAAATGTATGTATTTAGTAGGACTAAAACAAAGGCCGATTCCTGAAACAAAAAAACAATAACTCTATTAATATTCAACATAATTAAGTGATTTTGGTATCATTGTTTATGTCTTTTAAAGCTCTTTTCATCAGTGTTATTTGTTTAGACATTGGTCAAGCTTGAAATTTTTGTCCACATACCTACTAGTAACGTAATCCTCAAAGGTAAACATTGTTAGTAAGGCAAAGCTCGGCGGAGGTCATGTGCATAATTGTGATTGCGGCGTCATATTCTGGATCTGTCGATGGCGTCAGTTATATTTTACGACACCAAGCACAAAAGATTGGTGACAATGTGAAAGCACCTGCTTACTGTGTGGTGCCGCTTTTAAACAATAACGACGCCGCACGCGGTATATGACCGTGTGACCCAGTCTATGCAGAACGACCATGCAATCAGTAACGATAAATCACGAACCGGATACATTCCCGCAGCTTGGTGCGGAAGACGCCGTCCAAGTTGGCGGGCTATCGCTGCCTCTAGTCGTAACGCCCTCGTTTGGTGGGGTCAGAGCGTGCCCGTTTACAGCCTTGTCTCGTTCGCGTGGTACACTAGTTGTTTATGTCTGTGTGACAACCATGGCATTGAAATTTGGCACCCCGAGCTTTATCACTCTTGACAAAGTTGACACTGACATCCTTAGCAGGCCCGTAATCAGGTTTTGCTGAGGGAGGGTTCGTTTTTGATATACGTTATATATGTGTGTGTGTGTGTGTGTGTGTGTGTGTGTGTGTGTGTGTGTGTGTGTGTGTGTGTGTGTGTGTGTGTGTGTGTGTGTGTGTGTGTGTGTGTGTGTATAGCGCCGCGCTAGGCAGACTGATGTTTTTAAAGATCAAAGTATTATATACTCGACTTCACCACGACCAGTATTGATGTAGTGATGTCACAAATAAACGGCAGACCTACTGCTACATATGCAAATATAACAATAGCAACTGTAACAACATACAACTTTCATATAAGAGTTTCCTTAAACGCACGATATGCGAAAATTGTTGCGTTTGACTGAAATCAGTAGGGCTATCACAATTAATGTGCAGCAGAAGGGGTAGTGAAGACAGATGGTCTTGGCACATTCAGATTGATTCACTTGAAAGTGTTCAGCTGCCTCGATGGCACATTAGCTTTCATACAGGAGACTCTTTAGTTACAGTTTCCTTGGGAAGCGGTCTGCAACATAATTCACCGTTTGATTGACATCAACAGGAACATCACCGTTTGATTGACATCAACAGGAAAATCATAGTGGATGTGCATCAGTGCAAGAGAGAAGAGACGTTCTTGGCCCATTCTGGCCCGCATGAAGGTTTTCAGGGGTCGTAGAGCGCTGGCTCTTCTTTCGCATTCGCATGACGTTACGGGGATTGTACAGGCAACAACACATAGATGGTGAGCCATGGGCATCCTCGCAAGCCAGGGCTGTTTGCCATGCAAAACTAGCCATGGCAGATCTCCTATGCGAAGTGCGGAAGTTAGCCGAGTCAAACTAGTAATTGACTTCGCCAGTCGCGACTGCGTCACCCGTGAGAACAGCGCAAATACCCGTCCCACTCTCTGGGAATTTCAATGTAATGACCCGTTCGCCCATTAGCATAAGCAGCTGAACGATATTGTGTATTCGAATAATTGCTTCTACTCGTCCTCGCGCGCCAGGGGTCGCTGCTGCTGATTACGTCAGTGCCAGCCAGCAGTACCCCTGGCTGATCGCTTTGCGAAACCCTGAATTTAAGCTCAGCCTATGAAATCGCTCACTAGATCGGTGGATCTCGGCAGATCAGGTAGACATAATAAAACTAATTTCAACCAACCGTGGCTCGTGTTACATCCGATGTTTAGGAAGTAGCTAATGGGCGAACAGGTCATTATTATATATTGCGATTCTCAGAAGTCGTTTATCCGTCTTCAAATTGGGGCGGTTGTTTGCGCTGTTCTCACGGGTGATGCTGTCGCGACTGGCGAAGTCAATTACTAGTTTGACTCAGCTGACTTCCGCACTTCGCGTAGGGGATCAGCCAAGGCTAGTTTTGCATGGGAAACAACCCTGGCTTGCGAGGATACTTCTACAGCCTTATGCGCCAAAAACAGAGCAGGCAAGGGTGCACTAGTCAACGATCCGTTCAACAAATGGACAAAGATCTCCGACACCCTCGTTGCATGTAACACGAGCCACGGTTGGTTGAAATGAGTTTTATTATGACCACCGCCAGCCACTGATATAGTGAGCGATTTCATAGGCTCAGCTTAAATTCAGAGTTTCGCAAAGCAATCAGCCAGGGGGTACTGCTGGCTGGCACTGACGTAAATAGCAGCAGCGACCCCTGGCGCGCGAGGATGGCCATGGGGAATGATTCTCACTGGCATGCCTTGATTGCCTTTGCACAGCTGTTTGGGCAGTCCTTTGGCTCTTTGCCGGGATAGCCCTTCGTGGTATGGCCTTCTGATCTTTGTCCATTTGTTGAACGGATCGTTGACTAGTGCACCCTTGCCTGCTCTGTCTTTGGCGAATAAGACACAGGATAAGCAGAACACTCCATCTAACTTTGAACTGTACACCAGCCATGGGCAATTCTGAAGTCACGGTCTTTGAAAGGATCGGTTACATCTGTTCATCGGCGTTGAGGGATAATTGTAGACGGACGAAGGCGTGAAGTGATGCCGGACTAGATTGAGTTTCTGCTTAGGTGTTAGATCGTCAATGACCTTGTTCACCTCGTCAGGTGTCATGTTTGCATGGATGATACTACCCAGGTCATCATAAAACAGGTGGGGTGGAGCTTCCTCGTGGTCATGGGGTAAACCGGCATCGTGGTCATCACCATCTGAAATGGGAAAGAACTACCGAAATATAGGAAAGGTACAGCGCCAAATGCGCAATCGAATAAAGTAATAAGCCAATAGCAATCGTTCTGAATGTGGTGCAGTGTCACGTATACACTACCATAGCCAGATGGCCATCCATGTGTAATCATCAACCTGAACATTTATACTATACAAATACTTTTTTAATGGTGAATCGCCGGAAACGTCTAAAATCTCAGGGGTTACTAGAACAATTATTTTAAAGCAATATTGGAAATGTTGGATATGCTATTAAGATATATGATATGTGGGAAAGTATAGGTAAGATGAGGACCCTGCAAACTGTTTTCACTAGTTATTGCTTGTCTCCTGACATCTTGGACGTTTGTTGCTCCTGAACCAAAGTGACGCCTGCTTCAAGACTGGTACCTGGTCTTGGGTCCTTCCCTGCAACTTCTGCAACACAAAACAAATAATCTAAATAAATTTGACACGTAGAAGTTAGCTTGTAGATAATTGCAGAATGAAATCCTAAAACTGAAAAGGACCCGTAATTAATTATAATATTACTTTTTTTGTGACGTTATGGTGCACAGACCGTTGACGTTTTCTTCGTCCAGCAGACATTTCCTTTTAGCAACTGGTTCATCATCCACAGTCACACTGATTTCTGCTGCATTGCCACTGTTGCTACTTTGTCTAACGTCTTTCTTCCTGAAATATCAGTATGTTTATATCAATTAATAAATATGTACGGTAAGCGTGATCAGTTTTGGCACTAAATAAATTCCCTGCTTCAGTGTATCACAATTTGTATAGTTTTATATAAACGTCTATTCGGTGCACATAAACTATTGTATAGCCTTAATAAAACTATCAGCATTCGTACCCAAATAGTTGGCTTTAGACAGTAGTGTTTGAAACGTCTGACAGCATTGCCATTGTCATTGAGCTATAGTATACCTATAGCCTAGCAGTATATAAATTGGAATCTTTGTTATAAATTACACTGTGCGCAACCCATTTCAAAGAGGACAGAATAACTGTCCGCGGACATCAACCGTCAAATGATTATGCAGTAAAACAGTAATTGCTCCAAGACAGTGCATACCTGGCGAAAAGGAGTCAATGCGTTGACCACATTTATTTCCTTTAATTTTTGTCAAAAAATGGCGCGGACGTTATCTTTTTGCTAGATGGCATCATTTGGGGAAGAGCCATTCTTCGGGGAGCGGAGCGCTTTTGGCATTCGCATATTTGGATCCTCGGGTTTTTTTAGGAGCAGGTTCATTAAAATGAAGTTAGTTCAAACAACATCCTCTTATGTGCAGGTTTGTTTTTTGAGATTTCACTACACAGCTTAAGATAATTAACGATAGCCATGTAGCTGGTTCAGGTGGAAGTAGGGGGTGTGGATAAGGGTTTCGAGCGGGTTCGCTTTAGGGGCGGGTAATAATAATAATTAACTTTATTTATACACTAGTCTCCAGAGTACGACTCTGTTCAATAGTGTGTACAGAGTCGCTAAAATAAAACAATATACATACATAAGACTTAGTGGTGTAAACATAAATTTAGTCTGATATTATTTTTTAAATAGCATCATTAAAATAAACATTATGGCTATAAATTATATATATATATATATATATAAGAAAGAAAAGACTACATATTTATTAAAAGTGAGACTAAGAGAGTAAAGTTGTAAACCAAATTAAAACTCAATTTAACATAGATTGTGCAATGAATAGGAAGATAGATACCCTTAAAACAAAATATTACACATTAAAAGCGAGTTTAAAATAGTGCTCTTTGAGGCGTGCTTTGAAAACGTCCATTGGTGTGATCAGCCGCAGTTCTTCCGGCAACGCGTTCCACAGAAATAGTCCGGCTCGAGAAAAAGATCGCCGGCCATATCGCACCAGATTATATTGCGGCAAAGTCAGAAGGGCGCGGTCCTCGGATCGAAGTGACCGGCGTTGCACGTAGCGGGTGATTAGTGACGCAAGATAAGCGGGTTTCTGCCTGTGTATGACATTAAACACAAGGATCAATATATTGTACTCTATGCGCCATTTTACCGGTAACCAGTGGAGAAATTTAAGTCCTCCGGCAGTGACGCTCTGTTGCCGGTCGCTCCCCTTTATTTGTAGGACAACTCTGATCGCGGCGCCCTGGACCATATCTAGGCGATGCATCTGGCAGTCAGTGATGCCATAGAGCACAGCATTGCCGTAATCCAGTCGTGACGTCACGAGCGAGTGTATTACAGTCTTACACGCCATAGTCGTCAGGCTTGCGCGTATTTTAGCGATGCGAAACAGGTGAAAGTACGCGCCACGGCAAGCATTTGACACTTGGGCCGACATGTCTAGGTGGCTGTCAAGGCACACGCCAATATTGCGAACAACCATCTTTAATGGGATTGTCACGCCACAAACACTAATGACAGAGTTGACAGTTGGCGACCGTACACATGATCGCCTCATTTTTATCCTTGTTGAGCAGAAGTTTGTTGTTGGTTAACCACTGTCTCAACTTGCGCGCACATTCGTCAATGCGATGAAGTGCATCTCTGTATTGGGATGGTGGACACTCGGTATAAAGTTGAGTGTCGTCAGCGTATAAGTGGTATTGAAGGTTGTGGCGTTTGAAGATATCGGCAAATAGTAGACAGTACAGATTGAACAACATGGGACCGAGAACGGACCCCCGCGGAACACCGTGCTGTGTTGTTCTTCGAATAGATATATGTTGTCTTATCTTTATGGCGTTTGTTCGACCCACCAGGTATGACGTTAAACCACGTGAGTACTGTTTGACTCAGACCAATATCACAGAGTCGCTGCAGCAAAATGGCATGATCCAGCGTGTCAAACGCAGCACTGAGATCTAACTGTACGAGCAGTACTCCGCACCGCGCATCAATTGCTTGAGGTCTTCATGGATACGCACAAGCGCAGTCTCGGTACTGTGGTTCGGGCGGTAAGCACTTTGAAACGGGTCATTGAAATCATTCGCATCCATGTAATGGCGCAATTCATTTGCAACGTATCGTTCCAGAATCTTTGATACAAATTTATTTGCGATATAGGACGATAGTAGTATGAAGCGGGTAGTCAGAAGCGGCAAACAGAGGTCCCAAGAAGGGTTCGAATGGGGGTTCGTTTTCGGAGCGGGTTAGTGAAGTGAGGAAGTTAGCGGAGTCAAACTAGTAATTGACTTCGCCAGTTGCGACTGCGTCACCCGTGAGAACAGCGCAAACACCCGCCCCAATTTAAAGACGGATAAATGATTTCTGGGAATCCCAATATAGTAATTGTTTCTTCTTCCTAAACATTGGATGTAACACGAACCACGGTTGGTTGAAATTAGTTTTATTATGACCACCTGACATGCCGCCAACCACTGATCTAGTGAGCGATTTCATAGGCTGAGTTTAAATTCAGAATTTCGCAAAGCGATCAGCCGGGGGGTACTGCTGGCCGACACTGACGTAATCAGCAGCAGCGATCCATGGCGCGCGAGGATGAACGGAGGTGGTTATGATGGGTTCGAACGGGAGGGGGTCGTTTTACCATGGGATTAATCCGAACCTCCCAAACAAAAGTTATCATATTTGGTTTTTAATTTAGTGGGAGATCATTGATTGCTGTGTATCTGGTTTAACGGGAAAACAGGAGTGGGGTGAGGGTATAGGCGAGGGTTCGGGGGGGGGTCGTTTTTGAAGGGGGATTCGTAAAAAGTGGGTTCGTCCAGGGAGGTTCGTCCGAACCCCCCTGGTTACATACCCCGGATTTGACATCCTTAGCACTGACACCCATGATATTCACACCAATGACTTTGACATGTCATGGCATTGCCATCCATAGCACCCCCAACATATAAACATTGATATATATCATGGCATTGGCACCTCTTATGTTGCACCACTCGCATTGACACCATTGGCTTGGACATCGCTGACATTGACACCTTTGTCATTGACATATCATGGCATTGACACTCCTGACATTAGCATCATAAACCCCCGTGGTATAGGTCTTTCATAAATATTTCTGAAACTAAGTACCGTTATTAAGCAACAGGCCTGCCGTTGCAAACATCTACGAATAACACCCTTGACAGACAATTACATCACGGCTGCTCTTGTAAGTCTCCTTCAATCCTGCTCCGTTCAGTTGTCGTTATAGTAACACGGCTATTGATTTTGAAACACAAACATCTCCCCGACAACACGTTACATTTATTTAGGGAGATCGACATTTCCCTCTACATCTTTAGATATTCATTGATGTATACTTCTGTTTTCTGTTGTTTACACAGAAGTAACACTGCGGTTTCCCGTTTATATTTCTACGATTCCAGTTTAATATCTGGTACACTTAGGTATTCATGGCTAGGACGTGCATATCCTCTGCGCGCTACAACCGATTAATTGCCTACGTTTCTAGTGCTACACAGTGATGTTACTAGTTTGCGTAGTATTTCTTGGGGCTCGGTTAAAGTACTTCCTGGGGCACGCCCGGTATTTCATGGGGCGCGGAGCCAGTAGTTCCAGGGTCACGCAGCCAGTATTTCACGGGGCTCGGAGCCAGTAGTTCCAGGGTCACGCAGCCAGTATTTCACGGGGCTCGGAGCCAGTAGCTCCAGGGTCACGCAGCCAGTATTTCAATGGGGCTCGGAGCCAGTACTTCCTCGGTCACGGAGCCAATACTTCCTAAGTCACGGAGGCAGTATTTCAATGGGGCTGGGAGCCAGTACTTCCTCGGTCACGGAGCTAATACTTCCTAAGTCACAGAGGCAGTATTTCAATGGGGCTCGGAGCCAGTGCTTCATGTGACACTGAACAAGTACTTCATGGGTTACTGAACCAGTACTTACTGGGGCTTGGAGCCAGTACTTCTTCGGGCTCAGAGTTAGTACTTCCAGAGGCATAGAGCCAGTACTTC
This sequence comes from Paraescarpia echinospica, assembly GCA_020002185.1. Lineage (NCBI taxonomy): Eukaryota > Metazoa > Annelida > Polychaeta > Sabellida > Siboglinidae > Paraescarpia > Paraescarpia echinospica. Next base: position 13,594,536 of record CM034535.1, on the reverse strand, counting down.
ATGTGGCTCAGGGCCAATACTTCCTAAAGCACGGAGTCGATATTTCTCGGGGCACGGAGCCAGCACTCACTGAAGCTCGCAGCCAGTACTTCCTGGCCACGATGCGAACATCAAGCCATATAGGGCCACCGCACAGGCTCAAGGCGCCTTCTAATATCGTTACATACAGGCATTATTTGTTAAAACACATTCTTAATAATTTCGAAAAACACATGTGTTTCCATAAAATGGCAGCCATTTCGTTGACGAGTGTGTTCTCGTGTGTTGCAGACTGTGGATCAAGCGAGACAGTCCCGAGACGTCCGGGATTGGCGACCCGGCTGGCGGGGTGTCCTGGTCGGTGCACACACGGCTCGGTTGTGTCAACATCGTGCCGTGTCGCCTCGAATCAACGCCGCACGCCTTCGGCCCCAAGTTCCAAGGTCTCAGCGACATGATGCGACAGTTCAATGAGAAACTGGATATAATTGATGACGTCATACCAGGTAGGTGTAAACGTGTAACAGTTCACTTTTATCACTCACTCGCTCACTCACTCACTCACTCACTCACTCACTCACTCACTCTCACTCAAGCCGGCCATTACGGTCGAACTGTGGTGGCACCAAACATCTGTCTCCAGACACAACTGTCCCTCATTGCCGCCAGCAACGCTAATGGTTGTAGCTCCATATCGATCCCCCCTTAGACAGTCAGTCAACAAAGGTACAAACTGGTCTTCCCTGGTTTGCACTCCCATGTTATGGCTGCCACGTGATGTTCTTTATAATGATAATAATGAGGTAACTTATGCAAACAATTTCTTTTTGACATAGCCAATACGTGATTTTACCTTGTATTTGTAGAGTCTTTCGTCAGCGTCATCACACATATGAGATAGTTCATAACCCCCCCCCCCCCCCGTTTCGATTACGAACTATCTGACAAGTAATTGTGTAACATTTCCAACTGATCTAACGCTATGACAGGGAGCACATTCTAAAGAGTCGGTGCAGGAACGGAAAAAAGCCCTTGTTCCAATGTTAGGATTGACTCTATGAACAAACATAAATCGGAACTAGATGCTGGAAATTGGATAGGCTTTCTTACAAGAGTAAGCAGTGCATGCAAATATGCTGGTTGCTTACATGAAAGTGTCCGGTAGGTAATGGTACATAACTGATACGATATCGGACAAGATTCAAAAACAGATACCTCAGAAATGGCATTGAATGAATTCATAATTGTCTCAGTAAAGCGCAGCTTTTCCCGTATCTTCTCTGTAATTTTATTTAATTTATAGGGCAGCTGCAAACGCAAATAAAGCAAACTCGTTTGTGTCACAAAAGGAGACGAAACTGCAAATAGACAAACACGGCTCAGGTCGCCATCTTGATGGATTGCCCAACCTGCCAAGTGAAAAGATATTTAAAAAAATAACAAAAGGATACTGTGGAGTCTATAGAAAGTGATGTTTTGAAGTGAGTGGTTTGATTAAGGATGGTTTACCATAGGTCGCATTCTCTCCATTCAAACGAGCGTCTGTCGTTTCAACTCGAAGCACTGCAGCCTCGATCCGAACAGAACCTTCTGGCTGACGAGTGACCCGGATGACGTGCACACCTGCTACTACGTGCAAGTGTTCTACACGACCAGCACGGCCCACGTCGACCACATAGGTAGGTAGTGGCCGCCGGGCCACATAGATAGGCAGTAGCCGTCGGGCCACGTCGTCCACATAGTTAGGCAGAGAACTCCAGGTCACGTCGACCATATAGGTAGGCAGCGACCGCCGGGGCACGCCAGCTTCGTATGTAAGCAGTGGCCGCCAGACCACGTCGACCACATAGGTAGGCAGAGGCCGCCGGGCCACGACGCCCACATACGTAGGCAGTGGACGCAGGGCCACGTCAACCACATAGGTAGGCAGTGGCCGCCGGGCCACGTCGACCACATAGGTAGGCAGTGAACACCGGGCCACATGGAGGGCATGATAGATGGGATTACGTGGCACGGTAGGCAAAGCAAGGTGGTGCAACGTGGGTGTGGTCGCGCCTATGGTTGGAATGGTGATTTGGACATGGTTGACACCAACGCCTACATTCACGTTGTTAGTTTCGTCTGAATACTCGTTTTCGGTTTGTAATGCAGAATCACCAAATGGACAACTGTGAATATCACAGCCCGGCGTATCACTGCCTACTATTTGCCCAGTGTATCATAGCTTGGTGTATCACTGCCCAATCATAGCTCAGTTCATCACATTTCGGTGTATCACGGCACGGTGTGCTTGCGCGCGCGTGTGTGTGCGTGCGTATGTTGTGTGTGTATGTGTGTGTGTGTGTGTGTGTGTGTGTGTGTGTGTGTGTGTGTGTGTGTGTGTGTGTGTGTGTGTGTGTGTGTGTGTGTGTGTGTGTGTGTGTGTGTGTGTCTGCGTGTGTCTGCGTGTGTCTGCGTGTGTCTGCGTGTGTCTGCGTTTGTGTGTGAGTGTATATATATATATAATATATATATATATATATAAAACATATGAGTGTAGTTCCAACTCTTGTTTTTTCAAATTCGTGCCAGGATTCCGAGACTTTCCGCCCGAATGTCGAGCCACCAGGCGGCAGCACAAGACGGCCCGGACGGAGACAATGAACGCTCTAGTGAGACGAGCCGGCACCTGGCTCGACTCCCAGGCCAGCAGCAAGCGGTTAGTCAGTATCCAACTGCTTGACCATCGGCTCAACTATGACGTTTACAACGACAAGCCGACAACAGGTGAGAAGACTCTCTTTAGTGCGATCTTTCGCCAATAGTACCTTTATATTTCTGTGTATTAATTAATACGCTACGTTTGGGGCATTGTCGCCGTCCTCTCGCCTCTTTCCATGTTTGTCACTTCCATTGACCTTTCACCTCTAATCTACTAATTGGCGATGTATTAAAACCACAAAGGAAGTTAGTTCAAGTTATTTATTTCCATGTGCCACATGTTCTTTTCTAAAAGGCCTTTCTCCAGATGGCGTCACAATAGGTATTATGTTTGCTCTACTTTGCCGTATTTGGGGGCGGCTAAAATTAACGGTCAGCAGAAAATAATTTAAGATCAATTAATATAAAACTTGCTGCCTGTCGTGTGTTGTTCTAAGGAAGACTGTAAGTGTAATTTCATTATATGCAAACTAATGCTGTCTCCTTGACGTGCGAATGGTAAGCAGTAAAACCTTTCCACTGTGGACATGGTCTGGACTGCGCAACATATCCATAATGGCCAGTTTACCACTATGGACAGGTAGAGAACAATGCAAACTAGTAAATCAGGACTTTCAAAAGTGTCCACTGTAGGAAGGTTTTCGTTATGGGAAGGTGTCTACTAAGCCAAGTTTCGCTGTAGAGTTTCGTTTCCACGCTGACGAATGACAGTGCTTGCAACTAACAGAATCGGTTCTGGTGGAGATTTATTAAGAAGACGCAGGACCTATGTAAAACTACCTCCAGGGGAAATACACATCGACATTGATTAATGATAAGTGTTTGTCCCAGCACACGTATCCTTGGATGCTCCAGTCAACTCATAAACTGACTGGTAAACAAGATAAACCGTGGAGCATGCGAGACCACGGTACACTGGACCCACAGTGGCTCTGGACGCGGGATGGGGGCTTCTTTTCTGGCCCCCCAAACAATGACTACATAAATACTGATGCGTCTACGATATGGACGGACGCGGTACTTGACCTTTGCTGGGATATAGCATGTGCGGTGTACAAACAACACGATTTTGGAATATGTATATGTCGGCCTGCAGTGCTATTGCGCTACCACTGCCGCTGCTCACGCATCTTCGCTGCACAACCTTGGGTAGCGGCTGTATAGCCCAGTCTTTAGGGTAGCAAACCTATGTTATTGCCACATAATTCCCAACCCGGAGACCCCTGCGTCTGTGCGCCAATATAATGCATAGCCACATATCTAGCATCATAATGTATACTACTAATGATAATGTGATGCCTACACTCTCTTCCTAAGCTACCACAAATATTCCAACACCCCGACGGTGACATAACTGGGGTATCCACTGCACCCGACCAAAACGTCATCACCACTGACCCGTATTCTACGTAGGCAGTGCACGCACCACTGGCCTCAGAGGGGGGGTATAGATGGTATATAGGTCCTCAACCAATTCGTTTGCCCATCGCCAATCCGGTTCTTTTAGGTCCATATGTGTAATGTGTGAATAGTTTAACTAGTGTGCACAGTCGGTTTAATAAAAAATACGTACTTGTTTTTTTAATCGTCAAAAACAAGATTTGTCGTTACACCGGGTATAGCTGGCGAAAGCCAATTGCGCTGTCAACCTCCTGCGCCATTTCGGTCACGTGCTTTACGCGAGATTGGCATCCCACGCATTCGAAAACAATAACAACATACACGTGCTTTGGTGTATCAAGATTCCAAAGTGGTTGTACGAAGGTACGTATACTACACTATCGCATTTAGCAACAAGAACGCGTAGCCGCGTATTAATCCAACGAGAATTGCAACTTGCGAACGTCAACACTCAACTCGAGGCAGTCTAACTCTAAGACTAAGACTAACTTCACTAAGCCAGTCACCAGGTCCATGACCATATTATCAGCCAGAGATTCAGTCAGAGGCTGTGTCAACGAGCATAATATTTGATGTGCATTGTAATTTGTATTTGGTTACGTAGAATCTTGGTAATAAACTATGTTATTGCGACAATACATGTAGAGAATAGATGATGTGAGGCTGCGAAATGACAAATAACACTGGTTTGGCAATAGGCCCCTGTTGATCGTGCAAGTAACTTAGTCAGGGAGCATCCGTAATTTCGTGCAACAGAACGTCAAACACGTTATTATATTGGTGATCATAATTATTAAAACAGTGTTTTGTGACGCATATTTTGATACTATTACTGCAGAATGTTGTTGATTTGCATTGTAGTTTATGCAAAATAATTTAGATTTGTTATATTGACGACCATGATGGTGATGATGATTTTATTAAATATAAAAATGTAAACGTGTAAATACATAAAATATAAATACAGTTAAAGTACACCATATATAAGGATTAAACAAGATAATGCTCGCACTTGTTTCCGTTGTGGTCCTTGGTGCCTGGCTATAGTTTATGTAATTGGTATCCTGTGATACCTTTCAACTGACATATGCCAGCTATTCTTGTGTATTTACCAATATGTGTATATATTCTCACCACAGCAATATATGAATGCATAATACGTAACTTGAATTATGATGTCGCTAGAGGCCACACTGCAACCCAAGAATGGGAATGAGAGGAGGCAGAAGAGGAGCTAAGGCGGTCACCGGGATCAAGCAGACACAGGGAGGATACATAGTCTGTGGGAGGCCCACATTTGATCAATCCAGGTAACTTCAAATTTATAACAATCAACCACATATAAGTTATAAAAAAAATTTAATGTGCACATTTACATATATATTTGTTTTCATACACATTTTAATAATAACATCTTGGACGTGGAAAACTAAGGTGACTTCTGCACTTATATTATACCCACAGACATATTAATACACCTTTAAAAGTATTTAGCATACGGCAATGACTCAGAAATAAGTTTATAAAATAATTTTTTTATTTTTGAAGAAGGTAAACATACATGTTATGAACCTTTGAATACTTGGCGAGTACTGTTAGCATCACAATAACACCTCATTTTGTAATTTCCAACATTCACCTTGACCATTCAACTTCAGGCAGAACCTTAAAATGTCAAACATGAATATGTGTAGTAGTTATACATGGCAGACACTGACATAAATTTGTATACTGAAATCAAAACAAAAAATATAAATGCTCTTTACTGATGCTTTACTGATTAGCAGAATTCAAATCAGTCTATGATATTGACTAAGATCAGGCATCACTATAATGAAATTGAAAATTTGTTAATTCATGTAATGACAATGAACACCTTATAAAGAAAAAATAGTTTAAATTTTTTACCGTTTTGAAAAAGAGCACATTCTACTAATGTATGCATGCTGTATCAACCCACCCTCTCCCTCCTCCGGAACAACCCCGGTAAACACTGACTGTTCCTAAGATATCAACATGTATAGATGCAGCTGTAGTAGCACATTTCTTGCTGCCGTTTTTCTTGTGAAATGCTGCAGGTCACACATGAAACATTATTTTACATTTACTGATTATGAGAATGAACATTCCATAATTATTTACTACCAACACTACAATAATACCTGTTTTTGTTTACTGAATATATGCTTTTCTTTACAGGAGATTGGACTAGTGTGCTTTAGTATCACTAGTTCTCCAAGTTAATATGGCATACTGGGCAGCTGTATTTGTCCAGGATCTCGGGCAAGATTCTACAGCCATGCAGCATGCTGCATATTAATGGTTTGTCATGTGAATGTCCACCGACTGATCCCAATTGTGAAGTGTGTTGCATCCGTGACAGATTCCCCAGTGCCGATGGGGTGTACACTGGCTTCCAGGTCAGTCAGTTAGCTTAACTGACTAAAAACCAATGTAGAATGCAGGTTGCTCGACATACGAATATGGTGACGCCTGACTAGCTCGTGAGACAGATTCAGTGTCGAGCATTCTTCGGTGAACTACATCGGTTTGGATATCGATGACATCACTGTATGTGTTCACTGTCGTCGATGGTACTGCATACCAGCCTCCTGACATTTTGCTGTACATCCGCATCTACATATACCGGAGACAAAGTGACAATTAGCATGGCTCTGACATGTATTATATTTTATATGTGATGACACATTTATCAAAAGTCAATAATACACGGTATTTGTATTCAACTTTAACTTTTAGCAGTGTTTATGACAAAATACATAAATTATCCAGCATTGTTACAGTGGCAGGGTTTCGTTGTCTTTGTGTTGCTGATAGTCAGTGGCAGCCAGCTGAGTTCTTGCAACGTACACCAGGTACTTGTTATGTACAACACAAGTTTGTGATGAAGTAATGGTATTGAAAGCCTTTTCACATTTTGCAACAACAATATGTTGATACACTGACAGCAGCATTTTACTTGTTTAAGTTCTCTATGTATCATGAGGACTGTTATTATACTTTTCATGCCACGTTTCATATTTCCAAATTATTCTTTTTTATCACTGGTTTATATTTTCACAAATAATTTACATTACATTTGCATGATGATTATACACCTGTACTGATATGGTGTAGTATCCAGTCCTCGGGATTGCTCAAAGCGCTTTAAACTTTAATCCCTGGCAGACCTGTTATTTCGAACACCATCTCGACTTATATAGGAAGCATTCAGCCACACTGAAATTAATATGCAAAGACTATTCGTACAAAAATATTGCAGTCTGTAGCCGGTACTCTTCATACAACTGAGTAAACCTGAGCAATGTAACATGTAGTGATTGTACATGTCATTCTCAGTCACATGGCGATGACCCTGACTAGTCTAGTCACTATTATTTGTGAGTTGTAAACATACATACCAAGCATTGCATAAATTACAAAATTTTCGAATTTTCTAATCATTGATGTTTTTTAACAAAGAACCATAAATTATGATTCTTTGTTAAAAAAAACAATTATGATTCATAATAGTTCATTTGTTCAACTAAACATCTTCCTAAGTAATTTGTTCTCATTGGTTTACATTTTATGGGCATGCGATATAATTTTTTTTTTTTAATACACATAATTGTTTAGTCACTAATTTTTTGAGTTGTAAACATACAAGGCATGTATAAACTACAACTAGCATTTGACATCACGTGTACTAATGTTGTTTTTTTGTAACAAAGAATCTTGATAAAAGTATATGTTTTTTATATATACCTGACATTTTTTCAACCTTTTCCTAATTTGTGTTTCTATTGTTGTTTTGCATTTTATGTGCATGTGATATTAAAAAGTATTACATTATACACATCAAGTGCAGTGATTGTACCTGTAGTTGTATTGTACTTTTCATTATTTTGTAGTCAATCTCATCAAATAGTTTCAATAAAATGTTTTTACTTTACATTGTCTTTAATTCACATGCATTTCTAACAACAATATGCAATTTAACGAGGACACCACATTACTGCAAAATCCTCATGCAGACAAACAAAACTATCACATACAGGGGTGGATCCAGAAATCGAGTATGGGAGGCACAAAAACCTCCACTGGCGGCCAAACCAAATGGTGTAGTCTAAATTTTGTCGCTACCACGCTGCCATAACATCACCCGCTCCACTGGAGTGGTGATGTTGGAAGACGCCATAACTTCAGCTTATTATTATCACCTAAACTGGGGCACATTTCAAACGGTCTGGGAGGACACAGTCGCGTTGGCCCATTATAAAAGATTTGCAGACACGCCAAATTCTTATGGTCTAGGGGGGCACCTGTCCCCAGGCCCGCCTGGATCCGCCTATGACATACTTGTTTATTGCTTGTATTTATAATTTTGATAACAGGTTTGGTGACAGAGTAACCACATTTGATAACACTCGTTTACTTGAAGGTGAAGAGCTTTGAAGCATACATCTGCATGTGGTGTCGACACACCTCAAGTTCTGAAAATATAGTACATGTATTAATAGTCAGCACTGATTGTTTCTAACAATAATCATTTTAATGTACTTGCAAAAGTTGCAATGCAATGAATGACCACCTGCCAAATGCAACCAATGCCAACGGTCAAGAGCTATCTATATAATGTATACATGTTATGGGCATTAATGTCCATGGTATTGAGGGGCGCTGGTTTTCTGAACATAACAAAAACTCACAGAAGGGACAAAAAAACCTGGTGAAACTACTGGAATATTCTTTTCCTTGTAAATAATTAAATACCAAGACTACATACAATTGAATTCAAATTAATTTTTTTAATGTCCCATAATAGAAAAGTAATAAATTTGTTAAATTACTATTACATTACTGTTGTTAGTAAATTATGTACATCTTGGTTCAATAATTATAATCGTTACGGATCATTTATAATGCATTTACACTATTACTATTTTCCCAAGCCTACTTAGGCTACTAGCCTACTACCATATACGACAGAGACATAATATAGTCACTATCATTGACATAAGTATATGTCATAGGCATAGCGTTGTACTGTTAGCTGATATTAGTCTATGGTAAACAGTGCCCAGCCAGGCCGCCCATACCGCCATTGCCAATGACTAAAAGGAAAACAATCAAATAAATTTAGTACAAGCAACATTAATATATATACTCATACGTCTAAATATACGTGATTATAGCTGAATAAATCGAAATTACTAACCTGTCTGGAAGAACCTTTGCGAACGCTGCATCTCGTCTGTTGATATTGTGACTGACACCACGGCACGGGCAACGGCCCACGGCCACAGTCCACTGGCACTGTCGCCAACTCCTTCTTGGACTTGGTTGAGTACTGGCCAACACTCCTTAGGAGTCATACGGTCAGGGTTGGGTGCGCATGCTAGGTTATTAGTCGTGTATTAATGCTTGTCTGAATTTCTGTGGCTCTGTAATGTTGACTATTGCATCTGGTAGGGAATTCCAATATTTTATTGTTCGGGGGAAATAGGAAAATTTATAACAGTTCTTAGTGGTGTGGATAGTGTTGAATGCTTTGGTATTTAGATGCCGTGATAGGCGTTGTACAGGCTGGAGGAGGTTTTCAACAGGCAAGGTTAGGTGGCCATAAATGGCTTTGTGCAATATGGCGAGGCGTCTGTTTGTTCGTCTGTTTGTTAGTTGTTCTAGGTTTATTTTTGTTAACATTTGTGACACGCAACCAGTTTCTCGGGATGTACAGTCGTTAAGGCAGAAGCGAGCTGCCCGTCTTTGGACCATTTCTATTTTGTTGATGAGGACTTGGGTGTGGGGGTCCCACACGGATGCTGAATATTCTAGGAGTGGTCGGACAAGGGTTGTGTAGGCACTTGTTTTAATGTTTTGGGGGCACGAGTAGAGGTTGCGTCTGATAAATGCTAGGGTACGGTTTGCTGAGGCTGTAATCTGATGGATGTGTTTGTTCCAGGTGAGATCTTTGGTGATACATACTCCTAGATAGGGATGACTGTCGGTTTCCTGTAGTGTTGCGTTTCCTAGAGTATAATTAAAATGTTTTACGTTTCTTGCATGGGTTAGTCTCATCACAAAGCTTTTTTTTTTGGTTAAGGTGCATCTGCCAGTCGTGTTCCCATTTTGCTAACTCATTTAGGTCTTTCTGTAGTTCTTGTGAGTCGGACTGATTATTGATTTCTCTATAGAGGACACAGTCATCTGCAAAAAGACGGACTGTGGAGCGGATCTTGTCAGGTAAATCATTGATGTATATCAGGAAGAGAAGCGGTCCCAATACCGTGCCTTGCGGTACACCTGATGTAACATTTGTCCAGGTGGAATGTTCTCCACCGACCACCACTCTCTGTTCACGGCGCTTGAGAAAGTTAGAGATCCAGGCGTGTGTTTTGTTGTGGATGCCATATCTCTTTAATTTATTTAGGAGCCGGTTGTGGGGAACGGTGTCGAATGCTTTTGAGAAGTCCATTATTATCATGTCCACTTGGGATTTATGATTTAGGGATTTCGCTAGGTCGTGTGTGGTGAGTATTAATTGGGTTTCTGTGGAGTGTTTACTGCGGAAGCCATGTTGTCTGTCGGATAAGACTGTGTATTGATCAAAATGGTCCATTATGTTAGAGTAGATAATGTGTTCGAGGAGTTTGCAACATATTGAAGTTAGGGAGATGGGACGGTAATTTGATGGAAGGGACCGGTCTCCCTTCTTGAAGATTGTTGTGGTATTGGCACGTAACCATGAGTGCGGAAGTTCTCCTGTGATAATTGATTTTTGGAAGATTACTCTGAGAGCTGGAGCTAATTCATTTGCGGCAAGTTGTAAGATTCTGGCTGGCACTTCATCAGGTCCTGTTGATTTGTTTGTTTTTAAGTAATTAAGTAATTTGGTGACCCCTTTTGTTGTGATGGTGATGTCAGTCATAGCTGGTATGTTTGAATATGGTTCTTGTGGTAGGTTGGTGTTTTCATTTGTAAAGACTGACTTAAATTGGTTATTGAGGATTTCGGCTTTAAGTCTGTTATCTGATTCTACCCTGTTGTCTTTCATTAAGGTTGGTATTCCGACTGTATCAACTTTAAGGCTTTTTATGTATGACCAGAATCGTTTTGGTGAATCGGAACAAATGGATGATATATATCTTCTGTGAGCATTTCTTGTCTCTCTGTGTGTGGTTTTACGTGCCTTACAAAAATTTTCATAGCTGGCTTGATTTCCAAGTAGTTTGTGAGTGTTGTTGTTTACGTTTGTGTAGTCGCTTGATTCGTTTATTTATCCAAGGTGTTTGGTTACGCTTTGATATTATTTTTGTTGGTATGTGAATGTTCATTTTTGAGACAAGTACAGTTTGGAACTCTGTATACATTTCATCAACTGTGTTCTTGGATGTATCCCTTGATACAAACTCATTGCTCCATTTGAGCAGGTCTTCTTTCAGAGCCTGTATGTTAGCTTTGTGGTACATGTATATTTTGCGTGGTTTTTGCTTGATGACCCTAGGCTTACAGCTGTTTATGATTACTGGGATGCCGTCGTGATCGCTTATTCCTGGTACTACTATAGATCTTTCAACAAGGGTGGGGTTAGTTGTGAAGAACAAGTCCAAAGTGTTGTTTATTCTGGTGGGTTTGCGTACAACTTGTTCAAGTCCAAAGTCATTGGCAATTTCTAGTAGCATCTTGGATAGACCGGGAGCAGCTCCGCCTGGCTTTGCACTGAGTAGGTCCCAATCTATGTCGGGAAGGTTAAAGTCTCCGCCTAGCCATATATGTTCTTTGTTTGAGCGTTTAATTTTGTTAATGGATTCTCGTAGTTCATGCATGTATTCGTTTGTGTTACCAAATTGGGGTGATCTGTAGAATGCTCCTATTGTGATATCTTTCGATCCTTGTATTTTGATGGTGACCCAGATAATTTCACATTTGCTATCGAGGTCTGTTCTGTGTGTTCCTATGAGGTCAGTCTTTAGTGCTATTAGGACTCCTCCTTTTGAGTTATCAAAGTCTCTGTCTTTTCGGATGATTGAATAATTGGAGGGGAACAGCTCACTGCTGTCAAATGAGCTGTCTAGGTGTGTTTCAGTGCCTATAATTATGTCAGGGTTGTAATTTTCAATGCACACGGCAAGGTCCGAAACTTTGTTCCTGATACTACAGAAGTTTATTATCATGGTTTTCAGGGATTGTCTCTTAGTAGGTGTTTCCTGAGTGTTTTTCTTAGTTCTACTTGTTTTACATGGTCTAGTACTATTCGAGTTACTGCTTGTGTTATTATTCCTTTGTTTGTATGGAGAAGAAATGGCTAGAGGTGGGCTTAGTGGTTCACTGCAATCAGGTGTGGACATGTCCGACAAGATAGAGAAGCTGTTTGTTAGCTCTATGGTTGAGTTTGAAAAAAGTGAACTTGTGAAATTAGGAATGCCACACTGGCAGCAAATCCATGAGACTTGGCTGTTTTGGAGGGCGTTATATGCAAATGTCGACATTCCCATGCAATCTACATGGTACCATGAATTGCAATGATCACAGCATGTCGCTCGCTGGTCCCATCTTGCTGCTTTTTTGCAGATGGCACAAGGGAATTTGGGCTTGTATGGACCTGGGTTTGGGTTAAGGTCACCAGCTTGCATAAGGATTAAGATGGCAAAGCATGTTGGATGTTTTTGGTTTAAGGATGCTACCTTGTAAAAGATTTTTGATTTCCATCCTGTTATGGTGTTTGTGGATGCTGGGAAATACTTGTAATCAAAGTCTGGGGACATAAGTAGAGATAGTTGAGGATTGGCAATTCTAGTCAAGCTTTCACCATGGTTTTCCCAGTTCTTCTGTTCTATCCTAAGTGTTAGTCCGCATAGTAGTAGTATACAGATGGCACAACAGTTCATCTTGGATTTGAGCGTGGTAATCACAATATGTATAAAATCTCAATATTAAAATGTAAAATCACAGTAATTATATAGTCACGGTCGATATAGTCATAGTAATCGTCAATGTAAAATTTGTTGTAAAATGTTACATAAAAATCAAGTTGGTAAAGAACATAAAAGTAATAAAAATAACAGTTGCTCTTATAAAAGTTGAATATCGTTTTTTTTTTTATTACTGTTTATTTATTTACTTATTTTATTTTTGTATATATATATATCTTTTTTTTTTTATTAGGCTGCAGTATTTTTAAATCTAACTGGCTAAAGGAGAGCGTGTTATTTTGTTACAAGACGCTCTGTTTGCTTTGTTTCTTCCATAGACGTTCTCTAATAGAAATACACCTTTATGCGTGGGTACTGTTTTTGTCTGTCTAATTTAGCCCATTTTGTCGTATCGGTGGCATGTATGTTCGTGGACGTCCACTCGTTGCCTAAACTCGGAATTCCATAGCATCAACAGCGCCAAAGGGTGGGGGTCAAAGGTCAATATCGCCCATAATTCGCGATCACGAGAAGACAAGAACGCGATTCCACGCCAAGTTCAATGTCCATACTCAGCTAAAATCGAAGCAAAAAACCGGATCCGGTTTTTACTAAAAACGAAAGAGTTCGCAGTTTTTGTATTAATTTAAAAAAAACGAACTAATACGTATGCATAAACGAACTAGGATATCATTGGGGAGTACTTGATTCCTCTGTTTTTTGTGAAATTACTAAGAAACGCGAGGAGCAAGATAATCGAATTGGTTGAGTACCTTTAATACAATTTGACTTCACACCACTCGTCGATGTCGTCACGCCCCCCACCCCCACCCCCACCCCTGTCCGATATGTACGCAAAGGTTTGACAGGCCGGAGAAACACTACTGGTACCGTCCCGTGATAGTGGCGCCGTTTGCTGCTGATTATAGAGGGTTTTATTTAGTGTTTCGTGTAAGTAAGTGAACGGGCTAACGACACACCGAGTAGTGTTGCTCTCGGTGCTGCGGAAAGGTAGTCTTATCTTTCGATCAGCTGCATGCGGATATTCCGTTCACGCGTGTAACAATGGACAACCACTACACATAATAATAATAGTCCATAGCGTACAGTCGAACCCCGCTTTACGGTCACCTCGCAATTAAGGTCATCCTGGGAAATGCACAAATTATTTCTGGAACAGTCAAACACAGGACATCAGTTCCGCTAATACGGTCACTTCGCTATTAAGGTCACGTTTTCCTAGTTCAAAGATCTTATTAATAGTGATATTCCGCAGTCCGTTTATATGATTGTTTAAAGCAACATCATATATTCTTTATTTATTAATATTTTATTAATGTATTGCTCATGATACTATAATAACTGCGTTGAGAGTTCACTGCCAGTGCCAGCCAAATTGCGTTAAATTCCAGTTTCTCCGACTGTTTCTTGTGACTACTTGCGCGGATATTATCTGCAGATCATCTCCGGACAGTGCTCGACCGGCCACACGTGGTGACGTCACTGCGAAGTACGATCTACCACACGAGAGTTGTGCGCGTGTTCTACACCGATACTACGACAGCAACGCCGTCTGGTGGCGACAACAGCCAGCTTTCGCCGAACTGCTGCAAGATATTCCACGTTCCCGTCAGCCACCGCGTCATGGACAACCAGTTCGTAAACGGTCAAGTCGACCGTGTTTTGGCGAATCACGACGATGTTAAGCGGAGTCTCGGTAGATGGCAGCACCAGACACACGGTACGTTCCTTGTTTATACGAGGAAACCATTCGCGTAAATTAAAGTGATTCCTTGTAAGGTTATAATACATTCGATATATACTGTATTAAAACGTGATATTCTCCCATAAGTACATTAACTGCCACTTATTTCTTGCATTTTATGCATAATTATGGTCTTATATGCGCAAAATAGCCGATAAATAATTGTATTTACACGAATCATTTTGTGGTTGTTGTCACGTGGATGATTAATTATGCAGCCCAAGGATAAGTTTGCATGCACGGTCAGTGAAGCACATTTTTAAAACAATCCATCTGACATGGGCTGCCGCTATATTCACTCTCACATTCACATTGTCCCATTTGTTTCGTTCTTGTAACATAAACAGCAGCAGGGTGTTTTATTGCCCAATAAAACTTAGCGGAGGTAACCGAGGTCGGCCGGACGGTACCGAATATCCAAGAGCATTCCTTATGTGGATCGAGTATGCTGGCGCGAACTGGAAACTTCACGTACACGGAATTATTATATCGTTATATTTTCATGGTCATTTGTGATTAATAAAACAAAATTGTACTAAAATAAATGCATATCATTACACGAATTAGTTATATTAACATGATTAATTAATAATCGTGTACATTATAAAGAAATTAAAGTTCTTAAAGAATTGCTTTAACAACGATAGGCCTACATTTGTTTTTCGTAATTTTACATTATCTTCCCATGATTACACTAGTAGGGAAGGCAGTGATCTTCTTTTATAAAGAATGTCTTAATTTGTTTGTCTTCCAACATCCTATATTCCGGTTCCTTACAAAGCAGTCGTTTGTTATTATCATCTTCCCTGTTCACTGCGACGGGTATTGCTTGCCTGCACTGATTGTCACCAATTTGTGATGACACGCCACCTTTCAAACCTTATTCCTCTAATTTCTATTCACGTAAATCAGTTTGATTTTGGACTGATTCAGTAATGAATTTGCACGAGACGCGCTGAAGTGAAGTAAATTTATTTCCGCATCCAAATACTATACTACATAATTCAACACAAAAGTAATACAGATAAGGTGTGTAAGAGAAATGTATAATTGTCGAACTGGTACCCTACGGGTGAGAATACGGTCATATTGAAAGCGTGATATTACTTTTCTCACACAGATCTTGGAGTCATCTTCGTCGCTACCGTGAAATTAATAACCGGACATGACGTCATACAAGTGGTCAGTGCCGATAACTGTCATTCAGTGAGCGGACAACATCATATCAATCACGTGATCTACGCACTAGTCGTGTACACGCGCGTGGCGGACGAGCAGAGAGACAAGAGACTTTCACCCGAGCCGAAACATGTCCGGCTCGCTCATAACAACTGTGATATTCTATGACGGCTCCACGGGGTGCAAGGGATTAGGACCGCGGGCCGAGAACTGACTTGGGCGGATTAAAATGCAATGACAGTCGTTTCGCCATACTCTGCCCAATCGATAATGTATAATGTACTTCCCTCAATCGTTTTTAAATGTGTTTTGACATGTGTAATCGACAGCACGTTGAACCTACATTGTCTATAAAATTATAACCCGGAAAACGTGTGTCGTCCAAACCAGCAACGTGACAATGAACGATTACCAGGGAAAGATGTACGGTGAAAATGGCACCGAAAGCATGTTATAACACCATACAAAAGTACATAACATTGCTGACAACATAGGCCTACATTTGGCTTCTCCCAAACTCAGTAATGGGGTAATTTAAAATACGATATAATCACGGAAGACTTATTTATAAAGGATGGATGTCTAACATGTTTCGTATGTGTGTTTGTAAACAACGGTTTTCCCAATTGATTATCACCCTTACACGTCTATCGAATACGTTCCACTCACAACACATCCTGACCTTCCATTGGCATTACGTTCCACTCACAACGCACCCTGACCTTCCATTGACATTACGTTCCACTCACAACACACCCTGACCTTTCATTGACATTACGTTCCACTCACAACACACCCCGACCTTCCATTGACATTACGTTCCACTCACAACACACCCTGACCTTCCATTGACATTACGTTCCACTCACAACACACCCTGACCTTCCATTGACATTACGTTCCACTCACAACACACCCTGATCTTTCATTGACACTACATTCCACTCACAACACACCCCGACCTTCCATTGACATTACGTTCCACTCACAACACACCCTGACCTTCCATTGACATTACGTTCCACTCACAACACACCCTGACCTTCCATTGACATTACGTTCCACTCACAACACACCCTGACCTTCCATTGACATTACGTTCCACTCACAACACACCCCGACCTTCCATTGACATTACGTTCCACTCACAACACCCCAAACTTCTACTGACATTACGTGATGGGAAGCGTGAAACAGTTGAACAGAAGCGACTCTGCAGGAAAGAAATAACACGTGCGCCAAATTGCCTGACACCATTCGCGGATAACAACAACAGTCGGTATAGTCACCGTTGGGTTGGCCACACCAGCAACATATGCCGTTTTGTTAATTATGTGGGAACTGATCGCGAATCCAATGGAGCATGGGTTCAATTATATATTTTCTGCAGGAAAGAGTCAACATGCATTGTAGAACTAGGTACATTACAAATAATAATAAAGAAATTTTTTATTCTCGCACATTAAAAATAGCCATAGTGGTTTTATGCTATTTTGGCCTTTTAATTCATGATCCGGTGCCCAGACAACGCACACCTAACCATGTGTTGTTTCGCGTGTGGATACACCTGTCATAACCGAAACCACCGCTGTAGCTTTTATCGGTTGGAAACCGATAAAATTAAATCCAGAAAATGGGAAATAGGCGATCTTTTACTTTCTGACCTAACCATGAAAACGACCACCTGCAGCCGCCAAACTTCTCCTCACGTATCTTACATACATATACACACATTACGTTACACAAAATTCTCTTACATTCCTATAACGATCAAAATTCACAAAACACTCAAGTAAATCTCGGAGGCACATGATTTCACAGTTATTATTAAGCTGAATCATAATTCCACGCAATTTCACGTGATTGCATTTAAGTTCTTTGACTGCAGATGTCCTTCCGTGGCAACACATTCATCCATGGAAGTCTTATTAGTTATTGCCATGGCGTCACCTAATTTGCACATCTTGTTGAAATTCGCTTTTATAATGGTTCTTGTATATATATCACATTCCTTACATTGTATATAAAGACAAATTTCGGATCTGTGTCTCTAAAATGTTTACAGGTGTAATTACAGACAGTGGCTGTCCGTGGTTAGTCTGTGGAGCACTGAACGCTATTGTTTGGTTTCACTCGGTGAGACATCCTTAATCCATAATAATTATTGTATGTCCAGGAATTGCAACATACTGTGTCCCCCTTCCCCCGCCAGTAACAAGATTTAACAAGATTGCCACCCAGAGAATTAACTCTAGGTGGTAGGTGGACAAGGAAGCCCTTTGGCTTATCGAGAGTCCGACCCTTTTATCTATGTGTATCCAGCCCGTCTGAGGTATGTGTCGATTTTATTTTTAAACATATTCACGCTACTAGCACCCACACAATCAGCAGATAATCTGTTCCATTCATTTACAGTCCTTTGTGAGAATGAGAACTTTCTTATATCTAATCTACACTGCTCCTTTGCTAATGTAAGTTCATGCCCTCTAGTCCTTCTATCTTTCTTAACTGAGAAAAAAATATTTCTATCAATATTTTCATAACCCTTCAATATTTTAAACACTTCTATCTGATCTCCTCTCAACCTCCTGGTCTCTAGTGTTGTTAAACCGCATTTTTTAGGCGTATTTCGTAACTAAGATCCCTCAGTTTTGGTATCATTTTAGTTGCTCTCCTCTGCACTCTTTCTAGCATATCTATGTCCTTCCTGCGATACGGCCTCCACGCTTGAATACAATATTCTAAATGAGGCCTAACTATTGTTTTGTACAGCGGTATTATTAGCTCTTTTTCCTTATACGTTATGTTTCGCCTAATTAATCCAAGGATTTGATTTCCCTTTGAAGCTGCAATTCCGCACTGCTCTGAAACCTTCATATCAGCACTAATGGTTAACCCTAAGTCCTTTTCTTTTACAGTAGTACTTAGTACAGTACCCCCCATTGTATATTCTACCTCTTCGTTCCCATGTCCTGTGTGGAGGCATTTACATTTCCCAAAATTGAACAGCATTTGCCACTTTTCAGACCATTTGATCAACCTGTCAAGATCATCTTGTAAATGCTGTCTATCTCCATCACTTTTAATCCTTCTAAACACTTTTGTATCATCCGCAAATTTCAACACCTTGCTTGTTATTTCATCATCCAAATCGTTGATATATATTAAGAATAATATAGGTCCTAATACTGATCCCTGTGGTACCCCACTCAATACCGATTTCCAGTTTGAAGCCACCCCATCAACTACTACACGTTGTCTTCTGTCAATCAGCCATTGTTCTATCCAGTTTATTATACCATTTCCTATGCCATGGGCCTTTAGTTTAAGCAGTAATCTTTGATGTGGTACTTTGTCGAAAGCTTTTTGAAAATCTAAGTAGACGATATCTACTGGTGATCCCTCATCTACCCACTTAGTGATGTCTTCCAAAAAACATAACATATTTGTTAAGCATGACCTCGCTTTAAAAAAACCATGTTGAGATGGGTTTATCAAGTTTTGTTTAACAAGAAAATCCACCATGTGATCTTTAATTAGTCTTTCTAATAATTTACAAATCACTGATGTTAAACTCACTGGTCTATAGTTCTCTGACTTGTTTCTCGAACCTTTTTTGAATAACGGTAGAATGTTTTTTTTTTAAATGGTGGCATGTAACGAAATACAAATACTTGTACAATATCTAAGTGTTTTTTTAAGTAATCGGCATGTAACGAAGTACAATTTTAATAAAGTACTTTTACTTGTAACGTTTTTGTTGTGATTTCATACCACTTTGGCTCTCCATACAACGCCCATACTTGGTGCATGCGCAGTGGCGCCAGCACGTGTGTATCCTCCATCTTGGAATAAATTCTCGTCTTCAATTTCACAAGGTTCATTACGTCAACATGTTAGTTCTATAATTAAGTAACGTACTATTGAATATACATACAACATAACACATCATGGTGTCAGCGCGGACGAAACACAAGGCCTATAGAATTTAGATTGACATCGCAGTGGCAGCGCAGCGACCCAACTCAAGTCGACAAGAGTCAAGACCGAACGCCAAACTGACAGAAGCGAAGACAATGTATAAACATTGCCATTGAAATCCGAATGCAATCACCAGCGTCGTGCGGTAACGTAAACCCTGTATGCCAACGCCAGCAGACAAGGTAGGAGGAATTTCATTCTTTATTAGACCATAATATGGTCATTGTCATTGAACATTAAAATAAATAAAGATACGATTTAAGCCTACGGCTAAACATGCAACTGTACCGACATCATGGCGGAAATGGCTGGACTGTCCGCACCAACAATGGACTGGGCGTCGACAGATGTACCACAGGCATTAAAAAAATTCAAGACTATGTGCCAACTCATGTTTGAAGGTCCCCTTGTTGAAAAAACTGAAACTGTGAAAGTGAAATACCTACTTCTATGGTCTGGGGAGGAAGGCATTGAAGTTTCTAGCACATGGGACCTATCTGACACCGAGTCAAATACACTATCGGTGTATTGGGACCGGTTCAAAAAATATGTGGCCCCAAAAAGCAACTTCAGAATTGCTAGATTCAAATTGAGATCAATCAAACAAGAAAATGGGGAAAGTGTTGATGCATTTATGAAAACAGTACGCATTTTGGCACGAGAATGCAAACATGCAGATACCAATGGACACATGCTGGACACTTTCATATTTGGCACTAACTCGGAGCGTGTACAGTCAAAACTCATCCAACGAGACGAAACATTATCATTAGACGAAGCCATTGACATAGCCAGAACGGAAGAAGCTACAAAACAGCAACTACAAAACCTTAGAGCCGAATCGAACATTCATGCAATGAGCAACCGTAGGCCACAGGCACAACGCAAACCGTGGCAGAGTGCAGCCAACTACAGCACAACACAGGATGGGAGGTCTAAGCAAAACCCAGGGCGCACAGTACAACAGTACGACAGCGGTCACTGTGGTCATCGTGGAAGACAATGTCTTACGCGGTTTTATACAAACACCCTCGAAGAATGTCCCGCATACGGGTCTACGTGCCGTGGCTGTGGCAAGGCAAACCATTGGATAAAGATGTGCATTAGCAGTGCCAAAGACGCCAGAGCACGAAGGCCGACCCGCCCGGCAATGGCAAAAAAGCAAGGCATACACACCCTCGAAAACACGAAGGGCAGTGACAACCAGAGTGAACTGTACTTCGACAAGCTTGAAATAAACACACTGGGGAAAGCTGGGAATGCTGAAAGTACGCAGGCTCTAGTGCAATTGACAGTTCAGTCTCCGCAGTGCACAAATCAGCTCACTTGCAAGCTCGACACAGGTGCCGAAGGAAACGTCATACCACTCTATCTCCACGCTGCAACGTAACGCAAGATGGCATTCCCACGAATCTGCATCCATCTAACATGCGGATGACTGCATACGGAGGACATACGGTTACACACTATGGCACATGCAAGCTTCAAGTTACACATCGAGACGAATCAGTAGTAAGCACGTTTCATGTTGTGAAATCAAGTGGACCTACTATCATTGGTCTTCCGACATGCAGAGCTCTGAAGTTAGTAACATTGAACTACGCCATGAACATCGGCCCTACTGCGGAACGACACACAGACACCACAGCACCTGTGCCCGCCTGCACTACTCGGCCGAAAGGGGATGAAGCGGCAAAAGCACGAATACTGAACGACTACGCAGATGTGTTCGATGGAATTGGGTGTTTCGAAAGGGAATACCA
This sequence comes from Paraescarpia echinospica, assembly GCA_020002185.1. Lineage (NCBI taxonomy): Eukaryota > Metazoa > Annelida > Polychaeta > Sabellida > Siboglinidae > Paraescarpia > Paraescarpia echinospica. The sequence continues at coordinate 13,572,853 of CM034535.1, read as the reverse complement.
CGTCACAATCGACCCAACTGTGCCGCCAGTAGTGCACTCTCCACGCTGTGTGCCAGTAGCACTACGCGAACCCCTGAAAGAGGAACTTGATACACTCGTCCAACTGGGCATCATAGCCAAAGTTGATCGCCCAACAGACTGGGTGAACTCGTGTGTATGTGTTACCAAGCCAAACGGAAAGCTTCGATTATGCTTGGACCCAAAAGACCTGAACAAGGCAATAAAAAGACCACACCACTTCACACCAACGCTCGACGATGTGCTCCCGAAGCTCATTGGGGCACAGTTCTTCACTATCCTCGACGCCCGGAGTGGGTACTGGAACATCAAGCTGGACGAAGAAAGCTCCTCCCACACAACCTTCAACACACCTTACGGGCGACACAGATTCATGAGGTTGCCATTCGGGCTGAATTGCGCCCAAGATGTATTCCAAAAAAAGTTGACGAAACGTTCAGCGACATACCCGGAGTTACCGGCATATCGGATGGCATCGTCGTTGTGGGCTACAAGTCAGATGGCAGCGATCACGGTGTGAACCTGACAGCAGTACTGGAACGAGCAAGAGCCACCGGTTTACGTTTCAATGAGAAGAAGATGGTCGTCCGGTGCAAACGCATTCCGTTCTTTGGAAACATCATTGGTGCAGAGGGCATCGAACCAGACCCAGAGAAGGTGACCGCGATATGCAACATGACAGCACTGACAGATGTCAAGGAACCACAGACCTTTCTCGGATTGGCGAACTATCTGGGAAGATTTACCCCACATCTAGCTGCACTGTCGGCGCCACTCAGAGATTTGTGCAAGACGGACGTTCCCTACGACTGGGGACCAGAATACGATGCTGCGTTTTCTGACATGAAGAAGACTATATCTTCCAGTGAGGTGCTCCGATACTATGACAGTACTAAGCCGCTCATCATTCAAGTGGATGCTTCACAGAGGGGACTCGGTGCTGCAATGCTGCAAGACAATGGCCCCATTGCATTCGCCAGCAAGTCGCTCACTGAAACAGAAAGTAGCTACTCCAACATTGAGCGCGAAATGCTGGGCATCGTGTTTGGACTTGAGCGGCTCCACCAATACGTCTATGGCCGGCAAACCGCTGGAGTCTATCTACAGCAAACATCTGATCGCTGCCCCGCCCAGGTTGGCACGTATGCTACTCCGCATACAGCAGTACGACGTGAACATTAAGTACGTTCCTGGTAGTGATGTCAAACTAGCAGATGCACTCTCCAGGGTAAACCCATGCAACACAGGACCTATCCAAGGTCTCGACCTATCTGTGCACGAAGTACACATGCATCTGAACGCGAGCCCAACTCGTATCGTGGAAATTCGCGAGGAAACAACGAAAGACAACACCTTACATGCGCTGCGTGAAATCATATCACTCGGTTGGCCAGAGAACAGAGCTCAATGCCAGGCGCACCTGATGCCCTTCTGGAATTTCCGAGACGAACTGAGTGTTGAAGACGGGCTGGTGCTGAAAGGTCAACGCGTTGTCTTACCAAAGTCTCTACACGCCGCCGCACTAGAACAGATCCATTACGCACACCAAGGTGCCGAAAAATGCAAGCTTCGCGCAAAGACAGCGGTCTTCTGTTGTGGAATCAATCATGACATTGACGAAATGGTCAAGTCGTGTGCACCATGCCAGCAACATCAAGTTGCCAACATGAAAGAGACACTGATCCCACACGACGTGCCAAAACACGCCTGGCACACTCTGGCTACCGATCTATTTCATTGGAACGGTACAGAGTATCTGCTAATCGCCGACTGCTACAGCAAGTTCCCGATCGTACGAAAACTGAGCAACATCAGCTCTAACACTGTCATCAATCATCTTAAAGGGAATAAAAACATATATTGCTTGAATTCATGTTACATTACATCCTGCTATCTATTTCCACGTCCACCAAGCAAAAAAAATGAAAAAAATTCAATGAATTAGAAATTCCACATTTTATGCTGTACATCCGGACATTTTCGAATATGCATATTTTTGGCGCGCTTTTCGGGATGCCGAGATGTGACGTCACTTATGACTCAAACTCGCATCAGGCCGACCCTTTCCATGCATTCAGAGCATGTTTACAAGTATAGTTTTTGGGTCGAAACGAGCGTCAGAATGAGTTATTGTGCAATTTTCCGACGTAATACAAACACTAGTCATCATAGAGGAACAAGCAGTTATCTTACGGTTCCACATGAATCGAATTTTATTCAAAACAACGTATGCGAATGGGCTTACAAGTCGACTAAGTTTCGCCGAGCTTGGGCTCGTTTTCAGAATAATTATATCGAATGCAACCAACGGGAGATAATCTACATCAATAAACATACATAGCAAACATATAGTGTATCCAGCTACATAAAGTAACGTGTATAATCTCATAATATCACTGGAATATCGATATATGAAGGAGTTGTACAAGTTATCATAACAACTGAAATCAGTCAGCGAATTTCTGCCGGCCCTGATAGCTCACTTGGTAAACGCTGGCCGGTGAATCCGAAAAGAAAATCAATAATTTGCATGCTGTCAGGATTGAACCGGCGTCGCCCGATTGTAAAACAAACGCCAATGAACCAACGCGTTTACCAAGTGAGCTATCAGGGCCGGCAGAAATTCGCTGACTGATTTCAGTTGTTATGATAACTTGTACAACTCCTCCTTCATACATCAATATTCTAGTGATATTATGAGATTTTACACGTTACTTTCTGTAGCTGGATACGATATATGTTTGCTATGTATGTATATTGGTGTACATTATCTCCCGTTGGTTGCATTCGATATAATTATTCTGCAAACGAGCCCAAGCTCGGCGAAACCTAGTCGACTTGTACTACAAGTTGTAGGCTCATTCGCATTCATTGTTTTGAATAAAATTGAATTCATGTGGAACCGTAAGATAACTGCTTGTTCCTCTATGATGACTAGTGTTTGTATTACATCGGATTATTGCATAACAACTCATTCTGACGCTCGTTTCGACCCCAACATTATCCATGTAAACATGCTCTGAATGCATAGAAAGGGTCGGCCTGCTGCGAGTGTGAGTCATGTGTGACGTTAAGATACCACGTGATCGCCTAGCTCATTAACATTTTATTTTCCGCGGGAATCGCTACACAGACAGGTTTAAAATCGAATTTATGCTACAAATGTATTTTTCTGTATTTTTTTAATGTTCTCGAATGTTACATGCAATATTAAACTTTCTGTACACATGGAAAACGGATTTTAGCTAATGCCTTGTTTTTATTTCCTTTAAAGGAATCTTCGACGAGCATGGAATTCCGGAAAGACTGATTTCTGACAACGGTACGCAATACAGCTCTGAAGAGTTCCGGGTCTTTAGTGCGAGATACGGGTTTGAGCACGTCACAAGCTCACCATTGTGTCCGCAGTCGAATGGGTTCATAGAACGGACAGTTCAAACAGTAAAAAAAAACTGTTCACAAAGGCGAAGGAAAGCGGCAGTGACCCTCATTTGGCGATGTTGTGCCTCAGGACAACCCCAATCGACCACAACCTGCCATCCCGGTGCGAACTTCTTAATGGAAGACGATACATGTCAAATCTATCTACAGTCTCAGCACGCTCGAATGGAGATGTAAATGCATATCTGCAACAACGACAAGGCATACCATGACCGCACGGCGACGGAACTCGCACCTCTATCCCCACAACAGACTGTGCGAATGCTGAATCCGACTCGGAAAACGTGGGACCTGGCCAAGGTCACCAGCAAGGCGAGATCGCCCAGATCGTACAACATCCTGACAGAACAAGGCGCCGCATACAGACGCAATCAGCTGCACTTGCGTAACACACAAGAAACATGGAAAGAACAAGCCTCGAACAATGATGTAGATGACGGCGTCGCAGATGATCAAGTGGTTGTACATCCCTGTGCGATCCTGCAACCCGAATCGCCAGTGACAGCCAGCCACACGCGACATGTTGAGGCAAGGCGATCCAGTCGAGTGAGCAAGCCGCCAAATAGATTGGACCTATAATTACAGCCATATTACCGCACACTTGCATATCGAATGAACCTTAATTAATAGTATTATAGTTATCGTTACAAGACTTTTTGTTTATTATTTAACGAAGGGAGATGTTGTGATTTCATACCACTTTGGCTCTCCATACAACGCCCATACTTGGTACATGCGCAGTGGCGCCAGCACAAGTGTATCCTCCATCTTGGAATAAATTCTCGTCTTCAGTTTCACAAGGCTCATTACGTCAACATGTTAGTTCTATAATTAAGTAACGTACTATTGAATATATAGACAACATAACACATCAGTTTTTTTTATCAAAAGTAACAATACTTTTTACTTCGTTACTTTCGTTTACTTCGCGAAATATTTTCGTTACAGTATTTCCATGTCTATGCGCCAGGGGGATCCTATCTCCGATTCACCGGCCAGGTCGCAATCGTATTTGCATACAAACCTCGCTTTGGATAGCGCGTCAACGCTGACCTCTATAAATACACGCAGACACGGTTCCGACGCCATCTTGACCTAGATCAGAGTTGCGAGTAAATAAACTCACGTGGGTACGAGAACAAAGCAAATCACAGGATACAAGACTTTGGAGTCGCTCATTCAAGTGATTAAAGCCAAGTTGTTATGATATGAAGTAACTTACTTGAATACAGACTGGTCCGATTACATTTTGAATGTATGCCATGCTTCATATATTATGATTGTATGAATGTTTGTTAGGTCACAATATTCTGATGATGCAAGTAAGCTTTGCAGCAATGTAATCAAAATTGTTCGTTATTAAGTCAACTATTAATTCATATCGTATCATATACTAGTATACGAGAGAAGCAATGGGGCAAATATATGTTAGATGATTGTTTAATATGGCAAATGTTTTTGTGATTGAAAATTAGACAATATAGATATATGAACAAATTTATTCAAGAATCATTTTATCACTTCTCAATAAAATAGTAAGCCATATCTTGGTCTGGTAAGCTCAAATGGAGGAGATGAATTTGGAATAAATAACACTACACTACACTACATTACACTACACAATACAATATATATCTGTAGATAGTTTTTACAACTTCTCTACTTTCGTCATGGATGATTTAAAAAGTATCAACTAAATACTATAAACAGCATAAACTGTATAAACGTATAGGTACTTACGAATATAAATATGTCTCACAACGTGCTTGTAACTGACATAAGAAAAAGCACATTAACATAGAAATGGCTATCTACATCGACGCATGTGTCTTTATTTACTCGCAGTCTCGTTTTCGAAAGCTTATTTAAGATGGCGGATGCCTATACATTGGTGAAACCGTGTCTCCGTGTATAAGAGATCACCGAGCGGGAAGTCGTTTGGAATAATTTGTTTGGATGGATGTTACTATTTATATATTTATGGTACGAAAATATTGCGTCTTAGTGCACTTTTAATGTCCAAAGAGCAACCCGGTTTGCATCAACATACGCTGCTACATCGCTCACTGCAGCGCAGACTGGCGCAAACCGGGTGGCTCCCTTGGCCTTAATACTTCGCTAAGACGCAATATTTTCGAAACACAAATATGCCTATGATGATGTTGAATGGTGAATCTAACGCACTTAGCTTTCACATTTAGGCAAAAGTGTAGTTCTATCGACGAAACTGAGGTGGGCCCAGATACTAAACAAGTGACCATGTTCATAACTACACTGCTATTATCTTAGCCTCGATTACACAGGCGCCGTTAGGTGGCAGCACTGGCCCCTCGCTACAGCCTGGAATATTACGGCCCTGGCAATGTTACTGGTATGGGGCTTTACCCCAGATTCGGGTAGAGACGATGATTTGTCTCTCAGGCCAACTATGAAATAACAAATTAAATAAGGATACATTTTTATCAGATAATACTATACTATTTTCGTAGCTTAGTGCCTTTTAATCACATGCATATTCACTAGGTGGCAGCTCTCATGGCTGTCAACAAGTGGGCAGTCAATTCGCAATTCTGAGCTAGACTATCTTTCTGGCGAAGTTTCGCAGCCAGGCGAGTGTCAGTTAAGCGAGATTAGTATTATCTGTATTACACACGTACACACATAAAGGCATGCACACATGCGCGCACGCGCGCGCACATACACACACACGCACACACCACAGGCACACACACACGCACACATACTAATATACTACTCACACACACACGCACGTACGCACGCACACACATACGCACACTAATGTACTACTCATACACGCACGCACGCACGCACGCATACTCACGCGCACACGGACAAATTCATATGCATATTTAATTGTTGGTGGCTGGTATGATTATGCAGTCCAATTGACTACTGACTAACCCTATGGCGTTGCAACACCGATACGTAAATCATAAACATGTATCCGAATGAAATGCTTGTACATCCCCGTATTATGTTAAACGCGTTGCTAATTCACAACTGCACACAATAGCGTGCCGTATTTGCTTTAATTTATGCCGTAAATATTTTACAACCTACTTACCTCGCTCTATGGCGGGAACATTGGCGGATTTAGGTCGTGGTGAATTCTTGGTGCAGGAAAAGTAAAAAAAGTGAAAATATTGATTGATAAGTGTTATTTTTACCTTAATATTATTCATAAAGTAACACTAGACATATTGAGTAACCGTTGTGCTTAGAGTTAGTTAGTTAAAGTATTTTAGAACACTTTAGTTTAGTGAGTGATAATAGGGTAACTTAGCCTTCGATAACTTGTAAACAAGATTTAACAAACCTGGTTATTTGGTAGAATATACAGGAGATAAAGTAACAAACATAAAATTACTTACATAAGATAATGTTTGTGTAAGCCAGTACCTGCTAGATACTTTGATTAGATAGCACTGTTATTAAAACTAAGCAAGGGCGATAGTCGGGCGAACTCCAGTTTGTTTATGTAGCTAGTGTCCCACGTATTTGCTAGGGCGCGGCATAACCTAAATAAATAAAGCAGTCTAGCGTAACGTAATTTATTGTATTTAAATGTGGTCACTACCGGTAACGTTAGCGTTCGTGATAGGATAGATAGTCAGCTGTGTAATTAAAATTTCCTGTAACATTAAGTGTGTTGTAGTACACAGGAAACAGTCTTTATAAAGACTTTGTTAGTTACGTTATCAAATAAATTCTGATATTGATATGGCGCATTGCAAGCGGCAAGTCAAGGCAAAACGACACTTGGTGTGTGATCACTGCCACAGCTGGGTGGATTTTGCATTGTCCGGCTGTGGGAAGTCATGGGCAGAAACCAAGGAGGAGGGAGGGATTCACCTTTCAGTGCGTGGGATGTTGGAAGGTGGAGTGTCTAAAGAAGGAGATAGTTAGGTTGACAGATATTGTGAAGGGGGTGGAAATAAAAACTGAGATTAGGGAAGGTGATTGGAGGGGAAGAAATTAAAAAATCAACGACAGAAAACGTGACAGACGTGAAGGTGACGTCGTTGTTTGTCTACCGGGGACTAGAATAGAGCATGTGACTGAAAGGGTAGAGAAGGTATTGGGGCATGGCAAGGGAGGGTCTATACTAGTACACGTAGGGACAAATAATGCAGAAAAGGAGGGAACAACTGGGATAGTACAAAAATAGAGACAGTTAGTGAGGAAGCTAAAGAAGACGAGCGTTGAACAGATTATTCTCTCAGAAATGTTGCCAGTAATGAGAGGAAGGGGGGCAACATACAGAAACTGCAAGAAGATGGCGATCAACGCACTAGTTGAGCAGATGTGTGAAGAAGAGGGGGTGTGGTTCACATATTTATGGGGGTACTTTGTTGGGAGGGAAGATATGTACATGGGAGATGTTAGATCTAAGTGGAAAGGGGGCAACAGTATTCTCAGATAACCTGCTGCGATCTGTTGACAGTGGGACATGTTACAAACTAGATTCGTAGGGGGACTCACAGAGAAGCCTGAAACTGGAGGCATAGATCAATACATAACAAATAAATCAGCAAAGAACAGTCTGGAAAACTCTTCTGAAGCTGGACATAAATGTGTTTCTTTAAATGCAAGGAGTATAGTAAACAAAAGAAATTAACTAAATATCATGGTAGAAAATATTGACTCTCAAATAATAGGTATAACCGAATCATGGGCCACCACCGATATATCAGATGCCGAATTGGGACTGACAGGATATGTAATGTTTAGGAAAGACAGAATAGGAAGAAGGGGAGGTGGAGTTATTTTATATATTAAAGAATCTGCCCAAGCTTATGAAATAAAATTAGAAAGAGAAGCAGATTGAGAAGAAGCTGTTTGGTGTAACGTAGTTACAGGAAACTCAACGTTAACGGTTGGGTTAGTTTATCGAAGTCCAAACATAAGCATAGACAAGAATGAAAAAGTACAAAAACGCTATAAGGGAAGTGAGCAAACGGGACTGTATTATTATGGGGGATTTTAACCACGGGCATATACAATGGAAATCTCTACAGAGTATGGGGAGTGAGGACCACAAGTTTTTAGTTTAGTACAAGATAGTTTCCTTTCCAACAAGGGGTGAGAATGTGTTAGACATTGTTTTGTCCTCACAGAATGAATTAGTTGACAATGTCAAGATATGTGAGCCACTGGGGAGTAGTGATCACAACCAGATACATTTTACCATCAAAATAAAATCAGAAAGGAATAGTAAAAAGCAGTACAGGAGAAATTTCCACAAAGGAAGATATAAGGACTGAGGAAATATTTAGCAAGGATAGACTGGAATAACACACTGAAGAATAAGACGGCAACAGAATGCTGAATATCTTAAATAGTTAAATTGATTGCATTGTCAAAAAATGTGTTCCCTTTAAAAAACAAGGGAAACGGTCCAAAAAGAAACACTTATCGAAAGACAGAAAACAAACATTAGAAAAATTAAGTACAAACCAACGATGTGGAAGTCATGTAGGCGTACTGGAAATACTGAAGACTACAACGTTTATAAAGAAGCACTTAACCCAGCTACAGCTGAAATTATAAATTCAAAGAGAACATATGAACAAAAATTACCATGTAATACAAAACATGACAGCAAAAGTTTGTATGCGTATGTTCGAAGCTAACAGAAAGTTCAGGATAAGGTCGGTCCTCTAGATGATAGTGCTGGAAATATAATATCAGAGGGATTCTTAATGGCAGAAGACCAGAATGAGTATTTTAGTTCAGTGTTTACCAGGGAAGATACTAGTTCACTGCCAGTACCAGGGACTAAGTTCAAGGGGGCAGATTCAGACTATTTAAGACAGTTAATTGTAACCCCGGAAATGGTAGCTAAGAAAATAAGGACTACAAAGGATAAAAAAAATCACCCGGAGAGGGTGGGATTCCGCTCACACTACTATTGGAAATTGTAGAACAAATTAGCGTACCGCTTGCAACAGTTTTTAATTTGTAATTAGAAGAGGGAGTGGTTCCTTTAGAATGGAAAGAAGCAAACAGTATGCCGTTATTTAACAAAAGGTTCAGGAAACAAGTCAGAGAACTATGGACCAGTGAGTTTAACAACTGTGATTTGCAAATTATTAGAAAGACTAATTAAAGATCACATGATGGATTTTCTTGTTAAACAAAACTTTATAAACCCATCTCAGCGGATAATTACTACAAAAATATTTATAAACAGTGCATCATAGTATAAAATGATTTGATTTATATTACTTCGTGAAAACATAAACCAAAAAAAGTGTAAAAAAATGAATGGTTTGGTGTGGGGTTTGAACCGGCGTCGCCCGATTGCAAAATAAACACTAAGTAACCAACGCCTTTACCAACCGAGCTAACAGGACCGATAGAAATTCACTGACTGATTTAAGTTGTTATGATAAATTGAACATCTCCTCCTTCATATATCGATATTCTAGTGATATTATGAGATTATACACGTTACTTTCTGTAGCTGGATACGATATATGTTTGCTATGTATGTTTATTGGTGTAGATTATCTCTCGTTGGTTGCATTCGATATAATTATTCTGAAAACGAGCCCAAGCTCGGCGAAACCTAGTCGACTTGTAGGCACATTCGCATTCATTGTTTTGAATAAAATTCGATTCATGTGGAACGGTAAGATAACTGCTTGTTCCTCTATGATGACTAGTGTTTGTATTTCATCGGAATATTGCACAATAACTCATTCTGACGCTCGTTTCGACCCAAAAGCTATACCTGTAAACATGCTCTGAATTTAGCAAAGATAGACTGGAATATCTTAAAGAATGAAATAGAGTGCATCGTAGATAAATTTGTTCCCTTCAAAAAACAAGGGAAACGGACCAGAAATAAATACTTATCGAAAGAAGCCATTAGAAAAATTAAGTATAAACAAATGATGTGGAAGTCATATAGACGTACTGAAAATGACGAAGACTACAACATTTATAAAGAAGCACTAAACCAAGCTACAGCTGAAATTAGAAATTCAAAGAGAAGCTATGAACATAAATTAGCTTGTAATATAAAACATGACAGCAAGAGTTTTTATGCGTATGTTCGAAGCAAACAGAAAGTTCAGGATAAGGTCGGTCCTCTAGAAGATAGTGCTGGAAATATAATATCAGAAGGATTCTTAATGGCAGAAGACCTAAATGAGTATTTTAGTTCAGTGTTTACCAGAGAAGACACTAGTTCACTGCCAGTACCAGAGGCTAAGTTCAAGGGGGCAGAATCAGACTATTTAAGACAGTTAATTGTAACCCCAGAAATGGTAGCTAAGAAAATTAGGGCTATGAAGGAAAATAAATCACCTGGAGTGAATGGTATTCCACCCAAACTACTAGTGGAAATTGTAGAACAAATTAGCATACCGCTTGCAACAGTTTTCAACTTGTCATTAGAAGAGGGAGTGGTTCCTTTAGAATGGAAAGAAGCAAACATTATACCGTTATTTAAAAAAGGTTCGAGAAACAAGTCAAATAATTATAGACCAGTTAGTTTAACATCGGTGATTTGTAAATTATTAGAAAGACTAATTAAAGATCACATGGTGGATTTTCTTGTTAAACATAACTTGATAAACCCATCTCAACATGGGTTTCTAAAAGCGAGGTCATGCTTAACAAATATGTTATGTTTTTTGGAAGATATCACTAAGTGGGTAGATGATGGATCACCAGTAGATATCATATACTTAGATTTTCAAAAAGCTTTCGACAAAGTGCCACATCAGAGATTATTAAACTAAAGGCCCATGGCAAAAAGCTTTCGACAAAGTGCCACATCAGAGATTACTGCTTAAACTAAAAGCCCATGGCATAGGAAATGGTATAATTAACTGGATAAAAATGGCTGATTGACAGAAGACAACGGGTAGTTGTTGATGGGGAGGCTTCAAACTGGAAATCAGTTTTGAGTGGGGTTCCACAGGGATCAGTACTGGGACCTATATTATTCTTAATATATATAAACGATTTGGACGATGATATAGCTAGCAAGGTGTTGACATTTGCAGATGATACAAAAGTGTTTAGAAGGATTAAAAGTGATGGGGATAGACAGCATTTACAAGATGATCTTGACAGGTTGATCAAATGGTCTGAAAAGTAGCAAATGTTGTTCAATTTTGGGAAATGTAAATGCCTTCACACAGGACATGGGAACGAATATGTAGAATATACAATGGGGGGAACTGTACTAAGTACTACTGTAAAAGAAAAAGACTTAGGGCTGACAATTACTGCTGACATGAAGGTTTCAGAGCAGTGTGGAATTGCAGCTTCAAAGGGAAATCAAATCCTTGGATTGATTAGGCGAAATATAGCATATAAAGAAAAATAACTAATAATACCGCTGTACAAAACAATAGTTAGGCCTCATTTAGAATATTGTATACAAGCGTGGAGGCCATACCGCAAGAAGGACATAGATATGCTAGAAAGAGTACAGAGGAGAGCGACTAAAATGATACCAAAACTGAGGGATCTTAGTTATGAAAAACGCCTAAAAGAATGTGGTTTAACAACACTAGAGACCAGGAGACTGAGAGGAGATCAGATAGAAGTGTTTAAAATATTGAATGGTTATGAAAATATTGATAGAAATATGTTTTTTTCAGTTAAGAAAGATAGAAAGACTAGAGGACATGAAGTTACATTAGTAAAGGAGCAGTGTAGATTAGACGTGAGAAAATTCTCATTTTCACAAAGGACTGTGAATGAATGGAACAGATTATTTGATGATTGTGTGGGTGCTAGTAGTGTGAATATGTTTAAAAATAAAATCGACACATACCTCAGAAGGGCTGGATATATGTAGATAAAAGGGTTGGACTCTCGATAAGCCAAAGGGCTTCCTTGTCCACCTGCCATCTAGAGTTAATTCTCTGGATGGCAATCTTGTTAAATCTTGTTAAATCTTGTTGAATGCACGGAAAGGGTCGGCCTGATGCGAGTGTGGGTCATAAGTGACGTCCCGATACCACGTGATCGCCTAGCTCATTAAATTTTATTTTCCGCGGGAATCGCTACACAGACGGGTTTAAAATCGAATTTATGCTACAAATGTATTTTTCTGTATTTTTTTAGTGTTGTGAAATGTTACATACAAGGTTAAACTGTGTGTACACATGGAAAAAGGATTTTAGCTAATGCCTTATTTTTATTTCCTTTAAGACAGTGAAAGTTGGTCGGTGCGGAGCATTTTTGGAAATGATTGTATCAAGTAGTGCGAGCATTTCGATTATTGAATTTAGTCTTCAAGGACCAACGTCAAGATATATAGCTAAATTCACATAATATATAGTATACATTAAATATACGGAGTTTGTGTAATTTACCAAATCTTTGACCACGAAAAGACCATGCACGACCACGCACTTCGTCGTCAGACGTTCGACTGGTTGCCGGGTAGACGGACACAAAGCACGAACGTCACACGATGACGTCATTACCGTTTGAGCTTGAAGGCGCTGACACTTGAAGTTGGCGGATTCAACATGTACCGAATTTAAATCACTAAATTTCTAATCCGTTGGATATAACGGAGTGATATTATTTATTAACAAATGCCTAATAGCGAAATATCGTGTGTTTTGCAATTAGTAGGCCTGTTAACACCATTCTACACATTTTTAGATTAATGCAGGTATTCGCTGACGAACTATACGAAGCACAACTACTACTACTGAAGTACTACGTCATAACGTCGAAAGTGCTTCTGAAGCTCCTAGATTAGTTATCAATCGAAGCAAAACCAAGTACATGCACATCAAACCAGGTACGCATCGTAATCTACCCATCGTAAATGAGAATCAATATAATAGAGAAAGTAGATAAATTTTAATACTTCAGCTCATACACTAACTGTTAGTCAACATGCCATTCAGCGTGGAACAGCTCAGGCTTGTGCAGACATTCAGACACACCAAACTAAACATCTCTATCACCACGGTTGAACCGATCCTCATATCTAATGGTTGTGAATCATAGGCACTGGCACAAACACTCGAGAAAACAATTGACGGTGTCTACACCAATCTACTACACACAGTCTACAATGTGTCCTGGGGCAATCACATCACCAACCAGGAATTGTACGGCAATGTGCCACAAATCTCCACCACCGTGAGGCGACATCGTCTACGCCTGGCAAGACATGTGATGCACCACGATTCAATTGCTAACCGAGTTATCCTTTGGAAACCATGGGGGCCTCGGAGATGAGGTCGCCCGAACATGACTCTGAGAGACACCATTCAGAGGAACACAGACTTCAGTGGACTTGTCTGGTTGCCATAAAGTCAGACGGAAAAGAGCGCAAACAACAATCACATCACCGCGTTAAGTAGATGACATACGTAAACAAGTATCATTCTAAGCATAATTAATATAACACACTATTTGATTAGCCTACACTGGACTGGCGTTAGTTACAACCAATGATTTTAACGCAAGCAGGAAACAATCGTATACGACGTTAGAGTCACCGACACGTCACAGGCGGGCGTATTCAGCATGATGTAAAATAATGTCACAGTCCAGGAAATACTTTTTTATTGTGATCATTCTTACCATGATATATATAACAACATATTTGATTAGTATGAAATAATAATAAGTACAACCGGTGTTAATAATTAAAGCAAGAAAAACTTCGGTATATATTCAGTTGTAGGCTTACAAGACGGTAATTTTATATCCACAAATGGACGTCCGACGTATCTCGCCGTCGAATGATTTCGGTGATGTCATAGTTATGGATAAATGCAGCGATGATGAGGGAACTGTCTCCACCCCACACGAGGGGGGCACACACCTTGATAACATACGCCGGACTGGCAGTTGTGACATTATATGTATTTATATCGATCGGGCTGTTCATAAAAGTAACCGTGGGCACGTTCCCCTTGAAGCATGGATTCTGCGTTTTGCAACTGTACACGAGCGCTGGAAGGATCAGAAAGTACAACGGCATAATACGTTGTTTTGCTCTCCTTTTATTTTAAAACATTCGTTTAAGAGAGAGTAAGCGATGACATGTAGGTAGTTGGTTTAGGGGGATCTTAAGCAATTTTTTTGTCGAGGTTGTCTTGCATTCTAATTAGTTGAGATTAGCTAATTTGTATAACATAGGGTGTTTCAGGTATAGCCAAAATGGAAATTTAGGGGTAACGTTAAGTGGGCACGGTCCGGAATTACCTAACTGAACATACGTGGTCAGGTGTTCTATGTTAGGAGAGTCGTATAAAAGAAACGGACATAGAAAGTATCACTCTCAAACGGAGCCGGTATTGATGTATCGTCAATTTGGTGGGGCGTGAGTTGCCTAAATGGGTATCCTGTGCAGGACTGGGCATAGTAGCGACGTTGGTCGCAGGCTGCTAAGCGTGGCTTGGTTATATACCCGTTTGGGACGAAGCTTGCATAACAGTTACACATGTGCGAAAATGTACAAAATGGGCGTAACCAGACGAGACGTCGCAATCTAGTCGAGTGTGAATAGGCGCGATGTTCGCCATCACGATGAGCGTGATCGGATGCAACATGCACCGTCGATACGTGCGTGACCGGGTGAGGCGTGTGCCATTAAGATGAGCGTGACCGGGTGCGACGTCCGAGAACTCGTAAGAACTACGATGTGTTGATTCGCCTCGTATGATGTTGGTTAATGCTTTCAGCTAGGGTGCTCCTCTTAGACGTAAGCCATCTAAATAGGGGAGACCCGCCGGACCGTGACACTATTCAAAATTGGATGCGTAATATATGTTAACTGGCGCATTCAAAGAAACACTGAAATCCACATGTCGCATGTGGACTATGAATTGTAAAGAAATTGAAGTTTCTTTATTGCTTTTCAAAAATCGACACACACATATATATATATATAATAATAATAAGATAACTTCTATTGCGCCTAAATCCTTGGAATCCAAGCTCAAAGGCGCATCAAAACAAAAGGATTGGTCAATCTAAAAATCCATTTAGTTTTCCAGTTGTCAACAGATGGGTCATGGCGCTAGGGAGCTACGGTGGATAAGCAAGGTTGTAAAGATCAGTTTTTAAATGACGACGGAATTTTGTAATATTTTCAACTGATCTAACAATAAGAGGGAGCATATTCCAAAGAGGTGGTGCAGCAACACAAAAAGCCCTAGTTCCAATGTTAGTGTCTAGAAACAAAACGTAGGTCAGAACTAGATGATCGAAGCTGGATAGGTTTTCTTACATGAGTAAGCAATGAATGCAAATAAGATGGTTGCTTACTGGACAGTGCCTGATATGTAATGGTACAGATCATAAATAGTATACGATATCGTACAGGAAGCCAATGCAAAGACTTCAAAAGTGGTACAGAGCGAGAAAAACGAGGATATCTTGTAACAACTCTTGCTAGACAATTTTGGACACGCTGAAGTTTTGTGATATCCTTGATAAAGGAGGGAATTGCAATAGTCAAGTCTGCTGCTAACAAGCGCTGTTGCAATAGTTTTAGCAACAGAAAACGACATATACCGGCGAATACGGTGACGATCACGAATATGATAAAAACAGCAGCGACACGTTTGAGATATGAGTTGTCGGAAATTGAAGTTACTATCAAAGATCACTCCTAGATTCCGCACCAAGGTTGCTGGCGTGATATACTGATTCAAAATACGCGTAGGAAAAAACACCCAGTTTACTACACTGCATTGGAGTACCAATAATGATCAATTCAGTTTTATTTGCATTTAATTTCAACTTGCTGTCAGTCATCCAGTGGAAGATATCTTGAAGGCAATCACTAAGTTGGTTAATGGAGCGATTTGTATCCGGGGTAGCCAACGAAATGTAGATCTGAGTATCATCAGCATAATTAAAGATGATGATCCAAGTTATGTCTTTGTATGATAGAGTTTAGTGGCGTGGTGTAAAGAGTAAAACGCAAAGGCCCAAGAACAGAACCCCGGGGAACACCAAATACATGTAAAGCCGGCAGTGCAGCTAAAAAGCAGTTCCCAATCTTTATAGTTTGGTATCTATCAGTTAGACATGAAAAAAAACCCATCTTAGAGCTTGCCAGATATGCCGTACCACTTTAATAAGCGTTCAATGAGAATGTTGTGGTCAAACGTGTCAAAAGCGGCAGAGAGATCTAGTAAGGTAAGTGCAGTCACATTACCATTATTAATGTTCAAGTTAAAGATTGACCCACGCATTTGGTAGTAACACCATAGTGCTTGGCAATTTGAGAGTAACGCGATAAAAAACAACCGGATGTTCAAGTCTTGCGTCCCTGCTACTGTCATCCAATTATGTTATAAAGAAGCTGCTTTACATTTTAATAACCCTTCGCAGTTGCGATTTGAAACATTTATTACACTTATTTTCTAACATGGCCGTTCTTTGACTCCACAATTGCACCTTTATACAAACCAGGTCAACCTAGTATGACAACAAATGGCGGTATGTCCGGTACAATATGTAAATTGCCAGTGTTGATAGCTGGGTGTATTTACTACATTTAATGTAAATTTAAATGCAAATACATTTAAAGTGTAATACTTAAAATATGACTCGTTCAATTATGTTATACATAAACAGTTTTACATAATTATTAATATCGCTTTGCACTGCAAATTTGATGCGTTTAACATATGTTATAACAACAATCCTTAACGTTATTTTGGCTGAAATCCAAATTCCAATCGAGGGTCTAACATTGCGATCCACATCGTCAATCAATTAACTTGGGATAAGAAAAAAATAAATGCATAACATTAATCAATTGTGAATGAATGAGAACATTTATTCATATTATGCAAATTTATACAACACCTTACACAAAATATTTGTTCCGCGTGCACCTGGCACGTTCAAGTGGAACACTAAATGCAAATTCAAACAGCCTCTAGAGACACCAGGCGACCCACTCAAAATTGCTTGGCGACCCAAATTTGGGTCGCGTCACAGGGGTTAAGAATCACTGCATTAGACTGTTCATATTTCAAACGTGGCAGAGTAACACAGTGCTATCGATCTCATGGCTCAGCAGAGCTATTGCTCCACCTTTTAGATGGGGCCGGACCATTAAACCGGCATTATTCGTCAAATACTTAGACTGAAGTCAGCGTTAGAAAGAAAGAGTGTTAACACGTGAACCGCTAACGCATGATTAGGACCAGGCACTGTATAGAATTAATGCTACGGCGCTCCGCCTGATTGCTAACCCCAACACCCTAAGCTGGTTGGTGTTATGATTTATGCAAGAAAAGCAAACTCGTATGTTACGTTCAATTATCGATTAAGAGTATTTATTGAACCAAGTGAAATTTACGTTTAAAAACATGCTATTAAGAATGAGCGAAAGTACTTTATATCCGGTTTGCCGTATGCAGCAAATTCTGGCAGTGGCGGGTTGACATTGCAATAATAGGAAACTAGTCATTCGATGTCAGCCATGAACAGTAACTTTATGCTGTGATACGTTCGCAACCAATTTATACTCACTATAAAAATTAAAATGTATTGTAAACATTTTAGTTGTATATAGTTATTAAATAAGAGATATATATTTGTTTCGCAGTGGTGCCCGCATTTTATTATACATCATTTTGTTTCGAATCTTGAAAACTCTTATCTTTCTGTTGTTCGATTTTAGCCCATTGCAACATGGTCTCGAAAAGTTCCGGTAACTTTCTGACTGTAAGTAATGTATCATATTTATGCGTCAGATTATCTTCGAAATTCCACCACTATATTTAAACAGCTGATTTACCTATTTCGCAGTGGTCTCCCCCGTACTGACCGGTGCAGCAGTAGATCTTTTCAAGGCAGGATTCCGCGTTCTTGCAGTCACTTGACGTTCTGCATGTTAGTACCGAGGCGTGTATGCAATACTTACTCGTTGCTGTTGTCGCTTCTTCCGTTTTCGTTAGAGCTAGAACAAGTACAACATTATAGTAACGAGGTAGAATTAGACGTAGTCCAAACAAAATGTGCATGGGCAAAGTTAACATGTAAAATGTGGTACTCTGCAAAAGTACAACAATATTCGAAAAAGTACAAGTGTATTATTTATGTGCTCATATAGTCAATGACATGTGACAATGAGAACACACGTTCCCATTTGAACCAACGTACCCAACGTTCGAAAGGCAGCACGAGAATTCGAACCTGGACTCTCTAAACAATACGCCACCGCGCTCCACAACGATGACTGTCTATGTTTTACCTTTAATTACAGTAATCATAACTCTCAAGAGAAAAGGCTCACGAGACGGTGGATCGAAGAAACAAGCAAATTATGAAAATAATTATTGCTTAAACGCCAGTTGAAATGTGTTTTTGTACAATGATTCGACAAAGAAATGTGTCTGCTGTGCGAAAGACGTCGATGGTCAATTGTCACTCAAACGAACAGACGAGGCAAGGTAACGGGAACTCTTCAGATCTAGTAACTCGGCGGTAACATCAATGCTTATCAACATGGTCAATGTGTTAGTGACCTGTTGGCACGCTCGAAACATTGACGGCATCATTCCATCCACAATGAACAACTGCCGCACGTTAGGATTTATTCTGATTGGGCTACGTGAATCGTAATTCCACAATGTGTTTGTTATGTCATCAAGGAAAGCTGGTTGTTGTCGTAACTGTGTGTGTTGTCTCATAGGCTTTCCCACATTACTAAAACGTGTGTGCGTGCGTGTGCGTGCGAGCGAGTGAGTGAGTGTGTGCGTGCGTGCGTGTGCGTGCAATTAAGGGGTAATATCAAAACATGAAGTAAACGCTAATCTCAATCAACTACAAGGTTCATCTAAACGATAACGGGAACTCTAAAGTGCCAGCAAAAGCTGTATTTCTTACGCATGCTCAGGTCACTCAATGTCAGCACACATGTTCTACAAACCTTCTACAGATGCTACATAGAAAGCTCTATTACATTTGGGTTTCTTCTGTGGTAGGGCGGCCTGAGTATCGTGCATCGCAACACTCTGGCATGAACAGTCAGGGTTAGTGGCAAGGTGGTGGGAAAAAAGCAGACCAGTCTAGAAGATCTATACAGGCAACAGGCAGAGAGAAAAAGAAGGAACGTCTCCTCAGACCCCGAACATCCCCTGTTTCCATACTATAAACTACTTCCTTCTGGCCGCCGCTTTCAACTCTCTCACTGCAAATTGAACCGCACTCGAAACTCTTTTGTTCCCTCGTCAATAAGACTAATTAATAAGTAACTGACCTTCGTTCCCCTCCATCTCTGCCAGTCTTCCCTGCCAGTCTGACACTGAGTGAGCCTGATATGATTTGTGAGATGATTTAACTTTTTAAAAACTGTTGTAACTTATTTAACTTATTTACCATATTTAACTTATTTATTTAACCGATATAACTTTTATTCTTTATATTTTTACATTGTTTATATTGCATGTACATTTGTTTTATTTGTCTTAATATGCTGCTCTACACTCCAAATGAATTTCCCTCCCAAGGGACAATAAAGTATTGTGATTGTGATTGAAATGTTTTAAAATATGACTAAAAGTAAGGGTTTATATAAAACAATATGTAAAGAATAATTTTAAAAGGAGCCATTAAGAGGTAATTTAATAATGAACTAGATGATCATATCAACACATTGCGGGTCATCTAATAATATCATATGGTCTTCTCGAAAACAGTTAATTAAATTAAATTAAACAAACCTAAGCAACCCTCCCTTGTAAATAAGTCATCCGTGATTACATTATACCTGCAAACTCTCCAGTGAAATCTGGCAGTCTCCCGGATTTTTGGTGTATCTCCCGGTGTCCCGGAATACAGGCAAATGTCCGGGGTTTTCTCAGAAAATCTGTCGAATGTAACCCCGAGGTACTTGGGGTTTGCTGTTTTCTCTCCGCTGCGAACGTTTATCTGGTGGATTGCCAGATATTTCATCAAATGAAAGCAGCTGCTCACTATTTTGTTGACGTTAAGTCAGAGACGCCATCGTTGAAGGTACAGGCTCATGCTAGTCAGATCGTACGATAACGTTTCCTGTATGTCATCATAATTCAGTCCCGATGCCGTGAGGGCGATGTCATCGGCATGGATGTATTTCGTTGATGTTGTGTGCGGGATGTCCAACGTGCAGTTGTTAAAGAGCATCGGAGCGGGAACTGAACCTTGTGGTACCCCATCCAGAGAGGGTAATCTAGCGAGGGCCCAAAAACCTCATAAAAGTAACTATACAAAATTGTAATTTCGGTTTATTTTGTATCTGACAAGTTTCCATATAGGTAAAACTTTTAATAGTATTTAAAGTATAGTATTAACCGATGACTAATAGTAATAATAATAATAAGATAATGTTTACTGCGCCTAAATATTTGGAAACCAGGCTCAGAGGAGAATGAAGACGAAAGTGTTGATCAATCTCAAAATCGATAAGCAGTATTGGAGTTATCAACAGATGGGTGGATACGCCAGGTGGATAAGCAAGTTTGTAAAGATAAGTTTTAAATGACGACGGAATTGTGTACTATTTTTAACTGTTATTTAATGCTGCAGGGGTCAGGACACTGTTAGACTTCTTGCTTGGTTACGAAAAAAAGTGCAATGTATTTTTTGATAAATGCCTTTTTATAAAATTCACCTGCTTTGACATAAGTGTATTTGAGTAGTCAGATTTTCCGGTGTGACTGTAGAAGCTGTTGACAGTAAAATGGTGCATTTTTAGGTGATTTTACTAAGCGGGAGGGTATTTGGCAACAATTTGGCTAGTTCACCCTTTAGCCGGATTACTGCCTGCATCCTTTCGTAAATATTGATGTTGTCACACGTAGAGGCATTTTACGAGAGCTAGAAATATTAGATTTTGACTAAACTCAACCAGCATGTCAATGAGATGATAATAACAGCAGGTGAGAAGTTTAAGAAATGTTGTAGGTCAGGTTTTCTTATAATCACCTAAAACGTTAACATGGTCGCCAATGGGAAAACAAACAGTGTGCTGAGGCCTTCATTGACAATCTTTGCAATGACCTCTACAACTGAATACTAGAGTCAACATGTCAACATTTCTTGGAGTTTACTTTCATGAAAAACGTACTTGGAAATATCACATAAACAGTGTTAAAACCAGGCTGTTTAGAATAACTGGAGTAATGTATAAAGCAAGTCATATCCTAGGAACCAATAGCTTACTTACTTTGTATTATTCACTCTTCTTACCAATAATGAGTTACTGTTGTGAAGTTTGGGGAACTACATATAACACCAATGTTCATTGTATTACAATCTTACAAAAGAGGGTGACCAGACTGGTATGTGGTGTTGACAGACTTCATCATACCCACATGCTATTTTACATATGTAGAGTACTAACATTTCAAGACTTAGTAGATTTTAAGATCTTGTCAATTATGTATAAAGCGTATACCAATTTACTAGTACCTGCCAATTTGCAGTCTTTGTTTACAAAACAGTCTTCTTCATACTCATCCCGAGTTCAGTATCAATATGTCAGACAAAGTGTTCGAACAAACGTGAAGTTAAAGTGTCTATCAATTTATGGAGTAAAATGCTGGAATTCATTGCCTTCCAGTACTGCCACCAAGCCCACATTTCATGCATTTGTTTGTACATTAAAAAGGTGCATTATCGACAAATATATGTAAAAAAAAATACATATCACAGGTAAAAACCTGCTGCAAGTCAATATAAAATACCTATTATCACAACATTACTATTATTAATGTGTATTTATGTAATCTTTGTCATGTGTTGTAAGCAGATAATTCATAGGGTTATACAAATATAAGAATTTTCTCTTCAGTATACCCCTTTTTTCTGACATAATTATTAATGTATCACACTTTGTGTATTGTTCTTATGTTGGAAAAATAAACACAATTGTCATTTTTATTATTATTATATTATTATTATTTTATTATTATAATAGTTTTTTTAAACCAAACACTAGCGTCTGACATCGTACAAACTATGTATTTAAGAAGGGCAGCGACCCGCCTATAATCTGTTAGATGTCTTCAGTTAAGCGTCTCAATTAAGCGTCTCCTTTGACGTTCTGTCGGACATGTTGTAGACACCACATTGGTGTAACAGGCAACGTTCTCTCGTGCCTGCCTTAGTGCCTCGGCTGTACTGTTGCAGAAGCTAAGAACAAAACACGCTGATACCACACGTTCAACTGAGACTTAATGCAACAACGTCGTATTACATATTAGTATTGTAAGTTGGCAGGTAGGTTATAATCATAAGCTACATGCACACAGCCAGTCAATGCAAGATCAAACTAACACAGCCTCCTCTCCTCCTTTATCTTTCTCCCTCTCCTTTACTCCCTCCCCTCGCTCCTCTCTCTCTCTCTCTCTCTCTCTCTCTCTCTCTCTCTCTCTCTCTCTCTCGTGCTATGGGCTATGAATTCACAAATTATATGCTCGTAATATGTTTCGGGGGGTTATTGAATTAATTAATGTACTGTATCACATACAACTACAATCTGAATTGAAGATAACAGTACATAATTTGTATGATTTACCTACTACTATTAATATTGCGAGCGAAGACAATACTACATGTAAGCATAACGATACCTACGATGTAGGCGTTATGTCATCTGAGATAAACGGCTTTCGTCACAACTGCTTGGACAGGTGCAATGTATACACGACAAGTTTCCGGTCTACGCAACCGACACGCAATACGTGTTATATTTTATAGACAATGGTTAAACGCGCTCCTTTCGTATCACGCAGGTCAACTTAACCGTCAAGAGTCGTACTTGATTTAAAGCATCCCATCAGGAATACACAATTTAAGTATTCGCCACTTGTCACTGGAGTAATATCAAGCGCTTCGCCGACGGGCTCTTTCTTAGTTGCCTAGTTCCGGCCCACCGGTTGACCGGAAGTTGCCAAGTGCGCACTTATGACAACAGAGCTATTGATAACACGCCGGTCTAAACAGCTACTTTGGAAGTAAGCACGAAACTTGTTTTGACATGTTTTCGATATAAAACAATTATCATTTATCTTTTATACATCGGGAGAAGATAAAAAGAAAGCCTTGAAATGTTCATGACACTGTTTAGAGGTGATCGCATAAGTTCGTAATGTGCCAGAATACGTTATGGACTGCGTGGGGTGGTGTGGATGTCCCCAAGTATCGCGGGAAAAATTAAAGTGCTACAGTAATGTCACACAGCGAGTGAAAAACATGTTAATGCAAATTGACGCTTATAGCCATTTTGGATCGGACAACTATAGCAAGGGGGGTTGAACTAATGCTAAACGCATAACTTATTTGGACTCGGCGAAAATTGATGAGACCACCCCTAACACGAGTGCTGCCATGTTATGCCAATCTCGTGGTTACATTTTTACTTTAGAAATAATTTATTTCTTTGGATCCGTTCTTGCGCGATCATTCTCGCGAGACTTCCAGCTATAGAGTTCCAATGAGCCATTTTATATGCGCATGAATATATTCCCTTCCGAAACTTTTAAATACTAACATATTATCATGTACTGTCTACATCCATAATATACATTCAGATTCAGAGTGATTATTACCAAGTAACATTTAAAATGTACGAGGAATTCTTGGCGTTGTGGCGTCAACATACATACATGCTTGTCTCCCCTGCCCCCATCATGCACACGCTAAAAATACAACCAGAAACATTATAAAACTTTGCTAAAACTAGTATAAATTTAAACCAAAGCCAACTGCCAACACATTTAAGACAGTCATACATCTACTGACATAAAAGTGAACTTAGTAACATAATATTAATACCGTCTGAACATTACCTATACAGTTAAAAGTCTACATGTAGTTAAATAAATAATAAATAAATAAATTAGCTGACGATATAAAAACTAAACTGACAGTTAAAAGAGTATATACATGATATGTTAGATAAATAAATAAAAAAACGATAAATAAATAATTTAGCATGGCGACATAAAATCTAATCTGACTGAAAACAGTGTCATGGCACCTCACGGTTCAAGTGCCTCACAGCCTGCGGATAGAAACTGTTTTTAAGTATAGTGATCCTTGTTTTAATACTTTTATAGCGCTTGCCAGAGGGAAGAAGTTCAAAGAAATGGTTGGCTGGATGGGTAGTATCCCGTACAATGCTCTTGGATTCTCGCGCACAGCGAGCATGGTAAATATATTCAATGAATGCCAAAGACAATGCAGACACTCAATGTTAAGAACAGTGTAACCCATTTTTGAAAATGGACCATTGTAGTCTTGCAACTAGGCAGTAATTTCTGTATTTTTCTGCTTTGCCATATCACGCCAACCAAATGCAAGGATACACGTGACCGAAGAGGCTTAATCTGTGTTCGCTAACATCGAAAAACATGTTTTTAGATGCATTTTACAACGCACTTGTTTCGGTGTTGCTTGAAAAGTGTGCCCAGGACGTGAACTGCCCACACTTGTCCAATGTCGCAGCGGCGTTTCCCGGTTAGGGCAAGACGTCGTGATTCTGATGCGTCACGACGTCACATCCTCGTAACCAAAGACAGTGTATCAACACAAGACGGCCCAGCAGGCGCTGTTCCCATTGTTCAAAAAAATACGTAAATGGAGTGGTTAGTCCGCCATTCTGGAGGCACGCCAAGCCAGAACACGTGCACTGACGCACGTGCTAGCCTTCCAAATGGCGGATAAAAAAACTTTCATTGTAGACTCTCATGATCTCGTTCAGTGAAGTCTCCTGTCTGAATATAGGCTCCTTGCTCGTAACCGCCATGACATAGTTTGTAACACTGCAGTAGCTGCTAGTAGAGTAGCAACTACTGTATAGGCATATGTTATTGAAACTACCCTTAATGGACACAATTGCCCACAACGAACACCTGTCTGCAATGGACACTCTAGAACGTCCTGAATGACCAGTTAGCATTGTTCACAACCTGTCTGTAGCGGTAACCTGGCCATAAAGGATATATTGCGCAGACCCGACGATCTCCACTATGTCTATGGACAGGTTTTATAGTATTCGATACTGACGAATACACGAGTTTTTATCACAGGAAACTAAGCTATGTTTACATGCTCGTATGAGTAATTTACATTTACATTAGATGCAATTGAAGTTTGCGAGACAACTCACTGCGCCGTAGTGTAACGCATAAGTGCCGCACGTGTGTGTTAGTTGGACCGCCCTCCCCCTCTCTTACTGCGTTGGTCCTTCGCTTGCGTCCTGTCGTCGATCAATTCGCAGTTCGTGCCGCGGGTCGCGTGACAGTCGCTGGCAGACAATGTAACTTGTAAGCACACACTCGGACGACACGATATCAACCGCGCGGCAGGATTGGTGGGAGGTAGGTTGATTCGATGTGTGTGTGTGTGTGTGTGTGTGTGTGAGCGCGCGTGCGTGCGTGCGTGCGTGCGTGCTTGCGTGTATGTGTTATATATGTGTGTGTATTATCATAGTTGCTAATACATATATATTATCAACTATGATAATACACAAACACACATATATATATATATCTACATGCATACACGCACGCACGCACGCACGCACGCACGCACGCACGCACGCACGCACGCATATATATATATATACAATAATGACTGGTCAATTTAGAGAGTTCCATGTGGATTAGGATAACCTGCGACGATGAAAATATGTCGTTCGTGAACCAACAACGTTGCTGACGAGCTTTGATAAAAAATCGCGATGAACAAAATTATTTTGGTGTTTCGCGCAGCGATTTTTTGCGTAATTATTAAATGCTACTTAGGCGCTAGGGACGAGTGCATACTCATTGAAACCAATCAGATGACGGAAAAAAATTGGTTAGTGTTAATCTCATTATTCATTAGACGTTAGGATTAGTTAGGGTTAGAGTCAGTAGTAGAAATACTTATGGTTAGTTATGGTTAAGATTAGGGTTAGACTTCCAATGATTACCCAGTCAACTGTCTTCTATGTTAGAAACAGTTACAATATAGTATTTTTTATTTGGTTAGCATTGTCACTGAGTGTTGAGATTAGCATCACCGCAAGAGGTAAAGACGTGGGAAGACCAGCTGTATTCACGGTTATTACAAAACGTACGACTACCACGGCGACATCATGCCACATGTATGGGAATCCGCGACACTGCTAGCACGTCAGACACGCTTATATGTAACATGTTGACGCCGAATCGCGTTGACGTTCTGACACACCCGACGTGTGCAGGAACGCGCTATTCGCGGTGTTTTCTGTCGTGTAGCGGCGCAACGCAAGCATTCTTGCTGTGGTTGTCATCGCGGGTTAGATTGATACCGGAGTCGACGACACTGCCGTGGGAGATCTAGTTCTGTGGCTGTCGTTTATGACCGCGGGCGGTACACCACACCCGCCAATTACAGTCAGACGGAGTTACTGTTAAAGACGACATCCTTGTGTATTTTATCTTTGGTAGTCACATGTTTATCTTCATCGGTGTCAGTGCATGATCAGCACGGTCATATACTCATCAGAATCAACCGAACTGGTTTACAAGATTAAACAAGACAGCAAACCCAGAGCAATATGCTCTAGATGGGATACATGTGGCTGTGGAAAGTAGTGGCGTAGTTATTGAGAGCAGCATTGGGTAACGTGTGAGCTTTCATGCCAGAATTGAGTGCTCAATGAACTCAGTAGGAATGGAGTAAAAGCTCGGCTGTCCGCAACAGGGACGGTGTGAAGTTAATTGGGAACATAACATAATTACTGACGACGATATATGTACCTTGGTAGTGACCTTTCCCATTGGCACTGACCACTCTCATTGCCTAATTAGAAGGCTTGGCGCAGTGTTTTGGAATAGGTGACTTATTTAGTTACGCTTCCTAAAAAGCACCATGCCATAGTAACCACAACATCATATGTGATTAGTTAATTAACCTAACGTGACAAGTGCTAGAAACTAATTAGAAACTAATTAGAAACCCGAAACGTATACACTGCATAATTATAATGTGCTTTCTGCTGTGTAATATACATAAGTATATATAATTGTATTTGCCTTGCAGCTAATTGTAAATGTAAGTTGATATACTTAACTATGCGGGTAGTAAAATGTAGAACGTATTTGTTGCGAAGTAGTATGCTTACCTTATAGACCAAATAGGTACACTGCAGAATGCGAAACATGACCATAAATATTGACCTTATCGTGAGTATTTGACAACTGTTATACGCTGTTGTTGTTTATACAAGATACTAGGCGGTCAAACGAGTTATGTAATTATACGATTTGAACTACTTTTTTTGACACTATGCCAAATGTCATGCACATATTCACAATATACATTATATATTAAATTATACGTATAACTAACAAACACATTATATAATTACTGGCTACGCTGATGAAACAAAGACATCGCTTGAAATTAACTGAGTACTAGAACACGTTTAGCACAGCATACTTATGTTTCAAGAGTTACCTACTTACAACGTACGTTGTCAAGAACCACGAGGCTAGGTCAACAACTGTTCCCTCTGCTGCTGTAGGACTTGTAACAAGTTAAGGGAACATATTAACATACAACTTAATAAGAATTAGCAAATCACAATAAACTCGAGATGACATATGCACAGAGATGCTTGTGGCCCACCCACGAGCAGAAGTTAATACAATACAATACAATACAACTTTACTCATCCTTGTAAGGGCAATTACATTGTGGTTTGGGGGGGTACAGTTTAAAAAAAAATATATAAATATTAAATTACATTATTATAATGTAGATACACTTTTCAGTTTGAATACGTGTAAATGACTAGAGATCAGTTATTGATGGGGACTTGTCACAGACACTATTACATAGACATACATACGCTAACTGCGTATAGTTAGATTACCTATATCCGTTGGCTTTTTGTTTGACATTTGGGGGTTAAACCGTAGACGGCTTAGCGTACGAAAGCCTTTAGTTGTGCATTTAATAGAAAGTCAGGGTTACTCGATGTTTGAATATAAAGGTCACACGGAGTTTCTTTTAGATGTCAGCTCCATATTTGTATTAGAGACTGAATTTTATATTTGGTTAAACGATTTTGAATACATTCAGAAATATTTCAGGGCATATGTGACTAGTACATTGCCTGCGATTATAAAATAAAAAAATCATAATAGTTTCCAAACGAGTTACAATAATGTCTTCCGAATTGGTTCCACGTAGGTTACAATTCGTTAAATTTGTTTTGAAATGGCCACTGTAAGTAGTGTAGACATGTCTACTTAACCGACGCTATTCAAAGCGATGAGTGGAAAAGTCGAGCATTCCAAAGTCATCATAATGGTAGGCTTATTGCAGGTTTGGAAGCCGGTGACATAAATACAAGCCAAGCAATGTTATCGAAATACTGCTGCTAGTGACGTACGAAACACGGTGTTCCACCAGACGTACACCCGTTGACTCTTGAGAGATTGAAAATAAATAAAATATATAAAATAGATTAATGTATTTTGCACGCTTCCATCAGAGGATATGAATCTGATGCAAATGTACAGCTCCTATAAAGAATTTATTATGACGTAACATTGTCCAAGAAACTTGATTGTTCATTCATGTACGAACCATTAACGCAAAGCTTATTTATACGATAATAATTTAAACACATGATATTACTTATTTGGTTGTTCACATGCACACGCACACAAACAAACGCGCACGTACGCACGCACGCTCTCTCCCTCTCGCTAACACCCACGCGCGCGCGTACGCACGCACATACACACACAGACAAACAAACACACACACAGAGCTCCCTACCTTGATAAATGAAGACTTCATAAGGACTAGTTTATGAGACAACCTTAGTATATATTGTAATTCTTGGTTCCCTGTAGCGTCTTTGGGCAATATATGTTTCAGTACACAGCAACTATTGCCATTATAGCCTGGTTAACATTTGTATTCACATACAAATGCAGTAACGTGAAATCTATTCAAAATTCCTGGATCCATCGTGCGACATATATGTCGGTCTAAATGGCATTGCTATCTTTTCGATGGCAACGCATTAAATTACGCCGTTGCAAGTTTAGGCATGCGAAACTACCAGGGATCTGCTCGAACAAACAAAACACACACACACACACACACACACACACACACACACACACACACACACACACACACACACACACACACACACATACACACACAAAACGCATAAACATACAAACAAAAATGTCTGCCGCAGCGCCCAACTTTTACAACCACTCACCCTAGGCCAAATCTCGAATGCGCTCATGTATCATTTATAACCACTGGATAATATGTTGTATCCGAACACGCGCACGTTATCCGTGTCATATGTATAGGTTAACAAAATTGCATCGAAATGACATGTATTGGCGGCATTGGATATGAGCAAATTTATTATAATTGAGTGTGACAATGTGAAAATGTTTCCGACTAATAATACGACACGTCCACTTGAAAGAAACCAACAGTCTGACGGACATGACCAGTCATTACTTTTTCAGGGGAAATAAAACTAGTATGACCTACAAGTATTTGGACAAGGTCTGTAAGTAAGGTTGCGATGAAGAAAGCAACTAAAAATAGTGCGCGTTGGTGAAGTGTTGTTTAGCCCTATGCCCCAGTTCGAGCGAGGAGGATGGTGTAATTAAATATGAATGAATACTTGAACATAAGTTGGCAAATTTAGCTACATACCTGATAGTTGTCCAAGAGCCAAGACCATCTAAAAACGGTTTCCTCCCCCACCCACTGCACACAATGTGTGTCACCTCAGGCTAACCGGGGATCTCTCTGGAACATTGCTAACCGTGACCCACAGTTCAACTACGGTGGGTCAGAACAACTGCATGACCAATTTTCCGTTGTTGGACAAGACGCAAATATGATTTTTTTCCTGAGCTCATTTTGGCCAGGTGTTCATATTACTCAATCATTATTATTGGTATGTTGCTGTAATATCTATAAGTCAACACGCTAACTTGGAGGTACTGTATCTGTATCTTCCCCCAGGTGCCGGGGTCCGCTCGCTACTTTCTACGTTCATTCCTGTCCCTGGACCTCTGACCTCTGAACTGCCAATTGGCGTATTATTAGTATGTCAAAAGTTAGTTAGTTGGAGGTATTTATTTTTTTAGTGGACAGCCATTCTCCATGGGTGCCATATGGAGTTACGTTCAATTGGGAAGTACGTATCGACTGCGTGCGTCGCCGTACTTGGCGCCAGCAGGAACTGCATGGTTAGCTGGAACGAGTTTAAGATCAACCTATACTGTAATGTTGACAACACTGCCTTTGGTTTGTTGCTCCACGTGTGGGTGTAAGCATTGCATGCAACGTATATACATGAAATTACATTGCACACAAATACGACAGAAGTGTACTTGAGTAAGTCACAGGTTTGACTACGTTATCAGGTCTACAAAGTAGGTAGGCCTACTTTACACGAACGCAAACCAGCCGTACAGCCCTCCTGCCATAGATCCCCATAGGGAATCCGCTGCGGCATTGCTGTCCAGTGCCGTAAACACTACGTGCTTGCCCGGCGCATCTCTTGCCCCCGGCCGCCAGGAAGCAGCTCCTGTCGCTGGAGGGAGGGAGCGAGAACCAGTGAATTAGAGACAGAGACCGCCACTAATGAATCTATTACTTGCGTTGGATCTTTAATTGTTCTCTGCCGTAGACACCATGTAAATGGACCAACGGCTTTAAAAAAATTACAGAAAGACACGGGCAATTTGGGATGAATGATTGTACAAATTCTACAAGTTTTGAAATTGCAGCTGGTTGACATCTATTTATGACCGAGCTACTGCAAACAGCGCTTTTATTTAGCGACAGCCAGGGAGAGAGAGAGAGAGAGAGAGAGAGAGAGAGAGAGAGAGAGAGAGAGAGAGAGAGAGAGAGAGAGAGAGAGGGAGGGAGAGAGAGAGAGTGCTAAACCATATAACTGCTGTACAGTTATGTAGCAGACAAATGAAACGCCAAACATGCCTCCAACTTGGACTGGCGTAAAAGCAAGCACATGCTTCCAAGGCAGCAGTACAATAAAACAGTCGGTTTTATAAGGGATAGAATATGTGTTTGAAACGGGGTCCAGATGTAACACGATTATACATTTTCTAACAATTAATTTATGTGCACCATTGCCTTTATGTTGAGGTGTTATGGTCATAATGTTTGTGATCGTATTCTTAGGATCGTAGGCTTATGTTCGTACGCTTAGGGTCGTATTCTACTATGGCTTAAGTGTTTAAGAGTTTGTTGTTATGGCCTACATGCTTTATGTTATATAATGTTTATGTATACTTATAGTAATGTGTTTGCGGTTCTATTAGATATAATTAAGATCGCGTGGTTAAGCTCTTATGCGTATTTGTGGTAGTGCGATAATGGTTGTGTGCGTGTTGGCTTCCCATGTGCAGGACACGGACAAGTTCTAGTGCTATATAGTGAACTGTGATCTGGTTTACTGGCACAGGACCGTTATAATTGGTGGACGCGGTGGTCCAGTGTTACAGCACAGCGACAGCCTCTCAACTGAGAGGGCAGCGGTTCGAGTATCACTGGCGTTAGGACCATTAACATTCGATGCACGGTCAGTGCAATCAGGGCGATGGCCACCAACGCAAATGAGTCCATGATCACGGCCACATTTCGGGGCGTAAACGGACTAGAACAGATTTAACTAACCCCGCTGCACACCGGTCCAAGTTTTTTGTACGACGGTACGGTAGCCGCTCGCTAATCGTTGTCGACAGATTGCTCTGACGCAATAGAAACAAATCAATCGTTGTTGCACTTGGCGTCCTGCACTCAAAGTGGCGGCGGATCTTCTCCGGGCACAGTTTAGTCGATGTAGACCCTGGTATACGGAGTCTTTGTAGATCAAATAAAGCAGCGCTGCTTGTAAACGGCGTTGCCACATCTATACCAGATCAACTGCACTGGTCCGATTGCAAGAAAGTTGGTCATACCATATACACTGCGACCTCGCAGAAGTGATAGTTTTTACGATGCGTCATCACGTTTGATGGACCACGACTACAAGGAAGCTAATGACCGTTGTTGTTGTTCTCTAATGAGCAAATAACTCAAAGAGTGGTATGTGATCCACATACCACAAGCACGAAGTAGGGCCTCGCTGTGATAGCACCTGCCCAGCGTTCTGCAAAAGGATACGGGTGTGAAAGACGTTAAGAGGCGTTTTGAGAGCTTTCTCTGACCGGAAAATAGGATTAGTCGGATCGTGGCAGGAGATACTGTTTCGCAGCGAGCTAAGCTGGATCGACCTAACAAAGAGGATTGAGGTACGGATTATTAATAGTTTAATGTGTAACTTGTGACATCGATAGTGGTTTGAACCTTAGTGTGCCTAACTGGTACTACAGGAATTTGTTAGACTATCCAGTTATTCGGGGCAAATTTGTGCGAGATTTATTCTGAATAGTGCATATGTGACATGTTTTGATATTCCTCCATCTAACAGGCCTAGGAGTCACAATGTAGAGACTAGAGTCAGCTCTGGTCGAAAATAGCTAATTAACTAAATCATTATTAGTTCATACATAAATATATTGTGACTCCTTTCCCTGCAGCTGCACTTAGTCTTGGTCTTTGCAACCTCTTTCTAATTCGTTATTTTCAGTGTCATGTATTAATTATATATATCAGTAAGCCTTTTAAGTCGACATTGATTTAAGTATTTATACAAAATGTGTTTTCTCTTCATGGTCACGAAATGTTTCTTGTGTCTACCTGCTTTTTTCAAGACAAACGTTACTCTAGTGAAGATGAAATTTACCATACCTATAATCAATCTAGAATATTCGTTCAAAATAGTGCACAGATCAGTTTTGACAAAACCCCTGCTTTACATGTTTCCTGTCTTCGTCTATGTACGCACAAAAACCTAGTGAAAAAATCAGGTTGTAATCCATCTTTTAAATTATCTGTTATTCTCCTTCTGGCAGGTAATGTGTCAATTAATCCTGGTCCAAAAACGTTTCATAATATACGCTGTGCAATTACCAATCATAGATCTGTTCGTCACAAATCTGCTGCCCTTTCTGATTTAATAGCATCAAAACATATTGATATTTTAGCAATGACTGAGACATGGTTAACAAAAATTATACTGTCTCCTGTCTTGCTGACATCACTCCTCCTGGCTTTTCTCTACACCATCATCCACGCCAGTCAGGTAGGGGTGGTGAGGTCGCATTTCTAGTTTCTGATTTGTTCAAGGTAGAAATCCTTCATTCACCTTTATACCACAGCTTCGAGGCATTATGTATTCTTATAAAAGGTTCATCTATGTCTGCTAATTTTATTTGCATATATCATCCTCCTGGAAACACAAGTACCTTTTTTGATGAATTTCAAGATTTTCTTGAAACAACATTACAATTACATGAAAAATGATATATTCTAGGTGATTTCAATATCCATGTTGATTTACCTATCCTTAATACTAGGTTATTCATGGATGCACTTCAAACGTTTGACTTACAACAGCATGTCACATTCCCTACTCATATCCATGGACATTGGCTCGACTTATTTATCTCTAGGTCAAACTGCAATAACATCAAGGCGGTATATGTTACTGACGGATTATCAGATCATCATACCGTAATTATTGATCTGTGTCTCAGAGTCGAGTCAAGATCAGCACAACAATTTATTACTTTCCGACCGATACATGACATTAATATAGACATTCTTCGTGAGGACCTTGCAAATTTAGATCTCTTAATTCATTCAAATACTATACTGTGTGAGCTAGTAAACCAATATTACGTTACACTAAGTAATCTTCTTAATAAACATGCCCCCAAAAAAATAAAAAAAATAAAAGTTCGTCCACCGTCACCATGGATGTCACTAGACATAACTACAAGCAAAACGTCGCCGTCGATATCTTGAAAGAATTTGGCGACGTACCCGTTCATCCCTTGATCGGATCCGCTATACTAAGCAGTTACATCTGTGCAACCACATGACGTCAAAAGCAAAATCAGACTATTATACGAATTTAATATCAAACAATTCTAAAAAACCTTGCCAAATATGGAAAACCATCAATAGTGTCCTTCATCGGGAGAAACCAATTTTTTTAAATTTAATTATTGCCTGATACCTCTTCATTGGATACATTATGCAGCATGTTTTCAAAATATTTCACGGATAAGATTGCTTAGCTTACATTCAATCACGTTTTGTTATTAATGATGTTGATTACAAGTTTATTGAACAGCCGATTGTTGATAATACACTGCAATGTTTTACACCTGCAACTACAAGTGAAGTTCGCACTATCATACAAAAGTGTCCTAACAAATCGTGTGGTCTTGACCCTTTTCCAACATTTCTACTGAAGAGTTGCATTGATCAACTGGTTTATCCTATTACAAATATTATAAATATGTCAATGCAGGATAGTGTTGTTCCACACGAATTCATGCAAGCTCTTGTAAATCCTCTTATTAAAAACAAAGTCTGTGCAAAAATGACCTTAAAAATTACCGTCCTATCTCAAATCTTAATTTTCTGTCGAAAGTATTGGAGAAGGTTGTTGCAAATCGACTCCATGAACACATTTATTCACAGCATTTATCAAATGATCTACAATCTGCATATAAGCGATTTTATTCAACTGAGACGGCTCTTCTTAAAATACACAATGACATTGTATGCAATATGGATAATAGCGTATTGACTGCTCTCATCTTACTAGATCTATCAGCTGCTTTTGATACAATAGATCACGACATTCTTTTATATCGCCTTAATAGACATTTTGGTATATCTGGCATGGCTTTTCAGTGGTTTAGTTCATATTTTTCAGACCGATACCAAAGCATTAAAATATCTGGCTCACTGTCTTGTCCAGAACATCTTCCATTTGGTGTCCGTTCTGTGTCTTGGCCCTGTTCTGTTTAGCTTATACACTACATCCCTTAGTTGAGTCATAACTAATCATAATATAAATCGTCATTTGTATGCCGACGACACACAGGTGTATATATATCTTTCACCAACTGACACACAGACATCTCTATCAACTTTAAATGACTGTCTCAATGACATCTTGCTGTGGATGGAAGCAAGTAAATTGAAACTAAATCCAAATAAAACTGATCTAATTATTATTGGCACAAAACAACAACGAATTGTAAGGTTGTTAACTGCTTTCCAGTTAAATTGCTTGGTAATGATACATCACCATCAGATACTGTTCGTAATCTAGGTGTTATCTTTGACAGTGATTTCAGCCTTAAGCAGAACATTTCTCAAGTATGTAAATCCTGTTTCTACCATATACGTGATTTCCGCCGAATTCGGCGTCATTTATTTTTATCTACTGCTAAAACAATATCAGTATCTCTAATTAGCAGTCGCCTTGACTACTGCAACTCTCTCCTAAACGGTATTGCTAAAAAGGACTTAGCTAAACTCCAACATGTACAGAATTGTTTAGCATTGTTTACTAAAAATACCTCGTTTCTCACCATCTCTGCCCCTACTTAGACAGTTGCATTGGCTTCCAGTTACATATCGAATACAATTCAAATTAGCCACTATCACATATCGTACCCTTTCTACGCAACACCGATCCTATTTGTTTAGTCTCCTAAGTTGTTCCGATATCCCCAGGAATCTTAGATCATCTCTTTCACAACGACTTTTTGTTCCGAAAATCAAGCTTAATATCGGCAAACGTGTTTTTTTCTGTAGCTGCACCCACAATCTGGAATCAACTCTCTATCGCTTTAAAATCATATGAGATTATAAATACCTTCCTCAAAAAACTAAAGACTTATTTATTTGAAATTGTATTCCCACCCTAACCTTCGGCGGTCCCTTGCTCTAATGACGACTCTTGCTTGTCCCTGTTAACGATTTTACCCAATGGGATTTAGGCGCTATAGAAGTTTGTTATTATTATTATTATTATGTCTTTTTTGCATTTATACTAAGTTCGTCGTGTTGAATTAGCGCTGATACATGTCTGGTAAGTTAATGTGTTAGCAAAATGTAGGCCTAATAACAGTTGTTGTTGTCTGAACTGAGCGAAGCGAAGCAGCTTCCTGTCCCACATATGTCATTGTGGTAAAACCTGCATTAGCGGACACCTGTCTATAACGATTACCTGTCTACGGTGGACAATTATGACATTCTCTCGAATGACTAATTTGCACTATCCATAGTGGTAATCTGGCTATAAAGTAGTATCCGCCTGGTTACAGTCATACTGCAAATTACATGTGGACAAGCCATTGGCTTACCGAGGGTGGACACGTTTTCACCAGCCTGATCCATTTCTGTCAATTATATCTTAAAATATCGAGATCGCTTATCCCCTGATAGCTTATCCCAATTGTTTATCGTCCTCCGTCAGTTCTATCCGTTTGTTCTATCTGAAGTGTATTTCTACATAACGTAAAACATATGTTATTACTATTTTCGTAAATACTTACAATAACAAAATCCATTTGGCTTCTTCTTTATGTTCTGGTATTTGGTGTTGATAACAAACAATTAGACGCCATCTTGTCGGTAGCATAGTGTTGGCACAATGTCGGTTGCACATTGTCGGTAATACAATGTCGTTAACACAATGTTGGTAGTACAGTGTCTGTAGTACAATGTCGGTAGTGGGCCTACATTTTCGGTAGTACAGTGTCAATAGTACCTTGTTGGCAGTTCAATGTAGGTACTACAGTATTGATAGTACATCTTCGGTAGAACAGTGTCGGTAATAGAGTCTTGATAGTACAGTATGAGTAGTGCAGTGACGATAATAGTGTGTAGGCAGCACAGTGTCGGTTACAGTGTCAGTAGTACAGTGTCAGTAGTACAGTGTGGGTTACAGTGTCAACAATACAGTGTCAGTAATACAGTGTCGTTGGTACAGTGTCAATAGTACAGTGTCAGTAGCACAGTGTCAGCAGTACAGTGTCGATAATACAGTGTTAATAATACAGTGTCAGTTCTACAGTGTCGTTAGGACAGTGTCGTTAGTATAGTGTCAGTAGTACAGTGTGGGTTACAGTGTCAACAATACAGTGTCAGTAATACAGTGTCGTTGGTACAGTGTCAGTAGCACAGTGTCAGCAGTACAGTGTCGATAATACAGTGTTAATAATACAGTGTCAGTTCTACAGTGTCGTTAGGACAGTGTCGTTAGTACAGTGTCAGTAGTACAGTACCGGTAATACTGTGTCAATAATACTCTGTCGGTAATACAGTATTGGCAGCACAGCCAGCGCTTAGAAAAGCAAGCTAGACGGACCAGCTCCCAATGGCAATGATGGACGTAATTTTATGAGTCCGGAGACAGATATTTCGAATCAACAAAACTCGATGTACAACTTCTTGTAATAGGAAATCCGGAAGCAAACGTGTGACAATGAAACTGTAGTCGGACGGCAACAAACGTGTTATACAATCACAGTTGGATTATAGTCCTAAATACAATAGTCTTATTATGTTATCTTATCATTGTGTTCGTTAGTGCTCTGCCATTTCCCACCTGTTAGACAACTTTTGTGAGGACACGATCGTTCGACTACGTTACAGAAACCACCTTTTCAAAACATAAGCCTTCGTGTTGACAACTGTTATATATAACTGGTGATTGACTTAGTGCAAATGCTGTAAGCGTTGTTGCATTGTCGCCATTTTCTGATAACAAAACTTGGGACATTCTTGTCTTGCCGTCTTTCTTGTGACTGCGATGCCGAATCACGGAACGTACACACAAAAAATCTCACGATTTGCTCGTATGTCTTACAATTTTCTGTAAATTGAAGGTCTTGCGTGCGTATGTCGTTAGTCGCGTTAGGCAGTTGGTCACTCACGGCAGGTATATCAGGATTTAAAAAAATCCGTACTTAGGATTGTGGTAGCCCATGACAGGTGGTCGCCCTCGAGAGAGGTCACCAAAGACATGTTCCTCTGTAGTCACACGTTTTCGTTTGCGATCTTGCGCATGTTTGGTACTTGTAGTACAATTATGTACTACTCGGATTTGGCACCCAGGCAATAGCTCTTGTTTGCTGGACGACTTTGAGACGACAATCAGTAAGCCTGCACACACGCGCGTACCTTCGCAGTGTAATCATATTCCGGGACAGCGCCACCTGGCTGTTATGTGATGGGTTACGACCTCCCACGTCGGCCGTCTAAATGATAACAACCGCCGGACCTGTCACCCCCAATATTGACGTGTCATCACGGGCTTGCTTAAAGTTAGCGCATTCCCAACTCTCGTAACAACCATGTTAATAAGTCCTTAGTAACTGTGGTTTCTTGCTACAACAATGCAACATTAGATGACATTCATCAGTTATAAGCCACCGTTTCGAGCAAACGTTCACAATGTTACTGATTCTAAAATCGAAATCGAATGTTACCTAACTGAATAATTCAATTCGGTAATATCTAATTATTGGATATTATTTACTTAATTTGAATTATTCAGTGTCGTTAAATCCAATTATAGATTTCATGACACTTTTTCAGTAACATGACATTCACACAACCATAACGCCTATCCGTGTGCTACTTGTAAGAAATAAAACTATTCAACCCAATTAAACTAGATTCGCATGGGAACTCACAGAGACGCCTGAAATTGGAGGCATAAATAAAGACAGCACAAATAAATCAGCAAAGAACAATCTGGAAAACTGTTCTGAAGCTGGATATAAATGCATTTGTTTAAGTGCAAGGAGTATAGTAAACAAAAGAAGTGAACTAAACATTATGGTAGAAGATATTGACCCTCACATAATAGGTATAACCGAATCATGGGCAACCACCGATATATCATATGCCGAATTGGGACTGACAGGATATGTAATGTTCAGGAAATATAGAATAGGAAGAAAGGGAGGTGGAGTTATTTTATACATGTTAAAGAATCTATCCAGGCTTATGAAATAAAATTAGAAAGAGAAGTATATTGCGAAGAAGCTGTTTGGTGTAACATAGTTACAGGAAACTCAATGTTAACGGTTGGGTTAGTTTATCGAAGTCCAAACATATGCATAGAAGAGAATGAAAAAGTATAAAACGCTATAAGGGAAGTGAACAAATGGGACTGTATTATTACGGGGGATTTTAAACATGGGCATATACAATGGACATTTCTACAGAGTATGGGGAGTGAGGACCACAAGTTATTAGTTCTAGTACAAGATAGTTTCCTTTCTCAACATGTGCTAGAACCAACCAGGGTTGAGAATCTGTTAGACATAGTTTTGTCCTCCCAGAATGAATTAGTTGACAATGTCAATATATGTGAGCCACCATTGGGGAGTAGTGATCACAATCAGGTATATTTTATCATCAAAGTAAAATAAAAAAGGAATAGTAAAACGCAGTACAGGAGAAATTTCCACAAAGGAAGATATAAGGACATGAGGAAATATTTAACAAAGATAGACTGGAATAACACACTGAAGAATAAGACGGCAACAGAATGCTGGAATATCTTAGAGTGAAATTGGGTGCATCGTCGATAAATTTGTTCCCTTGAAAAAACAAGGAAAACGGTCCAAAAGAAACACTTATCAAAAGATATAAAAAAATTAGAAAAATTAAGTACAAACAAATGATGTGGAAGTCATATAGATGTACTGGAAATGATGAAGATTACAACAGTTATAAAGAAGCACTTAACCAAGCTACAGCTGAAATTAGAAACTCAAAGAGAACCTATGGAAAACAATTAGCTAGTAATATACATGACAGCAGGAGTTTGTACGCGCATGTTCGAAGCAAACAGAAAGTTCAGGATAAGGTAGGTCCTCTAGAAGATAGTACTGGAAATATAATATCAGAGGGATTCTTAATGACCGAATGAGTATTTTAGTTAAGTGTTTACAAGAGAAAATATTAGTTCACTGCCGGTACCAGAGGCTAAGTTCAGACTATTTAGGACGGTTAATTATAACCCCGGAAATGGTAGCTAAGAAAATTAGGGCTATGAAGGATAATCAATCACCTGGTGTGGATGGGATTCCGCCCAAACTACTATTGGAAATTGTAGAACAAATTAGCATACCGCTTGCAACAGTTTTCAAGTTGGCATTAAAAGAGGGAGTGGTTCCTTTAGAATGGAAAGATGCAAACATGATACCGTTATTTAAAAAAAGGTTCGAGAAAAACGTCAGAGAACTGATCAGTGAGTTTAACGTCAGTGATTTTGCAAATTATTAGAAAGACTAATTAAAGATCACATGATGAATTTCCTTGTTAAACATAACTTGATAAACCCATCTCAACATGGTTTCTAAAAACGACGTCATGCTTAACAAATATGTTATGTTATGATCTCTAAGTGGGTAGTCGAGGGACCACCAGTAGATATCATCTACTTAGATTTTCAAAAAGCTTTCGACAAAGTGCCACATCAAAGATTACATATGGTTTAATTAACTGGATAGAAAAATGGCTGATTGACAGAAGACAACAGATAGTTGTTTATGGAAAGGCTTCAAACTGGAAATCACGTTTGAGTGGGGTACCATAGGGATCAGTACTGGGACCTATATTATTCTTAATATATATAAACGATTTGGACGATAATATAACAACCAAGGTGTTGAAATGTGCGGATGATACAAAAGTGTTTAGAAGGATTAAAAGTGATGGAGATAAACAGCATTTACAAGATGATCTTGACAGGTTTATCAAATGGTCTGAAAAGTGACAAATGTTGTTAAATTTTGGGAAATGTAAATGCCTCAACACAGGACATGGGAACGAAGATGTAGAATATGCAAGGGGGTACTGTACTAAGTATTACTGTAAAAGAAAGGGACTTAGGTTTAAGCATTAATGCTGATATGAAGGTTTCAGAGCAGTGCGGAATTGTAGCTTCAAAGGGAAATCAAATCCTTAGATTAATTAGGCGAAATATACCGTATAAGGAAAACGAACTAATAATACCGCTGTACAAAACAATAGTTAGGCCTCATTTAGAATATTGTATACAAGCGTGGAGGCCATATCGCAGGAAGGACATAGATATGCTAGAAAGAATACAGAGGAGAGCGACAAAATGATACCAAAACTGAGGGGTGTTAGTTATAAAAAAAACCTAAAAGAATGTGGTTTAACAACACTAGAGACCAGGAGATTGATAAGAGATCAGATGGAAGTGTTTACAATATTGAATGAAAATTAAATATTGAATATGAAAATATTGATAGAAATAATGTTTTCTCGGTTAAGAAAGATAGAACGACTAGAGGACATGAAGTTACATTAGTAAAGGAGCAGTGTAGATTAGATATAAGAAAATTATCATTCCCACAAAGGACTGTAAATGAATGGAACAGCTTATCTGCTGATTGTGTTGGTGCTAGTAGTGTGAATATGTTTAAAAATAAAATCGACACATACCCCAGACGGGCGGGATACATGTAGATAAAAGTGTTGGACTCTTGATAAGCCAAAGGGCTTCCTTGTCCACCTGCCATCTAGAGTTAATTCTCTGGATGGCAATCTTGTTCAAGCTTGTTAAATATGGTCTCGGTTCACACACCAATGACATTAACACCGCCCACACACACACACACACTATCATTGCGTCAGAATCGTCAACAGGCGTGAAACGTTTATGTTTTCCTTCCTGCAGGAAATCAACATAATTATTATAATAATTGGCAGCTCGGGAAACGTCCTATAAAAAGGGCTAGTATTAAGGCTAACTGCAAGGGAGTGCGGTGTTGAATCTATAAAGGGGAAACGCAAACGGTCACACTTTGGGATATCGGGTTGAGGCGCGGCGCCTGGCAAAGTCAGCCACGTGTAACGGCGTAGCTATTCCGAGCGCTGTCAGCTTCCGGTAGGTCGTGTAAGACTCTAACGACTTGTGTCGGTCTTTGACGTCTAATTTGTAACACAAGTCACGGGAAAATCGCTGCACGGCAAAGTCGATGTAGATCGATGCTTACCGAAAGTCGAGCCCGTGTGCAATTCTGCAAAATGGGTGGACAGGGAAGAGTTGTAAACACAGGAATACGATATTTGTGTTGACACCGCGAGCATGTGGCTAATTATTGGCGCACGTGATAAACGGCACGTGTACTGCGAACGGTTATGTGACTGCATTTCCGATGTCAAAATGACCTTTCCTTTTTTTGACACTATTATTGCTGCGGTATTCATCATAGTCATTTATTATTTAGCTGTTTTCACAGAAATGTTGTCTTGAATAACTAGACCTGTCTGCGTTCTGTCGTATTCGTACACAGAGAGATTAAATTACATTTCGTGACTCAAGTTGATGGATCGGGTAGGCTGAATTGTTTTTTTGAAAAATGTCAACATAAAGAAATATGTAGATAACACCTTATTAAAGTGTTTACAGTTTCCTTTGGGAATATAAATGCTCTTATTTTAGTTAGGAAATAAATTCCATCTGAGACGGTAACAAAAACGGTTGTAATTTACCATGTAGTATAGTTCATTGAGCAATACGTATAATGTATTGTAAAGCTCCAAGAACAACTGTGGCTCTGTAGCAAAATAACTATATCATTATTAATAATAATA
Organism: Paraescarpia echinospica; assembly: GCA_020002185.1. NCBI lineage: Eukaryota > Metazoa > Annelida > Polychaeta > Sabellida > Siboglinidae > Paraescarpia > Paraescarpia echinospica. The sequence continues at coordinate 13,529,815 of CM034535.1, read as the reverse complement.
GCACTTAATACTTATTAGTATTGCTGACAGTAGTTCATTGTTGAGAAACCCTTTATTTTCCGATTGATTATACCGTTGTATTTGTATGTAGCGCTGGTTTCCTTTGTATACCACGTTGCATATAGCCGTTTCCTGTGATTACCCGACATTTTCCTATTCGTTATCGTGTTTTGTTCTTATTAATTCTTTCATGTCATCGTATTGTTATTTTGTTGTGCCTACTGTTCTCTTTAATTTATGTTTTCGTTGGATAAAATTATTTTGTTTTACACAAGGCAACAATCTTCGCGCTGCGCTTGCACGAACAGTCCCACAGAGGTTAGAGAAATGTTGTATGTTTGTTGGTTTGTTTTATCAATTTATAAAAGGTTCTGACTACTAGAATAAAATATGGTGAAGGTATACTGCCCCATCAAATTGCGTTTTTATAATCCCTAGCCATTGTTATCAATTGGAATGTTTCGTCCGCGTAATGAACACAAAACGTTTCGATTATAAACAACTGTATTTACATTATAATGGAAAACGTTAGGTTTAGCCGTAAGGTCTTTGATGTTCAGCGCGGTCGCGATGTTCCCATATTGAAGACAACCAATTCAGTTAACTTCCTGTTAATGATTACCCCATGGCTTATTTTAGGTAACGGAACAGACTCTCTTTAATGTCTCCAAATAATGGAGTGGCGGCGCTCTCAGTCGACGGTGTTGAAAGAGCTAGAATGTATGTGGAACACTTGTAACATCACTTTGTGACGTCTGTGTCTAGATACGAGGCATCTGGCTGAAAGATCTTTGATAACGTAAACTGTATACGTCGGTCCATGGACTCTCAGGCATTAATACAAGTGTGTAAGTAGGTATGCCTATGTAGAAATCGGCACCTGCACTCTGTAGAAACTGAAGAGTATGCACATGACAACATTGTCGGCCATTTTAGTTTCATAGCTCATGCTAAACGCAACAAGGGACTTCACTCGTCAAAATGAGCGATACATTTAAACTATTAACATTTCAGCGGACCGATGAACGCTTTGCAGAAGCTAGCTGGATGTGAATATTGAATACTATCGGCGTAGGGATCAAAATGACGTGATTGTTTTTATTTTGTGTAAATGTTATTCAACAGGCCTTGTATATGTGTGCACAAACGACCCAGTTAGCATATCTCAATGGAACAGAGATCTGTACATATTTGCGAAAAAAACCGAGCTTAGCGAATAATCGAAAGAAGGAAGGACTCCTTACTAATTATAAATCATGTCGGTTGCATGTGAATTGCACAACCATTGTGATTGATTGTTTTGTAAACATATACGTTTATAGTTGTCAATATTTGTCCTTTGCATGTGTCGTATCATGGCATAGCATTGTCGAGTAGGGACCTATCTACGTGTGATTTTGAATTTGAAATATTAATGACATTTTACGGTACGAATTCATGGGAGGAGGGGGGGTCCAGGAATCAGTAAGCTCTGTACGAATATGTAAACGTCGACAATTGTGAACGACCCCCTAAAAAGCACTTGCGTCCGTTCCGTCCTTGATACCCATGGCTACGTGCGCGCAGCAACGTGCCCTCGACGCTACGTTTTAGTCACGTATGTCTTGCCATCAACAATAAAACAGCGGCGCCACCAGTGGCCAGCTGATTATAATCATTGATTCACTTCCCGTCGCGTTCATCTTTGCCGTCAGCTACACAGCGCGCATGTTGTTGTGGCGCGCCACTGTGGAGTTTAATAACAGGTAAGTGTCTTAGGAGCTTTGTACATATAAACAATTCCAGTAATCCAACAAACATTTGGATGTGGGTGGGTGGTTGAAGGATCCATTTGGAGAAAAAAATTTGGAAAATGTGGACAAATTATGCTCTTTACATACATTTTCAGTTGTGTCTGAAAACGTGTAGTTAGCTTTTGATATAATAAACCAGTTGCAATTCACTGACGTGTAATATGTTCTAACCATTCATTTCAAAAGAATTGGGAACATGTCTGTATATACCCCCGGCAATTATGTTTAGCAACTCGAAGACGTAGATACATGTCAATGTACACTGCAATTTGTAGGCATTTCCAATTCTGTTTTGGATGGCGGGTGGGTGGGTGGCATCAATCGTATCCAATTTGTTTGGATTATTGGATTTTTTTTATTTACAAAGCCCCATAGCATTAGTTACGTCGTCGTGTTTAGCCATCGCACACAGTCCACCCCGTGATGACTGATCGATTTAAACCTGTTCGAGGACAAATGTCTAGACTAGATTATGCGATTGCCTTTTGGGTATGATGTGTGTGATTACTATATGTCCTCATTAAATAGTTATGCAACCACATCATCATGGCATTGACATTATGATCTGTGTTCACATGTGATGGGTTCTAATTACAAAAAGCTCCCCACTAATTCTCGGTTGAAATTTGAAATCAGCGATGTCATGTTAGTTACGATAAAAATCCGATTAGCAGGTCTGTTGCAAACAGGTCACGAGAAACGGACTGATTTCTATAGTCAAACATCTACATTTGAAATGTTTGTGTAATACTGACTTATTCTTTTCGTTCAGTAGTTGGTGCATAAAGCCGATCGTATTTGATCATTCGAAATCATGTCAGATCAACTTCAGTGTTGATGTGTCGCATCTATCGGCAACCTCAAGATTCCAAATTCAGTGTTTATAATTATATATTTGACATTCTGTCGTTTCAAATGTTGAAACAGCCTAGTGCTGTCCGTCTAGTGTGTATACCTACTACTTAGTCTGGCTTTGAAAATATCTACACTAGGTAACTCGGCCACATGCGAAGGCAACACGGATTTTCCGGGAGTCTCCCTGATTAGTTGTGAATCTCCTGGACTCCCGGAAAAGAATAAAATCTCCCGGATTCTCGATGAAAACGAAAATATCCCGAAAAAAGAAGGTAACCTCAGGAATTTTCGCTTCAAACTTCCAACAGAACTTCGTAAAATACAACTGCCTTTACGCGGCTCTAGTGAGTGTCATTTTGATTTGGTGCATATCATCGTGGGGTCACAGCTTTGAATTGAATAAAGTGTCACATAAGTACGGAATTGGCATACTTTTATCAGTTCACCCTTTTCAGTCCATATATTCATTTGGTTGCAAAGCTTGATGCTCGATAGTACTGCTTATATTTTATAAACGTGAAGCTACAAAAACATGCTAGACGTTTTACAAGTGTGACATTTTTTTGAAAGTGTCCGACCTAATTAATAAATCAATGTTTTGAACAAAAGTAGCTTACCCTCGTCTTCCCCATAAAATTATGCAAGATTATGTTAACTCCTGATGTTGCCAGCCACTACTGCCGTGACCCATCGGGAATTATTTTGACATCAATTGCCGCGGGCGACGTCAGCTATAGTGGGGGAGAGAAATATGATATTACCGTCATGGAACGTATCATTATGTCGGGGAACTAGGCCAGCCTAAAACGATTTAACGAGTAAAACTATACTGTAATTGTGAAAATTGTTCCAGATTAATATTGACATCCAGGACAGCGGCAACTGCCGGTCTACTTGTGCTATGTAGGCCATAAAACACCCTCGATGTAGCTTTGCGATATTGGAAGGGGGGTTACTAGCTATTGAGATATTTCATATAAAGTTATGAAGACGTAAGTTGTAAATGTTATGACAATTACAGCCTCTGATCATAATAATAATAATTTATTTCTTATATAGCGCCCCATCCGAATAATTGTTCTCGGGCGCTTTACAATGGTTAATGCAAATAATTAAATAAATAACATCATACGATATATAGTTTTAAAATACTATGCAACCATTACTACTAAGTAAAATCAAATAAAAACTGTCTTAAATATATAAATAAACACAATGATGCATGAAAACAATAAAATAGATAAATTATAATACTAAATTAATTAAAATAAAGGTATACATAATTATGATCATCGATCATCGAAGGTTAAAATAATTTGTGAAACGATGCGTCTTCAGTGCCACTTTAAACTGATTGACGCTAGTGCATTGGCGCACTGTGAGTGGTAGTTGATTCCATGCTCTTGGAGCTGCACAAGAGAATGCTCGTTCGCTGATTTTAGTTCGGGTAGTGGGTTGTTTAAGAAGTAGTTGATCGGAGGAGCGTAGACAGCGTGTCATGTCGAAAACATATATTTTATCCCCTAATTACTTTGGCCTTCCTTTTCCCGAGCATATGGGGGCAATCAGACTTGTACAGCCAACAACTGTGAGATGCGTTACTTGATATTTTCAAAATGACACTTGCTAATTGCGAAGTAGCTATATCAACTATTTTACACGATTGTGTATTTACGGCACTTATATTTCTTCTTTCGGCACGACATTTAAACGTATCCTTATTAATCCTATTATTTGTACAGTATCATAGTCGCACCAATCAATGAGGTATTGTGAATTAAAGAGAATGCACATCGGGCAATTCTTAATATTAATTGTAATTTGGTTAATTTAGGTTGTTGATGCCAATGCCATAATATCATCTTACGACGAATCTAATAATTTGTTTCTAGGATGGTACATGGTGTAGTTACTTAGCCAACAATAACCGTCTTGTCACGTTTCTAATTAAATAAATAGTGCGTTTCATGAACCAGTACAACGTTTCCTTGCTACCGACTAGCGATTGATAATTACATTTCCCGTCCAGCTTAAAACGATCTAGTCTGTTCCGTTACCGTGAATCATCCTTTCTGGCCAGGGTTGATAACAGTTTTAAATTGTCCCTGGTGAAGTGCCAACATAATTGTTCACTGAATCAACTGTAATAGCAAGTCTTAGCATTAATTACGTCAACGTGTATCGCCATCGCATAAAGTCGACGCCGTGATGACTGAGAGACTGGAAACCTGTTTAGGAACAAATGCCTAGACTAGATAACGGGGTTGCCAATATTATTTCCACTTGCTGTCTTCGCCTGTCTTGATTGTGGGAATCAGGCGTGCAAAGAGTAATTCCAAGAACATACTGTTAATCCCGCTTGCTTCTGTTATTAGCCAGTGATCACTAATTGAATGTTTCTGATTCAACTTGAACATTTTCTTGGCAAAAGATTTACATTACGAACGTTGCCTAGGGCTTATTAAATGCAATTCGGTGGGCATAATAGTGTTTTTGTACCTTCGACATCATTATTTATTCTAGATAGCAAGTCCCTATTAATAAGATTATATTAACTAGCAAAACTCTCCATTCTCCGGATGGCGCGCGCTGTACAAACACACATACGCAGAAGACGCATTATTCGTAGAAGACGTTTGTTATGACGTAAATATGAATTATATTTTGCGTTAATGTAAGTTACATAAAACGTCCCCAAGTGATTGTCGCTCCTCCGACCAACAGAACGTGTTTGCAAGCGCCCCGATCTTGTCTCCCTTTCCTGATCCCACGTAACGTTACGTATACAACAGATTTACGTCCGTCTAATGTGCATTAAGAACCCTTAAACCAGTAAGAAACCATTGAGGCAACGGCAAATTTAGAAACAAAAAAGCGTTTCTTTTCATTCGATGATTATTCCCTGAACGTTTGGTGCCGGTGGGTATCGTCTTGTCTAGGAGGACAACATTGGCATGCCACCCACACACGTGCAGGCACACATACATACATACATACCATTGATAAATACATACATACGCTAGCTCGTTAGTTAGATAAATAAGGAACAGACCAAAATGGATTAAAATGACACTTTTTCATGATATCACAATCCTTTTTTTTCTCGAATAAACACAGTCGTAATGGCGATATATTTACCGCGACAGTCGACAACGTAACATTACATCGGAAACACAACGCACCAACACGGACGTATCGGGTTGCCGCTTAAGATGAGATCGTAATCTGACGGATATGGCAAGTTGTCGACGCGACGGTTAATGTGTCGTTTCTTGCATCGGCTCCAGGCACCTCGGCCTAACGCGTACTCTACTCATTCGTCAGCTACTTCCGACTGCCCACTTCCCTTATTTGTTCAAGTAACAGCATTATGTCATTGTATCAACTTGTTACACAACAGTATAATGTCGAAGTGTTAGGCTTGTGACAGGGGAGGAGCGTATACTATAAAATCCTTGCTTACACCCAATCATTGAGCAGCAAACCAAGGACACAAGTTATCATTAATACAGTATGTATTTGCAGTCTTAAAATCGTTCCGGGTGACCGTATATTTTCTGCTGTCGCCAATGTCTGCATGCCGGTAGAGCGAACGTACGCTAGAATAGTGGGGCCCTCTCTAGAGCAGCGGTTCTCAAGCTGGGAGTCGTGGCCCCCCGAGGGCCATTTGGCAATTTCAGAGGGGGCGTGGAACGACGCGCAAAATCAAATGGTTATGCTGCAGCAGTGTCTACACAGTCACTTCGTGCCGGGACTTGCCACAAACCTTCATTAATAAATCGTCGTGATTTGTTCTGGGGGAGAAGAGTGCTTAAACTTCATATCATTTCTCTTTCCAATGATACTCCCGGCCGCAGAATGTGTGAACTTTCTTTGGACATCAGAGAAAAGATCCAGGAAATCAAAAGTGCTGGTTTGTCCAGCATCCAACTTGATGAATCGACATATGTTCAGTCCTGCTCCCAACTGATGGTGTTTGCCATCCAACTTGATGAATCGACAGATGTTCTGTCCTGCTCCTAACTGATGGTGTCCAGCATCCAACTTAATGAATTAACAGATGTTCAGTCCTGCTCCTAACTGATGGTGTTCAGCATCCAACTTGATGAATTGACAGATGTTCTGTCCTGCTCCTAACTGATGGTGTCCAGCATCCAACTTGATGAATCGACAGATGTTCTGTCCTGCTCCTAACTGATGGTGTCCAGCATCCAACTTGATGAATTGACAGATGTTCTGTCCTGCTCCTAACTGATGGTGTCCAGCATCCAACTTGATGAATCGACAGATGTTTTGTCCTGCTCCTAACTGATGGTGTTCAGCATCCAACTTGATGAATCGACATATGTTCTGTCCTGCTCCTAACTGATGGTGTTCAGCATCCAACTTGATGAATTGACAGATGTTCAGTCCTGCTCTTAACTGATGGTGTCCAGCGTCCAACTTGATGAATCGACAGATGTTCAGTCCTGCTCCTAACTGATGGTGTTCAGCATCCAACTTGATGAATCGACAGATGTTCAGTCCTGCTCCTAACTGATGGTGTTTGCCAGGTACGTTCACAATGGAGACCTGTAGGAAGAATTATTGTATTGTGATGACCTCAAGTTAACATCCAACGGGGAAGACGTAAGAGACAAATTGACTGATTTTTTTTTAAAACGATGGCCTTGACTGGAACAATATATGTGGTGTGTGTACCGACGGGGCCACTGCAATACTTGGATCTCGATCAGGATTCAAACGAAAAGCTCCACATGCCTTCTTACCTCATTGCATGATAAACAGACAGGCCCTTGCGTCAAAGACACTACCCTAGGGGCTCCTGGAAACCCTTGACAAAGTCATACAAACTGTTAACTTTGTGAAAATAAGTGCCCTCAACTCACGCCTGTTCAAGAAACTTTGTCAGGACATGGACTCTGTCATCCGTGAAACTCTTCTGTTCTACACACAAGTCCGCCATCTCTCCAAAGGCAACGTTGTTCGACTTGTGTTTGCCTTCAGAGAGGAAACCAAGCTCTTCATCAGTATCTAGAACAAAGTGGATCTTCTTTCAGCCTGGACAGACGACGGATGGGAACGATGACTAGAGTACCTCGTCGACATCTTCAGACAGCTCAAGAATCTGAACGTTCAATTAACTTCAGGGGAAAGAAATTTCATGATCATTGATTTTGTTGAAAAAATCAAAGCTTTCCTGCGCAAGGTGAACAATTGGAGGAGCGAGATTGGCTTAAAGACAACTTCGCAATTTGGAAACCGTATCAGAAGTCGCCAAGGACTATGATGACACAACACAGAGTTTGATAATTGAGCACCTAAAAGCACTGGAGGTGGAATTCAGAAGATACTTCCCGGAGATATATAGTTAAACAACTTGGCTGTTGAGGACTCCGCGTCAGTGACATGCGTACCAGACGACAACGATGCTGCACAAACAGAGCTTTTTGGTCTACAGGAAGATTCACGTGCCATTCGAATCTGAAACTGTCACAGTGTTCTGGTCATCCGTGGAAGTTATCTACCCTAACTTATGTAACTTTGCCATAAATAAATACATTTTAGTGCATCGCCAATCGATCGTTCAACGGCCGATGATCAAAGGATGCGAATGAACATTGACATACGCGAATGAACGTCGACGCGTAGACTATGGGACACCTAGAAGGAGGTGCACTTACAATATCTCTAAGATAACGTAGTAATATATAGATTCAAAATAGATGTGTGCGCGTGGAGCAGAATTAAGCTGTGAATGCCTTTAACATATTTTGTGTCACAAAAAACTGACAAATAGTTGCTTCGCTTTCGCAGGGGACTTCCCTGGCTAGTTATATTTGACCTCTAAATACTCATATATGTATTTATATCCACTAATAAGCAAGGTATTGATATAGACCGGCACCAGTGCCGATACGGGCCTTGATGTTCGATACAATAGTCCCGAACAGCTCATCACAGCTAGACTGGGATAGGTGCGGTGTGGTAGGGCGTACGTAACGTTGACAGCCAATCGGATAACATTTGCGAAGAAAGATAACCCCCAAAACATTAATAAAAAGCGAATAACAACAAAGAATGCACTGTATACACAATAGCATTGGCGTTGGAATGTGGTGATTACTCGGCGGGTGGGGGGGGGGGCTGAGGCTACAATTGCACCTCCCCTGACAAAAAGTTCCAATTGATCCTGCCATTTAAGGCTCCATAGAAATGCAGAAGTGGTACAACTAATTAGATAAATAAATGATAACAAATTAGTAAAACCACGACGCATATCTGTTATGTACACAGGTAGAACACAATGTTTTTTTATAAATAAATTAATTAAAATGCTGCGTCTACATAGGATATATAACATCAAATGTAATTAGGTAAACAGGTAATCATAGATCAATAATGATAAAGTTATTAGCGTCGTCATGTATGTCTGTTCTAGGGTTACGATTCTGAGTCGCAGTAACAATGGGCAACCGATGGGCTATTTTCCACCGGAACTCGCAGAACAAAGCTGGGTCGTCGAAAGTGGGCAGTGGACTGACGCAGAGAGAGATGAAGGCGATCAGGTTTAGTTGGAAGAAGGTGTCGGCTGACATGAAGACGAACGGAACTGTCTTCTTCATCAAGTGAGTGTGGCCACTGGGCGTTCTTCAAAGTATCGGCAACATCGCACGCAGTGGCGGATTAAGGGTTACAGGGGCTCTGGGGGAAGTTGGGATTGTGAGGGCCCACACCCCTGGGATGACCAATTTTTATGCATTTTGAAATACAGTATTTTTTTAAACTTAAAACTTATTTTACTTTGTGTGTTTCCCACAAAACTTTGTTTATAATGTTGTGATATCATTATTTTGGTTATGAAGTATATTAACATTACGGAAACGTTTCCGTCGTAAATTTTCCTGAAAGCGAATGGAAACTGGAAACTGCACAAGTAGCAGCACGAACCAGTGGTTGTCGCGAAGAGATAGAATTAGCCCCCTCCCCCCCCCCCCGTATTTATGAAAGGGGTGCATTTGGGGAAGCAATTGGATGTTTTGGGGAGCCTGAAGGTGTTTTCTCTTCGGGGAGCCTGAAGGGGGATACAAATGTAGGTCTTTGGGAGCTTGAAGGTGGGTTTTGGGGAGCCTCGGGGGTGCAATTAGAGGTGTGTGGAGTCTCAAGGTGTTTTTTTTTTTAGCTACAAAGGGTGTGTTATGCCTCCGTTGGCACAGGCGCCAGGTGAACGAGCCTAGCGGTTATTACAGGCCAAACCGAAAAATAGAACTGTTGTTGACGAAATGTCCGTTAACACACCTATGTGGGAGGCCGACTGCAGCAGGTGCCAGATTACACGTTCTGTCTGGCGTAACCGGAAATGACGTGAACTGCGCAACTGAACTACGGAAGGACGGCTGGACCAGATCGACGCCTCCGCAATACCCAGCTCCCTCGCCACTAATTGGAAGTTGAGTGATACATGTCTAGGTCTTCAAACGTCGTCATATCGCACATTCCACGTGTCTTCAATTACGCTTGACGAGTCGCTGATTTATAAGAAGTTGTTACGAAACGACGTGGCATAGTTGTAGGAACGTGGTTATAGTTTGGAAACTGGTCGCCTCTGGGAGAGGACTAAAGGAGCAATGTGTCGGCATGTGCGACAGGTGTAGAGAGAGGAAGGATTAGACGCGACGTAGTCGGGGCGGACAGTGGGATACTTATATAGCAGCAGATTGGAAGGCATATATAGCAGCAGATTGGAAGACAGAAGGAAACATGCATGTATACACACGTACTTATATTAGTACATAGAGATATAACAGGTGATCGAGTAAGGAAGTAAAGAAGGTTTGTCTACAGGCAGGCAGACATGGATGCAAGTAAATCCGCACGCACGCACACATACTGTAGAGCCATGGTGCAGTGGCTAGAGTTTCGGACTTGCGAGCAAGAGAACCCGGGTTCGAATATGTGCGTGCGGTGATGTCGAACATTGGGCAAGTTCGTTCACTGTACGTTGCTCCACTTCACTCAGCTGTATGGTACGTTGCTCCACTTCACTCAGCTGTATGGATGAATACCTGGCTGTAGACAGTGGTGGATATATGTGAACGTGTAGTCTTCGCGTATTAATTGCAGCATGGCTGAATGCTTCCAGAGAAGTTGAGATGGTGTTCGATTGAACAGGTCTCCTCCCTGGCAGGGAGTAAAGTGTAAAGCGCTTTGAGCAGTTCTGAGAACTGGATACTGCGCAATATTTGAACTTACCTTTACATACTCACACAATCAATCACACGCACGCACGTACTCACACACACACACAACCACATATACGCTCAGGAGCACGAGCACGCGCACGCACACACGCCTACGCGCACACACGCCCACGCGCACACACACACAAAACGAAACAAAGACAGACAGAGACAGACAGAAACAGAGAGGGAGAGAGAGGGGGAGAGAAAGAGCGTGCGTACGTGTGTCTTAGAGTGAGAGGAGAGAGACCACTCATAAGCATTCACGACAGGTGCATAGTAATGATCCAGTGTATGTTTATATGCAGACATGTATTATATATATGTATATATATGTATATATATATATATATATATATGTATTATTGGTGTCTTATCGCAGGTTCTTCGAGTGCCATCCTGCCTACAAAGATTATTTCCCAGCATTCCGCGACAAGACAGTGGGAGAGTTGCATCGGAGTCTCATTCTACAGGTTTGAAACGCTTCTTCCGATTGGCTGGCAGTCTGTTAACCGTGATGCAATTGGTGGATCCGCTACGTCGCAGTTTGTCTACGTCATAAACAAAATTATGCGCTTGACCATCGTCGAGCTTTGCCTTGCCATCAATGTTGATGACAGTACTATACTAAGTACATTGCATTACTAGAGTGACATGACATTTGCCAGAATCTAGATCAAACATTCCCGCATACAGTTGTTGCATCTAAAGCTGCGTTATGTTTATGTCATAAAGAAACCTGCAGGAGCCAGAATTTCAACAAAATATTCGAAGGAATGAACGATCGTGTCGCATGTTCGGCATCCATTTGCATGGCCTGCTGGAGTTTTCACAGATATGACCAGAGACACCTATCTGACCTAGCACTCTCAACTCGCCAATGTCCACTTGCAGTCTGGCGCTTGTGCTTTTCGTGACGACCTTGTTAAATTGAGCTAAATGTAAGCTTAGAGTTGTGGTGGCGTGTCTTGGCAGAAGCATAGGCCCTCTATTGGTTTGACTTGTAATATAGAACTATTTTTTATCTCGCAGGCTCACGGCATCTCCGTCATGTATTCCTTCACGACTCTGGTGGAAAACCTCAACGATGAAACGTACTTCATGAAGTTCATGAAACAGAGCGTTCGTTCGCACCACAACCGCGGGGTGTCGCTGCAGCAGTATGAGGTTGGTGCCGAGGATGCTACAGTGAAACTTGCTCTAGCGGATACCTGTCCATAACAACTACCTCTCTACAACGGACACTTCTGAAAGTCGATATCTTTCAATGAATATGCTATGGTTTATTTAGAAGTGCGCCCAGTTGGTCTATGCTTTACAAAAGAAATAGATGATGACGCAAATGACGAAGTTAAATTTAACATAATTCCATTAATAAGCAAATCAACATGCCAGCTTATATGTTTGGGTACAGTTTATTGTGTGTTTTTATTTCAGTAATGACCAGTTGAAAGTTGATGATGTCCGTAACAAAAGAAGAAGATGTAAATGTTTAATGTAGGACTGCTGTAAAGCTATGCCAACTCACCCCCTTCCACTTTACGCTTCCATTGGCTGGTTTTTACTTTTATTTGATTAATTAACCCGAAAATTGCCAACTGCTATACATACAGCAAGCGTTGATACATGACACATTAAACTATCGGGATGACACAACAATAGGCAGGCACCTATTTCCGTTGGGGTCGCTAGATAACAGTATAGACAAACATGATATAGATGGTGAGTAGTTACGACACGATAACTACTGTGGTGTGTTGTCACGTTTTCTTCACTGTACTTGCAGGAAATGTTTGAAGTGCTCATCATCTTCCTGGAAGAGAAACTTGGAGACGCATTCAACGAGTACACGCGCCATTCTTGGGAGCGCTTCGCGGAGCAGTTCTCGCTCGCCGTCGAACAGGTGCGCGCGCAGTCGAAACTGGGACCGATAACGAGGCAACTTCCGTGACGGTGCCAGCCTCAGTAGACTAGGCTATGCGCGCCGGCTGCGTGCCGACTTCCAGTCTCGGCTGGTGCACGCACACAAGTGCTCGCAAGTGCGGGAACGTCCGCCGCACTGTTGAGTGTAGACGCGGGGTTCCTGGCGAGCTCTAATCCACGGGTATCGTTGACGCTAATTCTCGCGGAAGTGCGTCTACGCACGCGCGTCATGTCGCAACCGATCGTAGATATTATGATTGATCAATGATTTGAACAACAGATGTGATTCCTGCAAGCGCAGACAGTAAACGACAGGGCGCTGGATGGACAGAGGTGAACTTTGAAATACACAAGAACGGATGGTAAACGGTGGATGTCGATTTGGGTCGGCGTCGACGACAATCTATTCTGTGAATGTATCCGATGAATTTTAATCAGTAGTGCTGCCATGGTTCCGAGTCTGTAACAGAGGTCACGTGTCCCCGTGGGCACAGCGGCTCTTCGTTAAACACCACTTCAAACATGCCGAACTGTCTACGAGCGTGACACTAATGTTGCAAAGTCCCCTGTTTTTTCGTATTCTAAACTCAATTACATCAAAAGGGTGTCGTAAGTTCGCGACGTGCAAACAAGAATAGATTTAACAAGATTTAACAAGATTTAACAAGTTTTAACAAGTTTTAACAAGATTGCCACCAGGAGAATTAACTCAAATAGTGTTTAGAACTGGTTTAACCCACCACACAATTCCCCAAAATGTCGAGGGGCACTTTCAACAATGTCCAGTCAAAATGGGCAATTTAAAACGATTACTAAGACACTGGCCACAAAGCTACCAGGTTCTGATATTCATTCACAATAGCGTCAATGTGCATTAGTACCAGTTTGTTCCGTTAAGCGCCGTCACCGGCACGAATCTAGTAGTTTTACCAGGCGACCCACCAGTCGCAGATTACCCAGCAAATTAACAGGAAAATTACTCGTCGACACGATAAACGACCACATCTCACATGGCTTCAACTGGCGCGGAAATGATTGTCAAAGTCCCAGTAGAGCTTATGCACGCAAACCCGATAAAACTATTTGAAACAGATTATCTCTAAGCCGTGCCAACAGCCGTTACCAGAACAAAAAGTTAATTACAGGCGACACGCGTCTACAAACAACATCTAAAGGCCCGGGTAAACATGCACTTTCCGCCCGACCTGACCAAATTAGCTCACATCAGACTCCTTCCGACTGCAGTGAATTCACTACACGGACTGACACAGACTGAGCTATACTCTAAGCCAGCGTGACGTCACAATCATGTAAACTTGAAAACTTTTGAATACGCCAGACCGACACCGACTACAACCAACGTAGTGGAACGTTGTCACGGTTACGTGGTTATGACGTTACGTCAGCTTCCACAGCGCAGTCGGGGTCGGTCTGATGTGGTCTGTCCTTGTCGGGTCGGGCGGAGAGTGCAAGTGTATCCCGGTCTTTATCAGTGACGTGCAGTTGCATGGTATTAACACGTCCGTCTGACAGTCGAGAGGACCGTTTTGAAACTTGGTTAATTTCATCCACCCCACATTGCCTCAGTGGGTGCAGCTGCATTAATGAGCATACGGCTATAGACAGTGGTGGATATAAAGGAACGAATGGTCTTCGTGCAGTAACAGCGACGTAGCTGAAATCGAGACGATGCCGGAATGGACAGGTCTGCCAGGGGTGTGTGTGAAGCGCTTTGAGCAGACTCGATGATATCACAAAATGGCCACGGAGAAAAAAACGTGGATTCTGGGACCGTGACAGCACCCGTACTTATAGTTATATGACAGTTACTGCTTATTTCTTAATTAGTTCTTCTATACAAGAACACTGGTGTTATTCGGTTTGAGTCTTAAACACGTCTATAAAACGTTGCAACTCACTGAAATATCCAGTAAATTTGTTTAATCTTGACATGCAGTGAAACATGTAGATCATCCTATTTGTCAATTCCTGATGTTGCGTTCAAAACCAGATGCCTGCGTTGTCCTACTTATACGTCCAGGAACATAATGACGTCGTTCAAGGGTAAGTTTGAATGTGTCGTGCCAGTGAAGCAAACCTGGTTCCTCAATTATTACCATGTATTTACATAATATTTTATTGTTCTTGATACTAGGATAAACATGCTGAATGTATTGTTCTTGATACTAGGATAAACATGCTGAATGTATAATGTATTTATGAAATCAACATTTTACTTCCAATTGCCTCGTGTAACTCCGAGTCACGAGGGATACACAGTCCCCAATGTTGAGAGCCAGGTTTTCATACCAAATATCATGCCTGCCCGGCCCGGGTTTCGAACTCAGAGCGCCAGGCGGATGTGCTAACCACTCCACTAGCCGCGCCCCCTAATTGTGAAACCATCTAAAACAAGTATCTTCTGTTTCAGACAAATACTGGTTTTGTGTCATTTGTATCACGTGTACAGTTTATAAAATAAATTGTCATACAGCTTAAATGGTCTCTCATTTTATTTCAGGAATATAATGTGTCTGAAGTTATCTAATCAGTCACTGCTATGTATAGGCTGCACTACCGACATAAGACTAATCATTCAAGCAGGTTAACCAAACCATTTCTCCGATTTAGACTATATGTTCACAGTACATATGCCACAGATACCTATAGATTGAATGCCGGGTCGGCAAATGACCAGTCTGCGGCAGCATGTCATATATAGGCTTTCGAACGTGCCAATTCCTAGATATCCGATCTTTTGTTGCCGCTTACATTGCAAACATAGGACTAATCATTCAAGTATAGGGTATTAACCAAAACAATTTCTCCGATTTCGATTATAATTTCACAGTATATGCTGAAGATACATACGGATCAGTTGTGGGGTCGGCAAGTGACCGGTCTGCGCAAGCATTTCATATATAGGCTTTTGAACGTGCTATTTCCTAAAGATATTCGACCTTTTGCTGCCATTTTACCTTGCAAACGTAGGCAAATCATTCACGCATAGGATGTTAAAAAAAAATTATCCGATTTTGATGATTTTTTCACAGTATATGCAGAAGATACCCACGGATCAGATGTGGGGTCGGCAAATGTGGTGGGATGCTTTCCCCGCGTGCCATGCGCGTTTGTCTTAGGCGCATAATGCAAATTAATATCGCCGCCGCCGCCACGCGCGGGAAGGGTGCAGCGGTGACGCATGCGTAATTGGTTTGTCTCGGTATTTCTGGTAATGTCTATTATTCGCGGTATTTCTAATACATGTTAGAAAAACGAAATAACGATCAAACAAACCGTTTTTCGTTTTCACTGCATCAGAACGAAAAAAGAAATACGACTGCAGCGCCACTCGTTTTTCGTTTCTGCATTTAGCTTCGGCTGCCTTACCGCTTGGGCTAGGCGGCAAAAGGTTTAATTCGAGTTTTTTTTAATCAAAATACTAATCTTTGCATTCAAATATGCTTTACTATTATTTAGATTTCCAAGCACTTTCACATAATAGTACAATCTCAAATACTATTTTTGTATTATGTATTTCTGCTAAACATAATAATTAATAAAGTAGTTTACCACGGAAATTGGAGTATAATTAATTTAATAATCGAAACCTTTCATAAAGCAACAGCCCCGAAACGACCAATATTCGCCCGTACTTGTCGCGTTAGCAACGACGACAATGCAATTTCAGCGAATTTGTTTTCAAAATGCCGCCGGTGCGACCGAATTGTCCCGCCGAAGCCACCACCTTTTGCCGCCTAGCCGAAGCGGTGAGGCAGCCGAAGCTTCCTAAGTGCAGAAACGAAAAACGAGTGGCGCTGCAGTCGTATTTCGTTTTTCGTTCTGATTCATCCTCGCAAGCCAGGGTTGTTTGCATGCAAAACTAGCCCTGGAAGATCTCCTACGCGGAGTCCGGAAATTAGCTAGGTCAAACTAATAATTGACTTCGCCAGTCGCGATTGCTTCACCCGTGAGAACAACTCAAATACCCGCCCCAATTTGAAGACGGATAAATGACGTCTGGGAATCCCAATATTGTGTATTCGAATAATTTCTTCTACTTCCTAAGCATTGCATGTAACACGAGCCACAGTTTGTTGAAATTAGTTTTATTATGACCACCTGACCTGCCGCCAACCACTGATATAGTGAGCGATTTCATAGGCTAAGCTTGAATTCAGAGTTTCGCAAAGCGATCAGCCAGGGGGTACTGCTGGCTGGCACTGACGTAATCAGCAGCAGCTGCCCCTGGCGCGCGAGGATGTTTTGATGCAGTGAAAACGAAAAACGGTTTGTTTTTGCGTTATTTCGTTTTTCTAACATGTATTAGAAATACCGCGAATAATAGATTGTATTCGTTTTTCGTACTTCACATATGAAAACGAAAAACGAACATTGTTTGCTTTTTCCTTTTTCGTTCGCCAATTTCAAAACAAAAAAGGAAAAGACGGTATATACACGGACCTTGTTGCTTCCGACGAGAACCTTGTTAAGTATTTTTAACGATCAACATTTTAGTCGACGCCATTTGCGCCGTATTGGCACAGCGGCACTTCCGTCCAGTCACTGGAAGCTAAAAGCGAAAACATTGGCGCACGGGAATGTGTCCGGCTGGCCTTTCACAGACTTGTCGTAACGCTACAAGCCAAAGGCATTGGGCGTTAATTATTGACGCGGACTGGTGTGTAGTTCAGGGTACACCTAGTCAGTTGCCTGTCTGAGGCTGTCTCGTCGCTTTTACAAGGTGCGGTGGAAAATGAACGGTGCAACGCGAACTGTCTGTATTGTTCTGTCGAATCAACGCAAAGGAATTCCGCGACCAGAACCCAGGAGTGTTTTCTTTTAAGTAGCATTGCTATGCCGTTTTGTGCATGCATACGTGGAGTCAACGTATACACGAAAAAAAACCAAACCGCCTATCCACCCGTGTATGTGTGTGTCTGTGAGTGAGTGAGTGAGTGAGTGAGTGAGTGTGTGTATGTGTGTGTGTGTGTGTGTGTGTGTGTGTGTGTGTGTGTGTGTGTGTGTGTGTGTGTGTGTGTGTGTGTGTGTGTGTGTGTGTGTGTGTGTGAATGTGTGTGTGTTTGTGTGTGTGTGTGTGTGTGCGTGCGTTTATGTAGGCCTATGCGTGTGCGTGCATGTGCGTGAGCATGCGAGTGTGTGTGCGCGTGTGCGCGCGTGTGCGCGCGTGTGTATGTGTGTATGAGTGTGTGTGTGTGTGCATGCGCGCGTGTTTTTATGTTTGTATATATACATTACATCTCTAGCCGTTAAACTGCAATGTCCACCCGATGAAAGCAACGAATTATCTTTGATAAAAAACTGACGGAAGGAAAGAAGGACGGATTGGCGGACGGACGCGCGGACGGAAGAAAGGTAGGAAGGACGGGCGGAAGGACGGACGGACGTGCGGACGGAAGAAAGGAAAGACTAGTTGAAAGACGGACGGAAGGACGAACGGACAGACGGACGGACGGACGCACGGACTGTAGGAAGGACGTTTGATCGGACGGACGGGCATACAGACGGACGGACGGACTGTAGGAAGGACGGGCGGAAGGACGTTTGATCGAATGGACGGACGGACGGACGGACGGACGGACGGACGGACGGACGGGCGGACGGGAGGACATATCATTTTCCTTGATAAAATTGCTAATCATAGCCACACACCGACTGAGACAGCTAATGGCAATCTTCACAAAACTTCAGTTTAACTCCTAGAACGAGACTAAAAAAAGAAAAGACTGACGGAAGGACAGACGGACGGACGGAAGAATGAACGAAAGGACCGGAAGGACGGGCGGACGGAATAAAGGTAAGAAGGAAGGGCAGAAGGACGGGCAGACGGAAGAAAGGAAGGATTAATCGAAGGACGGGCGAACGGATGGACGGACGGACGGAAGGACGGACGGAAGGACGAACGGATTGAAGAACGGACGAACGGAAGAACGGACGGACGGACATATAATTTTTTTTGATAAAATTTCTAAACATAGCCACACACCGACTGAGAGAGAGGCAATGGCAATCTTCACAAGGCCTCACCTTAACTCCTAGAACGAGACTAAAAACATCAAGACACCGCCATCGTACAAAGAGGTCGGAGAAGAAATGCTATTTGGGAACACAAATATGGATTGTGTGGATGACGAAACAGGACACTCAAAGGGTGTTGTATCCGAGCTACCGACAGCAGTTGAAGGCCGGGAGATCTGGGCAAGACATTTTATAAATCAGAGAAGACCTGAAGCAAGGAGGCCACCAAAATGATGATACTTATGGTTGTCCAACCTGCCCCGTAATGCTGGCTGTCTAGTCCATGTTACGATGGGAACAACGCAACACAGCAATATTTGCAGTGAATTAGGGAATATTAAATGTATTAATTAATACATTATTATTATTATTATTCGAACATGTATAACCAATTTATTTAAAAGAATCGGTGTATGCGTTCACGGTTCATCCACATTTACGGTTGTTGATCTACGTTGCCATTACCCCTCGACAATCCGAAAAACCCAATCACTAACCCACTGAACACATTCGGAAATCTAAAAAAAATCACGAAAAATGTCCATCTCTACTCCTTTCAGTTTTCCGAAGACATGTCCGACAGCCGTTGAGTGTTTGCCTCAAATGTGATGGAGAAGTGTGAGAAATGTGCAATCCCAGGCCGAAGAAAGCACCATCAACATGTACGAGCCGCCACCATGTCAAGACGACGTCAGAAATGCTGAGACTACGCGGCCGTTCCTTTACGTCACAGTGTGTCGCCTAGGTTGCCGCCATAACAGAGCAACGTGTTTCTTTACTGTCCTATTTGTATGTGCCACTGACTGAAGAAATCATCCCAAAATCTCAGTGTGGATTCAGCACTTCCAGAGTAAAAGAGTAGAGAATAGAACACGCCTCCATACATGCCATTCTTTGATTTAAACAAAATGTTGACATAGAAAATGGTGGTTGGAGAATTTAACGCGAAACTAAATGGAGACAGAAAAGGCATGTAGGGTAAGGTGGGGCAAGGAGCCCCCGTTAAGGGAAGTTAGGCATAGTTATTCATAAACTTGTCCTTTTGAAGTCCGGGTGCTGTCATACAATTGCCGTGTGGTTATGCTATGCATTATCAAAGCATTGGTGACATATGACTACACTAACTTTTGTAATCGCTAATTTAAAATATTGCTTAAGGGGCGTCTTGCCCCATACCTGGACGCTCCCTTCTATGGGGCAAGAAGACCCTAGGGGCTCCCTGCCCTATAGATGGTCTCGTTGTATAACATATGAATAATGAAATGAAACAAACTCGTGATCAACGTCAAAATGGTTCGTATGTATAATCCTATCCAACATAGGTATCTAACATACAGAATTACGACAATCTTTTATCGTCAGGTAGTACGACTTTACATGCAGCTGGGTGACATAACGTGTCAAGAATTCAAGTTATGTAACGTAATACAACCAGCACCAGGCAGCTTCGTTCAGTCACTATCGGACTCGCAGTTTGGACATATGAACCCTGGCAGTCCTGGCGTGCAATCGTTGTGTGCCCATTTCTGGCATATCTGGCATTAAAATTGCACCCACACCTCCCTTGATCTGCTGTTCACGAACGGCTCGCCGCAGATTATACATGGACAATCCCCTTCCTCACTGCTGGTGCTGACGCGTCTTTTCTTTGGTTTCACCAAAGCAATCTTGCTTATGTTGTTTCCCCATTGTGACTTCGCCTTTGGCTTCCCATCTGGCTTCGCCTTCTTCTTAGTTGACTCTCGATCAGCAAGTATTTTCTTATGTGGAGACGATCTCAGCACCGCAGCTGATTCGGCAACACGTGACGCGTCTTCTCTTCGGTTTCACCAAAGCGATCTTGCTTGTGTTGTTTCCCCATTGTGACTTCGCCTTTGGCTTCCCCTTTGGCTTCGCCTTCCTCTTAGGTGACTCTCGATCAACAAGTATTATCTTGTATGGACACGAAGTCAGCAGCGCAGCTGATTCGGCAACACGTGACCTCGGGCGTGTACGAGATAGTTTTGGCTTTGGCGACAGTTTCTCTATGAGGTCACTGACCAACCGGAGTGCCGGTGGCAAGGCTGAGGATGATCCGGCGGTCTGCGGCAAAGCGGAGGATGATCCGGCGGTCAGCGGCAAGGCTGAGGATGATCCGGTAGTAGGCGTCAGGACGGTCGATGGTCCGGCGGTCGTTGGCGTCCTCGTAAATAATCGCAGAGGCAACATAATCTTCATCGGTGAATATTTCTGCATCATATGGCCAAAGTCCACACGTCTCAAAGCTAAACACTGCTTTGTCTGGTGTGGTGGATCGCAGGAAGGCCTTTCCGAATATCGCTGCCATGTCGTAAACAGTGATTCTTCTTCCGGGATTAGAAACCATCCAACTGTCAGCTGCTGCGTTACACGCACTCTTCAGGGACTTGGAATATGACCTGTCCAACGGCTGCAACTTGTGTGTGGTGTCCGGTGGCAGTGTAGTCAAGGTAATGCCACGGCTCCTCGCATACTCCACTGCAGCCAGAGTTTTGTGACTATGGTGGCCATCGAGGATTACGATCTGGGGTACGTTGGCTGATGCATTCGTGAAACTGGCAAAATGCTCCAGCTATCTCAGAAACAGATCAGTCAGTCCAGCCATTGGCACTGCAGTAGCCAAAGGATTGTTGTTGCGCACCTGTCATCAGATATTCGACCATCCTCTTTCTGGAAAAGATGACCATCGGTGGCAGATATCTGCCGCCCGCGTTCATCCCGCAGATGTAATGGTGGCGTGATGGTGGCGCCGCGCTCCCGCTTGTCACTTTCCCCACCTGGAGAACTCCTTTCGTGGCAACAATCTTGCCGGACTTTTGCACATTCGTTATGCTGGTTTCGTCCATGTTCCATATTCGTGCTAGTGTGTACGTTGACATACCCACCTGCGATTTATACAGCTTGAAGAATTGGCGTACCTTAGGTCGGTTGAAACCGACCATCCGCGAAATGTGGGCGCCGGATTGCCAAGTCTTAGTGAATTCTGAAGAACCCGCGCGGCCAGTCGCGTCCTGCCATCCTCGTTTCGGTAGATAAAATTAATGGTGTTTCACACGCAACTTCTAGGCGAGATCGTAGGCCAGGCGTCTCACGTCTACAGTCGTCAACCCGTACAAACATTTCTCCATGTAAGACATATGGTCACATAGACTGCGATCAGTGATAGTAGGTAGCGCTATCTTCATTGACTCAAGCGCAAGGGCCCCACGAGTAGCGACCCTGCTGTAAAGGTATCTTCGCAACGTACGTGTGGGCACGTTGTACAGTCGACTGACTGTCTTCAACAGCTGCTCCTCCAAAGCTAAGAGTGCAGCGTTCAGCATGTCATTGCCGTGCGCACACCGTTCCGTCTTCCGCTTGTATGTGCGAACCACGTCTGAAAAAAAGAAATAATGTTCTCACTAAGAAAGCTATCATACCTCATACACGTATGCAAATATTATGTTCGATAAGTTGTGAATGACATTCCGCACTGGCCTTTTGAGCGGAATCTTAGACACATTGTCAACATAGTAATGACGCAATACTGCGCTGTAAGAAATGTATCACCCCAGCTATACAACATAAATATACAACATTTTCATGACCTACTCACGATTATACAGTAATCAAATTACGTGAGGCAAGACGTCCAGCACTGTAGGGGGCTTTCTCTAGATGAATGTCAATTCCCGCGCTAATACTAATGATCGCCCAGTATTCTAAAAATGAATGACGATATGTGCATTAGTGATAAATATAACAACAACTGTACGAAGTTATGCGTAATCCATATGTTGCAGTAAAACATCGCAGACACACAAATAGTACATCAAACATGCAAGAAAACGTAAAATGCAAATACTTACTAACCGTGTTTTGCACGCGTCTGCTTTTTGTTTACAGTAGTCGCTAGGTGGCAGGATTGTATTCGTCTACCAGACACAGACATCAAACACGTATAACCGAGGAAATAAGGGGGCTCCTTGCCCCATCCTACCCTACACTATTGTTGGACCTCACGTTTCAGCTGGAAACACTAATAATAACGGTGAACGATTGCTGTCGCTGAGCAGAGTCAGCGGTATCAGCATTGGCAACACATTGTTCAAACGTAAACGCATCCATACGAGCATTTTTTACATTCTTAAATTAAAGCTCTTAAGACCGATTTTGTTCCAGAAATTCGATTTTGATCCTTACCTATGATCGAAAATGAAAATTGCGTTTCACTAACAATCCATGCTGGATACGGTCCATAAAAACGCTCAAAAAATGCCAATTTCTCAGACGACGTTACATCATTCTTTTCTTTGGCTATTATAAACAGCTAGATTTTACTGACAGAGTCTTATGTTTCATGCAGAGATCCAGTTATTCACAAATAAGACTTCCAAATGTTACCGATTAAAAGTTTGTTAAAGCAAGGGTGCATTCTGTTGGGCCTTTCTTTAGTGGACAGATTGGAGATCTCCGGAGACGAAGCCCAAAACAATGCAACTGGAGTGGTTTGTGATAAATGATAGATTATTATGTCTTATCCTAAACGTCATAAACTGTGATAAAGCCGATTTAAAGCTAATAAAAGTATTTCCTCGGCTCGATTTTGTGCTCATCGCGTTTATAATTCATTTTGCGAAAATTAAAACCAGGCCCTCAAGTGTAACCGTCGTGTGGCGCCACCGAAGTAAACATATCATGGGTACATAAATTATGTCACATGAACGTGGCAGTTTATTCCAATACACAATATCTTCAAAAGGCCTTACTGAACGATACGATGCAATTTAAATATAACAATTTATTACAATCAAAACTCACTGCTCATTTTCCATGTTGTATTGATTTTACCGCCCAATCCGGCAGACGACAGATGCGTAGGTTGCGTACGCAGCCGGAACCGGCCAATGAATAGGGCGCATCCATTTGTCACGTGATCTCTCCACGCGAAACCACGTGTGCATTCTTTTGAGAATCCAATCTGTCTGGACTCACTCCAATGTCATTCTTTTGGAAATCGTGGAGCGTCCGGAGGTTGTGAGTTTTGATTGTGATAAATTGAACCTCAGAGAACTGAGGAATCGGACGCCTCCGGACGCTCCAATATTTCCAAAAGAATTACATTGGAGCGAGTCCGCGGACACCAAACGAATGTGTGACGCGGAAATAGTGTCCTCTGTGATACATCGGCGGCTTCTGTAAGATTTCGTTTTAATTCTTCGCACAGTGAACAAAAAGTCATATGTTGTTGACAAGTGGTTGTTGGGCCGTATTTCCAAACACTTTTTGACAACAGTTCAATCTCTTTTGCCAAATTGTGCCAACCGTGAAGATTATCGATTATTTTGATATCGCTCTTTGCCTTAAGAATAATTTAACGATCACGTTAGTGAAACATATTTTGAAAACACTCCTTGATTTTTCCGTCAGATTGTGTTCTAGGACGGATTTTCTTTAAGAGCTTAATATGTTAGTGAACATGTCCCCAGAAGAGATCAAGCGGCTAGCAATCTCCAGAAATACAGGAGACTGGATAAGGATGGATCATGACTGACGTACCAAAACAGTACTTACCATAATTCCCGTAAATTTCCTTTTTATGATCGGAACAATGTTCACGTAAAAGCCATTTGAATTGCGTCATAATGGCATATATACATCGTATACATGGTATGTAGTAGGTATTTTGCTGACATCCTCAAGCAAGACAAGAGAACGCGGAATACATAGCGGAATCACTCGGAGGTTGTTTCATTATTTGTTACACGGTATAAGATGCTATCAGTAATGAAGCGCCGCAAGCTCTCCTTGTTCGGACATGTCTTCAGACACAACTCATCTGTCCAAGACTATCATCCAGGGAACAGTAGAGGGCAACCGTCGCAGAGGGCGACAGAGAAAGTCCTGGGGAGATAACATAAAGAACTGGACAGGCCACATTTTCACGTCTCTGACACACACAGTGGAAGACAGAGAGAGATGGAAAGAGACTGTGCAAGCGTCTGCCATGGCTAGGGAGGTCGGAAGAAATCACGCAAACGCGTTTGCATTGCCATTGGGACGCAATGTTAAATAGCCTATGTTAAAAAAATTGTAAGTCCCTTGATTTATAAAGACTGATCATATATTTTATATCAAAAGAAACATAAATATGTCTTCTTTGTGATAAAAATACCTGCTTTTGTGAACTCGTAATGCTTCATACAGATATTCGTGATGAAACAACGACACCCGCAGAAATTTCATTTCGTTGTGGGCGCAGCCATATTTAATCTCGCAGAAGGGTGGTGTTTTCATAAAATCATGTGCTCGCGTTATTACCCGCCATGCTATATTTGGCGGTATGGTTGAAATCACAAAATTATACTCTTTCTTTTTGCGTGTGTCTTGTACGAATTGAAATAAAATTAAGAAAAATATGATATGTTGAACATTGACCATATTTAGAGAGGATCTAAGGTATGAACAACTTGCGGAAACTCTGGCAAACTACATCTTTGCTATTTAGTAATGTATAAACGTAATATTAATGCAAATTTGGCGGAGATACACCATTGCCCATTTTTGCCCCAAGCTCGAACGTAGAGGTACCCCATGTCCGGCAACGAATTTCTTATATTATCGCTCACATACCCGGCGTACATATTATTGCAATCTTTTATTCTTAAGTTGTGTTTTAGCCATGCATTTGTTATTCGTGTTTACATATGCACAGGCATGCTATCATATATTAAATGGTGGATGTTACATGAATATTTAAAGTTTATTTTCATGTTGTAATCATGCAAAAATATATGACAATTAATAACAAATAAATGACAACCCCCTCCATAAATCAGACATATGATGTACTTCTAATTACACTGCATTGATCTTGCTGTAACTAACTGCATGTATAAACATTGGCTTGGTGGTGGTTTTTTGGGGGTGGTTTTTTATTGTATCTTCCTAGAACTATTTGTATATGAATATATAACATGATTTAACATTTCCTGGTGGTGGTACGGTGCAACATTTTGCTTCAGCGATGATGGGTATGCAAGCTTTTTCAGCATTTTATTTTCGAATTCTGCAAGGACATTCTTTCTAATCAATTAAATGCGGTGCTTTATGAATAAAACAAGGTGCGTCAAACAGGTTGTTGAAATCCGTTCTAAATGACTTAGAAACGCCACAGTTTCTCGCTGGATGTAAAGCACTTGGACTCATCAGGAAGCTGATCACCTGCCCTCTCTGATGCATGACCGAAGACAAGAGTGTTCACATCTTGGATATGAACACTCGCTACCTGTCATGCAGAAACATCAATGAGTTTAATGAGTGGGACGAGTACGCCTATCTTTGAAGACGCTACTCGCATCAAGAAGGACAAGGTGTTTGGAATGCTGACAACACTTTCTGATGTAGATGCAGATGTGGAAGTGATTCTTCATATCCTACTTCCAACCATCGCTGTTCTCTGCAAAAGGATCTTTGTAGATACATTACATCAAATAATTCAGAGTTGCATAGCAATTTGTATATATATATTATATATATTGCTATGCAACTTTGAATTATCTGATGTAATGTATATATATGTATATATATATATATAATGTTGTACATGCATGCTGTGTAGCGGAATGCTTATTGTTGCTTGCAGTAGTTGGCTATCCTTCTCACTTTACTAAGTCCACACACAAACCTACATATGTTTACATAATTATATGGTGCAAGGCCAAAGCAGAATGTTTACATCAATGCATGCAATATTTGGCTATGCTTATACTCTCACACACACTTTACTAACTTTGCATACATGACATGCACATACTCATTAACGTCCACTTGGTTTTGCTGGTATACCTGCCACTTCTAAACATGTCAGATTTTGTTGATATCCACATAATGGAAACCATTAAAGCATAACCTCCAACCTATGGGTAGCAGGCTTTCCAAGCTGGTTCAGTGTGGTATATGACAATGAACCAGATATATTGTGTACACATATATATGCTGGATGACGATTTGAAAGTGGTGACCTGGAGATACTTTTGTAAGCTTTTCTGAAAGGTTAGTTGCTTAGTTAATTAACATAATTTTATGTAAAATTCCTTTTGTAAATGATATTTAAAGGAAATACATAAAATATCAAGTCTTAGTTAAGATTTTTGTATTGTAGGGCCTACAAGATTATATTTTCACATTTCCTTCAGATCAAAAAAACTGTCACACAAATTTATTCAATGACCTTTACATAATTGTCCATAACTTCGCCAACAGAGAGTTAAAACCGGTATGGCTGTCTATCTCTTAAATAGACCTTTCCAATGGTGTATCACAATTGCCAATCTGATGAATTATTGCATTTTCACCGACCTCCCTACCATGGCACCCTGACGCCCTCCGGTCACGGGATGAGTGGGTGGGTGAGATAAAATCACTCGTTTCCGTTGGATAGGTAATCATCAGCACACACGATCGGGTAGTTGTGATCACAGTCCAGAAAGCCGCCAACGACCTACAATACCTTCAGCCGTGAACACACGAGGAGGCGGACATCGGTAGCATATTACCTTTGATATTACTCTTTGTAGTACATGTTCACCAAGGATTTCCCAAAGTGGACATCCGGCAATGTGGTTATTCGGGCCGTAAGGCAATTCCAACCTGTTGAAATAGATGAACTTTCTTTTCATTGCAACCCATACCATACTGCCAACAACCTGTGAAATCGGAAACATTAATACTACGTTATGTCTTGAGTTGGTGTGACATAGTCTCCAGTTTCCCTGGTCGAGGAAAGAAGTCGGCACGATTAGCATGGGCTCCATTCCCCGCTGTTACATACGTCTTACTCGCCCTGTCATCACAATCTAAAATAAGAACTCGACACGTGTACACTAAATGAGATAGAGAGGTTCATCACCGAAACTTACATTAAGACTTTTACATTTGGCAGGGCGGATGAAACAAGGAAACAGCTGTTTGCCCAGGGGTACGACTTGGAATACCCCACCAACAAAAAAACTAGGCTAGGCGCATGTCGATAGCGATGGATACTTAGCTTTATGATTCTACATATCATAAACTAAATATATGCAAATTGTCATGCTTTTGTAAAAAAGCGCACAATTCGTCAAATTTCTGGCTCTTAGCTGATGTACTAAATACCTTGACCATTTGAGGGCGCGCAAGGTAATTGGGCAAATATGTGTCTGAAGCTTCATTCTAAACACATCTGATCTTTCAAAAACAAGTGTTCACTATCATATCACACATACCTGGTAGTTGCCCCGAATTGTCAGCCTTCATTACTGGTTTATGTCAGTTCATGAAGACTGGTGAAGTACAATACTGGGCCAAAAAGGAGGACATGGACACCAAAAATATGTAAGTGCAAAAAACAAAAAGTAAAATAAATGAAAAACTGTCTTAGATGGTAGCCAAAATACATCTACACCGAAAATTAAAGAAGAAGATAAAATCTTTATTCACTGTTATGTGGTGCAATGCCAAGTGAAGTTCATGATGTAAGTTACATGGAGTCTTTTAAGTAAAATATGATAATGTGAAACTCTTAATAAAAAAAATTTGCTTGACTGATGTATGATAGTACCTCATCAGAATCCAACCAAAACACTTTTAAAATGATAAGAATGATCAGAGCACTCTGGACCTGAAATGGTGGACACTGTAACTTACATTATCCAGCACATTGTCCACAACCACAATTTTTTTCAAACAACAATAAACAGGCAGGACATGTTTTTTGTGTCTCTTCTTTCTTCATGGGCCTAAGATACAGCACAAATGTTATCAACAGGAACTGTCCACATAGAAGCTGGTTATGATGTAAATATAGTGTAGGTTACAGGACACCAATTTGGCCCAGTATTGTGCGACTCCAGCCGTGAACTGGTGTCAGCGTCTTCTTGAATATATATAGCATACTCATATGAACCAGGGAGCTTGGGGGTTTAGTTCCCAATAATTGTGGACTTATGTGGAGCTTAGTCCCGCCTATGTTTAGGGATGGGGTGGCATTTTGTAGAGTAATTGTTTTTGGTGAGAAAGACTTAGCCCCAATATTCAGGGAAGGTGAAGCGCGTTTTGTTTAAAATCAAGGTTTTTCAGAGAGCCTGAAGAGGTAAGAACAATTTTTGAAAGTCGCCAAAAATGTTTGTTAATAGCAACTTTTTTGGTTGATTTGGCACCTGTCTCTTTGGAGTATACAGAGCTAAATAAAATATAAAATGAAGCAAAAAACTTATTACTGTGAATATATAAGCAATAGAAATGACAACCATTTTCCAAAATGCACGTGGGTTTTATTTACAGTACACATAATGCTTGGCAGACCAGCATGAGTGGTACAAAGTCGCAGTAAATATTGTCACCTTTAAAGGCATATCTTTGGCAAGGTACACCTTTCATGATGCTGAATAATATAAAATATCCTTGTCTCTCAAATATGATCCTTACAACTGCAAAATAAAACAATCATATGGCATACAATTACAATAATCATCATAGTTATAACTCCTGTTTTTAAAGTAATAATATTTATTGTTACATAACGTTAAGTACAGTACAGAAATAGTAATAGGAAACAACTTAAAAAAACTTTGTAAATATAAAGTATGATTAATTGGTCTATAACGTAACTGTAAAATAAACAATACAAAACAAACAAAATATATCCGTTGTATTAATGAACGACCGAGTGAATAAGCGAATGTGTGAGAACATGTGTGCCTGCACATTTGTACACGTGTACATGCCCATGTGCTACGTCGTACTGTTACATTGTTGTATAATAACATCAGTTATCATAAATATCATGGTAGTATATAATGCAGGAACAGTGACTAGTACAAACTATACCTTAAACCAACCTTGTTGCCTCCTCATTTTTTAATATCTTGTTCTTAACACTAGACACCTGTGCCTAGACTAACCCTGCTACAGTGGTTCCACATAGTTTGTAATGACCATATTTCTTTGCCTGTAAAACTGACGACCAAAGCAGTATGAGCATTGTCTGCCTCTGTTTTGTTCTTCTGTTACACGGGTGTCAAAGCAGTCCCTTACTTAACATCTTTGCTTAAAACCTAGAACCCTGTTTTATCAAGCAAACCACTACTGTTTACATATGTGAAGGTTTACAACTCAGGACTGTCATGGACAACAAACTACTCATACGACATGGCATAACTATGTACACACATGTACATACATACATACACATAACACGGCATCTCAAGCTGTAACAGCAGCAAAGACAATAATAAAGAAAGCTTTTCTAGACTGGAATGCAGAACCTTTGGGGAATTATATAGGATCACTGTGCCATGTTCCAGTTTATCTGAAAATAAATAATGTCTTGCACCATAAAAAGTGTTTCTTATCTATATACTAATTCAGTAATTAGAAGTACTACAAGTGCATCCCCTCCCAGGTGCCGAGGCCAACTCGCTTCTTTCTATGTTTGCTTCCTTTCGAATTTTCAGAAAACAAAGGTAGTTATTTAGATTTATTTACTTTTTTCACTGAACAAATTGAGTGGTCAGCCAATAGCCAGGGAGTATTGCTGTGGAGTTATCTGATTTATCAGAAATTAATATCTGCTGCATACAGTGCCTTAATTGGTGACAGTAGAAATAAAATGGTCATGGGAATAAGCTTAAGTTCAAAATACTGTATTGGTAATAATTCCTGGCCTTGCTTTGTTGCTCCGTGGGTAAGCTAGTAAAAATAATGTCTTGCAAACAAAATATAACCCAGTCAAATAAGTATGAAGTAGTGACTTCACAACAGAATTGTATAATTGATCTGTCGCGGTCGCAATTTAAACCTGCCAGCTAGACGATCCTGCCAACGGCGCGAGTCTGAGTAAGACAACAAAGTTAGACATTCAGTACTCGTATATAGTGATGGTTTGAACACAATATGGAATAAGAAATGCATACTTACTGTTTCTGCCAGCAATGACTATCATCTAGACACAAGGAATGTCAGTTATGTTGCTAACAGTCTAAAACACTTATTTTACATAATAAATAAGAACACTTGAACAATATATCTAAATTATTCATCATGTAAGTATTTTCTAAAGAAGCCTTAGAGATTTTCTCAAGTTTTTCCACTTGCCGTCAATAGGTTTGGCTACCTTATCGCATTTTGATGACCAGGTAAATCCACCTGTCAATCACACATACTCCTAAAAGATATCTTGCATTGGAATTCGAATTCACAGCCCATATATACAAATAAATATTACAGTTGCAACACGTGCTGCCAAGCTAAAAGAAGGCATCAGTACATTTGCTCAACAACCATGGCAATCCTTCGACAACAAATACATTCGGACAGATAAAGACAGCAGAAATATTTCCACAATAAAGACTATCTAATGGTAAATCTTTCTACATTAAGGCAATCTTATACGAATACATGCATACATTATATGGGTTCAATTAATTTTTAAACAAACCAATTGTTCCCATTACTGTGTTTCTGCTCTTTGTAAACAACTGCTACATTTTTGAATTCTGGTTCAAGCTCTGCCTTTTCTGTTAATAACATTTTTGTTGGTAAACGAGCAACATCAATGTTCATAGCAAATTGTTTTGGAAACAGCTGGTCCTTGTAACATATGGTATACATTTTGGATAACCTCTATTATTTGACAATTGTAATCACTGTCATCCTTGTTGTCTCTAGCCCTTGAAACATAATATATCACTGATCATACTTGTAAGCTGTCTCTGCCAGTATGCCCGGTCAATGTGGACCAATATTAGGGGTCGTTCACAATTGTCAACATATACCTATTTAATTATTAATATTTAATTATTAAAATGTTGGTTGCTTGTGACTTACATAACCACAGCGACTGTAGATGTTTTAAAACATTGTTGTGATGGTTATTACATTTCTTTCGTACGACCTTCAATCCGGAAAGTATCAATATTCTAAAGTATTAATTTAAGGGATGGAAGTGGGTATGTGAATTAGTAAGCTCTGTATGATAGGTAAATGTTGACATCTGTAAATGACCCCTTATCGGTTATCTTACATAACTATTCAACATCGAGTCTTTATTCTTACTAATATTATTGTTGGTGTCACTGAAGCTACCGTCCTCTTTGTTGTGTCCTTGTAGCAACACAACTGGCAACCATGCAAAAATATTATCCTCGACTTAACTCAACTTAACACATATGTTCAAATCTAAAACGAGGCCAATAATTTTTTGTCTGAAGTGTATTATAATTACTAAATATTGCTAAAGGAATTGAGCGCTTGTGAAAATACTTAAACACATCTCTGCAGTCTGCACACAATTTTGTGTCCCACAGCAGTTAGGATTTCGTATCTGGACATGTTCATTTGGTCGGAATGCGACTGAACCATCTGTGGGCATCACGTACGAAATGGTGCATGTGATGACATGAAAAACTATTGTTCACACCATCAGTTTGTTTACTACTGGATTCAAATATCCTAAATCAAAGTACGTTAATTACCAGAGTAAGTTGACCTTTTGAATGGGATGCTGATGTCAATTGTGACAAACTTGTATTAGTAAAAAGTACGAACATTGCAATCCCAGCCTCATTTTCGATTTTGTGACTAGCCACAGCAAAGCGGGGATTAAGTTGCAAAATTGTGAAATTTAGTTTTGTAATGTGTTTGATTCCACAGATGTTGAGCTTTAAGATGACACTTCACTTACTGAAATATCTCGAGTAGTTTTTTATTTATTGCTAAAAGTGAAGGAAACTTTAAACAAGTGATGTTTTGAGAAACAGGGTCAGTTTTACTCGTATTGTCTACTGTATGTCAACATGTCAGTTTGTAGATGCCTGTATTTTATTACTTTTGGATTACGTTTTGACGGATATAAACTGGACACTGAAAGGTGACTTTTATAAGGTATGCCAAAAATTTATGGGACTACTATTTCTGTCTTGTGTGCAGAACACATCTGAGCGACTACATACCCAGTTCGCTGTGGCAGGTCACAAATACGTTAAGTTCCTCATTAATACAACAATCATCAGCACGCATAGCCAAGCCCCCTCCGTCTCACTAAGATGGCGCCACCTTCCCCCCATAAGGACAAAGGTCATTGGGGTGATTACCGACGCACTCAACAGTCGGGACGTGGCCGCTGTCCCACATTCCCGCCCCACAGCGGGTGCAGAGTCCTTCGAGGGTGCATGGGATCTTGGGAAGGGTGCGGAACTGATGCAGCAAGCCCCGCGCCTGCAACAAGAATACAGAATACAGAACTGATTACCTTGTTGAAGAATCAACGACACAGTTACAGAACAACATATAGAACCAATGACATCATTACAGAACCAATAAAATAAATAATTACATATCTAGTGAAATCACCACATAACCAATAATGTTACCACAGAACCAACGATATCACTATATAACCAGTGACATCATCACAGAACCAATTATATCACTACATAACCAGTGACATCACATGCCAAGGTATAAATCAAATTGACAAATCAACCATCTGCTTTTGAACAATGCAGCTTGTCTCTCTGTCTCTCTAGACCACGGTAGAAAATTAGCCAATAGTGTTTAATACAACCTTTTTGGTTTTATCTGAACTGTCAAATGGATGGAGTGTTTCTAGGTTTTTGAACAAAGTCTTAAACCTTCCAGAAATATCCTGAAAATTCTTGTGCACCGAGTGTTTCTTCATTGTAGAAAGAAGCCAAAAACCTTCTTGAAATGACCTGAATACTGATATGCATTGACTGTTTCTAGATTGTAGAATGAATCTAAGAACCTTCTTGAAATGACCTGTACATGTGGATTGGGCGTGTTTAGAGAATAAACAGTCGTGAACTTTTGTGAAGTAAATAGTTTGAACTTATACATGGACTGAGCGTTTCTAGATTGTTAAATAAAGTCATAAGCCATCTTGAAATGATCTGGACACTCGTGGAGTGTCAGACCATAAAACAAATGTACCGGCAATACAAAAGGACATCAAATATGTACGTGAGCTCGCACACGTGGACACGGAGAGCAATCATAAAGTAGACAGTAATAGTAATAAAAGTTATATAAATTAAACAAGTGAAAGTTAAATAAGTTAAATCATCTCTCAAATCACAAATCATCACAGATCACTGAGGATTAAGTAATTAAGTAAGAAGAGACTTTCACCTTCTTGAGAATGACGTGGACATTCATATGCATTGAGAGACTGCTGAAGTGCAGCAGTGTCTCGTCCGCGGGCAGGTCCTGCTGGACCACGTCCTCCCCGTAGACTGCGATGAGAGCAACGGCAATGAACAGGTGGAAGTAGTCGGTCTGGTAGTGGGACCAGCACGCCTCCCACATCCTCAAGGTGTCCGCCTCGGGAAACTCACGCTTGAAGCACAGCAGGATCCACCTGGAGCAAGGACATGGATCGTTACAATGTGTACATGAACGCTGTACTCTCGCCAACATACCTGCACACACTAGTGTCCATCTATGAAGTCTTCATTCTGCCGAGTGTATCAGTGTTATTGATGAGATCACAAATTAAAGCCAGGGTCTGCTCATTTGTTCACGTTGCCGCTACAGTACGTAAGGCTCTGCCGACTGTTGTTACTTCTAAAACTACTCTCTTCAATCTTTCAAGACAGCCTTAAAGACCCACCTTTTTATTACTGCGTACACTGCTTGAATGACCGCCAGAA
This sequence comes from Paraescarpia echinospica, assembly GCA_020002185.1. Taxonomy (NCBI): domain Eukaryota; kingdom Metazoa; phylum Annelida; class Polychaeta; order Sabellida; family Siboglinidae; genus Paraescarpia; species Paraescarpia echinospica. Next base: position 13,495,258 of record CM034535.1, on the reverse strand, counting down.
ACAATTTACTCTAAGTTATTCATACTTTTATCTATCTTGAGCCTATTTTACAGCCAAAAGAACATTTTAAGTACTTATTTTAACATGAGAATTTATTTATTTTAACGTTTAAACCAACTCACTTAATCTGTTGATGTTTACACAGCACTATTATCTTAATTTATTTATTCTTATATTTAAATTTATTTTATTTCTACTATTTATGTAATAGTCTTACGTAAAGCACTACGAACGTTATGTATATGACGCTATATAAAATAATCATTATTATTATTCATATGCTAACTTTGGAAAATTCTAATAGTATCTCCTCCCAGGCATTGAGGTCCACTAGCCCTCTACATATGGTGTTTGAAATGTTTAGAAAGTCGGATGGCACAACTACTGAACCAGTTGTCAAGCATGGGAGGATGTCGCACCTAAGTAGACTCACCGATGACAGAATAGAAGCTCCATCCCGTCCTGAACCTTCTGTAGGTGCTGGTAGAACCGCGGCAACATGGTCCGCAACAACTCACGCAGGTAGGTCTGCAACAACCACAACAACATATACAACTCACGCAGGTAGGTCTGCAACAACCACAACAAAATAATACACACCTCTCATAGGAAAGTCTACAACAACTGCAACAACATGATACACAACTCATGTAGGGAGGTCTGCAACAACATTACACACTACAACTCCTGTAGGGAGGTCTGCAACAACCGCAACAACATCATATACAACTTCAGCAGGTAGGTTTGTAACAACAACAAGATGCTTCACACAACTCCTGCATGAGTTTACAATAACTGCAACAACATCACACGCAACACCTTCTGCATGCAGGTCTACAACACTGCAACAGTATGTGTGGTGTTGCATGAAGTACTTCTATACAATGGCAGAAACCCATCTGATCTGACATGCCTGCAATCCACAAACAAAAGGACCATTCAAAGCACTTTACACTTTACTCCATGGCAGACCTGTTCATTCGAACATCATCAAGACTTCTCTTGGAAGCACTCAGCCATGCTGCAATTAATGCGCGAAGACTATTCATACATAAATATCCTCCACTATATATAGCCATATGCTCATTCGTACAGCTGAGTGAACTGGAGCAATGCAGAGTGAATGTCAGCACAGGAGTCCAACCTGGGTTTTCTCGATTGAGAGTCCAATTCTCTAGCCACTATGCCACTTGTGCTCCACAAATGAATCAGGGAACATGAAAACATATTTGCTGTTTCACTATTCAAAATCTGAATTCCACCCGGAAAAAAAAAAAACAGCACAAGAAAGAAGCATGAAACAAAATCGATGGAGGCAATAATCATTCAGAAAAGAGAGAACACAAAAGACAGTGACTATTTACTACGTACAAAGGCTTACAAGCACTGGGGGTCGGTCACATTGTATATTTGGGGTGACCTGGTGGCAGTGTGACCCCCACACATATCGTGAATAGTGTATTTATTGGTGGAGTGACCCACACATATATGATGATTTGTACTTAGTAGACATAGACAGTGAATAGTGTAAACACAGTTGACAAAACTATTTTAAATAGCTAATTAGATTATTATTATTAAATAAATTCTGATATGGCGCCTTGCAAGCGGCAAGTCAAGGCAAAGAGACACTTGGTGTGCGACGACTGCCACAGTTGGGTGGATTTTGCCTTGTCCGGCTGTACGAAGTCATGGACAGAAACCAAGGAAGAGGGATTCACCTTTCAGTGCGTGGGGTGTTGGAAGGTGAAATGTCTGGAGAAAGAGGTAGCTAGGTTGGTAGATATTGTGAAGGGGATGGAGATGAGAATCAGCAAGGAGACAGATGGAATGGAGAGAGACGACAGGGATAAAGTTGGGAATACTGTGAAACTGAAGGAGCAGAGTAGTGGCAACAAGACCGAGGAAAGGAGACTGAGAGGAGGGAAGGTGATCGGAGGGGAAGAAAGTGGAGGATCGACGGCAGGAAATGTGACAGGTGTGAAGGTGGCAGGAGAGAAAGTGACCGTAGAGAAAGAGGTAGGAGGGAAAAAGAGACGGGAGAGGAGAGAAGGAAATGCAATGGGAGGAAAGATGACGGGAAGAAAGGAAGTGAGAGTACATGTGACAGAAGAGAAGTCGGGAGGGACGATGACAGGAAGAAAGGTGACAAGAGAAACAGCGTCAGGAAAGAATGGAACGGACGAGATTGTGACGGGAGAGCAGAAGACAGGGGAACAAGATTACAACCAGACAGATGCAAACCGTAGAAAGAGCTACACTGAGGCAGTGATTGAGGGGGCAATGAGGAAAGAGAGGGTGTTTATGGGCGATTCGATTATGAGAAAGACAGATAAGACTCTAAGCGAGGGGGAGGACGTCGTTGTTTGTCTACCGGGGGCTAGGATAGAACATGTAACTGAAAGGGTAGAGAAGGTACTGGGGCATGGCAAGGGAGGGTCTATACTAGTACATGTAGGGACAAATAACGCAGAGAGGGAGGGAACAACTGGGATAGTTCAGAAGTGCAGACAGTTAGTGAAGAAGTTAAAGAAGACAAGAGTAGAACAGATTATCCTCTCAGGAATTTTGCCAGTAATGGGAGGAAGGGGGCCGACATATAGAAACTGCAAGAGGATGGCGATCAACACACTAGTTGAGCAGATGTGTAAAGAAGAGGGGGTGGGATTCGTAGATTTATGGGGATACTTTGTTGGGAGGGAAGATATGTACATGAGAGATGGCCTACATCTAAGTGGAAAGGGGGCAGCAGTTTTCTCAGAGAACTTGCTGCAATCTGTTGACAGTGGGACAGGCTGCATCTATTTAAACTAGATTCGCAGGGGGGATTCACAGAGAAGCCTGAAACTGGAGGCATAGATAAAGACAGCAGAAATAAATCGGCAAAGAACAGCCTGGAAAACTGTTCTGAATCAGGATATAAATGCATTTGTTTAAATGCAAGGAGCATAGTAAACAAAAGAAGTGAACTAAACATTATGGTAGAAGATATTGACCCTCACATAATAGGTATAACCGAATCGTGGGCCACCACTGATATATCAGATGCCGAATTGGGACTAACAGGATATGTAATGTTTAGGAAAGATAGAATAGGAAGAAAGGGAGGTGGAGTTATTTTATATATTAAAGAATCTATCCAGGCTTATGAAATAAAATTAGAAAGAGAAGCAGATTGCGAAGAAGCTGTTTGGTGTAACATAGTTACAGGAAACTCAACGTTAACAGTTGGGTTAGTTTATCGAAGTCCAAACATAAGCATAGAAGAGAATGAAAAAATACAAAACGCTATAAGGGAAGTAAGCAAACGGAACTGTATTATTATGGGGGACTTTAACCATGGGCATATACAATGGAAATCTCTACAGAGTATGGGGAGTGAGGACCACAAGTTTTTAGTTTTAGTACAAGATAGTTTCCTTTCTCAACATGTGCTAGAACCAACCAGGGGAGAGAATGTGTTAGACTTAGTTTTGTCCTCACAGAAAGAATTAGTTGACAATGTCAAGATATGTGAGCCACTGGGGAGTAGTGATCACAACCAGATACATTTTACCATCAAAGTAAAATCAGAAAGGAATAGTAAAAAGCAGTATAGGAGAAATTTCCACAAAGGAAGGTATAAGGACATGAGGAAATATTTAGCAAAGATAGACTGGAATAACACACTGAAGAATAAGACAGCAACCGAATGCTGGAATATCTTAAATAGTGAAATTAAGTGCATAGTCGATAAATTTGTACCTTTCAAAAAACAAGGGAAACGGTCTAAAAAGAAACACTTATCGAAAGAAGCCATTAGAAAAATTAAGTATAAACAAATGATGTGGAAGTCATATAGATGTACTGGAAATGATGAAGACTACAACATTTATAAAGAAGCACTTAATCAAGCTACAGCTGAAATTAGAAATTCAAAGAGAAGCTATGAAAAAAAATTAGCTAGTAATATAAAACATGACAGTAAGAGTTTTTATGCGTATATTCGAAGCAAACAGAAAGTTCAGGATAAGGTCGGTCCTCTAGAAGATAGTGCTGGAAATACAATATCAGAGGGATTCTTAATGGCAGAAGACCTGAATGAGTATTTTAGTTCAGTGTTTACCAGGGAAGATATTAGTTCACTGCCAGTACCAGAGGCTAAGTTCAAGGGGGCAGATTCAGACTATTTAGGGAGTTAGCTGGCTCGGCTGAATAGAGAAAATTTTAAGTTCAGTGTTTACCTATTAGACTGCCAGTACCAGAGGCTAAGTTCAAGGGGCAGATTCAGACTATTTAGGACAGTTAGTTGGAAAGTAGGAAAATAAGGGCTATGAAGGATAATAAATCACCTGGAGTGGAATTCCAAACTACTATTGGAAATTGTAGAACAAATTAGCGTACCGCTTGCAACAGTTTTCAATTTGTCATTAGAAGAGGGAGTGGTTCCTTTAGAATGGAAAGAGGCAAACATTATACCGTTATTTAAAAAAGGTTCGAGAAACAAGTCAGAGAACTATAGACCAGTGAGTTTAACATCAGTGATTTGCAAATTATTAGAAAGACTAATTAAAGATCACATGGTGGATTTTCTTGTTAAACATAACTTGATAAACCCATCTCAACATGGGTTTTTAAAAGCGAGGTCATGCTTAACAAATATGTTATGTTTTTTGGAAGACATCACTAGGTGGGTAGATGAGGGATCACCAGTAGATATCATCTATTTAGATTTTCAAAAAGCTTTCGACAAAGTACCACATCAAAGATTACTCCTTAAGCTAAAGGCCCATGGCATAGGAAATGGTATAATAAACTGGATAGAAAAATGGCTGAATGACAGAAGACAACGTGTAGTAGTTGATGGGGAGGCTTCAAACTGGAAATCGGTATTGAGTGGGGTACCACAGGGATCAGTACTAGGACCTATATTATTCTTAATATATATCAACGATTTGGACGATGATATAACAAGCAAGGTGTTAAAATTTGCGGATGATACAAAAGTGTTTAGAAGGATTAAAAGTGATGGAGATAGACAGCATTTACAAGATGATCTTGATAGGTTGATCAAATGGTCTGAAAAGTGGCAAATGCTGTTCAATTTTGGGAAATGTAAATGCCTCCACACAGGTCATGGGAATGAAGAGGTAAAATATAAAATGGGGGGTACTGTTCTAAGTACTACTGTAAAAGAAAAGGACTTGGGGTTAACCATTAGTGCTGATATGAAGGTTTCAGAGCAGTGCGGAATTGCAGCGTCAAAGGGAAATCAAATCCTTGGATTAATTAGGCGAAATATAGCGTATAAAAAAAAGAATTAATAGTACCGCTGTACAAAACAATAGTGAGGCCTCATTTAGAATATTGTATACAAGCATGGAGGCCATATCGCAAGAAGGACATAGATATGCTAGAAAGAGTACAGAGGAGGCGACTAAAATGATACCAAATCTGAGGGATCTTAGTTACGAAATACGCCTAAAAGAATGTGGTTTAACAACACTAGAGACCAGGAGATTGAGAGGAGATCACATAGAAGTGTTTAAAATATTGAATGGTTATGAAAATATTGATAGAAACATTTTTTTCTCAGTTAAGAAAGATAGAAGGACCAGAGGACATGAAGCTACATTAGTAAAGGAGCAGTGTAGATTAGATATAAGAAAGTTCTCATTCTCACAAAGGACTGTAAATGAATGGAACAGATTATCTCCTGATTGTGTTGGTGCTAGTAGCGTGAATATGTTTAAAAATAAAATCGACACACACCTAAAAAAGGCGGGATACATGTAGATAAAAAGTATTGGACTCTCGATAAGCCAAAAGGCTTCCTTGTCCACCTGCCATCCAGAGTAATTTTCTGGATGGCAATCTTGTTAAATCTTGTTGACAGTAGTGCTTAGCAGTCAGGGGCCGGCATGCTTGCTGTGGTTACTGTAACAATGGATGTGTATGCAATTTATAACAGCAGTCAATAAAATTGCATATAATTAATTTGGCCTAATTCAATCAATACCTAACTTAACAAGATTTAACAAGATTGCCACCCAGAGAATTAACTCTAGGTGGCAGGTGGACAAGGAAGCCCTTTGGCTTATCGGGAGTCCGACCCTTTTATCTATGTGTATCCCACCTGTCTGAGGTATGTGTCGATTTTATTTTTAAACATATTCACGCTACTAGCACCCACACAATCAGCAGATAATCTGTTCCATTCATTTACAGTCCTTTGTGAAAATGAAAACTTTCTTATATCTAATCTACTCTGCTCCTTTGCTAATGTAACTTCATGTCCTCTAGTCCTTCTATCTTTCTTAATTGAAAAAAAATATTTCTATCAATATTTTCATAACCATTCAATATTTTAAACACTTCTATCTGATCTCCTCTCAATCTCTTGGTCTCTAGTGTTGTTAAACCGCATTTTTTTTAGGCGTATTTCGTAACTAAGATCCCTCAGTTTTGGTATCATTTTAGTTGCTCTCCTCTGCACTCTTTCTAGCATATCTATGTCCTTCCTGCGATATGGCCTCCACGCTTGAATAAATATTCTAAATGAGGCCTAACTATTGTTTTGTACAGTGGTATTATTAGCTCTTTTTCCTTATACGTTATGTTTCGCCTAATTAATCCAAGGATTTGATTTCCTTTTGAAGCTGCAATTCCGCACTGCTCTGAAACCTTCATATCAGCACTAATGGTTAACCCTAAGTCCTTTTCTTTTACAGTACTACTTAGTACAGTACCCCCCCATTGTATATTCTACCTCTTCGTTCCCATGTCCTGTGTGGAGGCATTTACATTTCCCAAAATTGAACAGCATTTGCCACTTTTCAGACCATTTGATCAACCTGTCAAGATCATCTTGTAAATGCTGTCTATCTCCATCACTTTTAATCCTTCTAAACACTTTTGTATCATCCGCAAATTTTAACACCTTGCTTGTTATATCATCGTCCAAATCGTTGATATATATTAAGAATAATATAGGTCCTAATACTGATCCCTGTGGTACCCCACTCAATACCGATTTCCAGTTTGAAGCCTCCCCACCAACTACTATACGTTGTCTTCTGTCAATCAGCCATTGTTCTATCCAGTTTATTATACCATTTCCTATGCCATGGGCCTTTAGTTTCAGCAGTAATCTTTGAAGTGGTACTTTGTCGAAAGCTTTTTGAAAATCTAAGTAGACGATATCTACCCACTTAGTGATGTCTTCCAAAAAACATAACATATTTGTTAAGCATGACCTCGCTTTAAAAAAACCATGTTGAGATGGGTTTATCAAGTTTTGTTTAACAAGAAAATCCACCACGTGATCTTTAATTAATCTTTCTAATATTTTGTAAATCACTGATGTTAAACTCACTGGTCTATAGTTCTCTGACTTGTTTCTCGAACCTTTTTTAAATAACGGTATAATGTTTGCCTCTTTCCATTCTAAAGGAACCACTTCCTCCCTAACTTGCGTTGTTCCTTCTGCATAAAGACACATACACGCATACAACCAAAACATGAATATGTAGTAAAACATCAAATTCAGTTTTACTCCATTTAACAGGGTTGCGATTGATAAATCGAGCACCAATGTTGATGTCAATCTCACCCCAGACTTCAGGGACAAATGTAACTTGCTACAGCAAACCAGGTATTAAATGACACAGGCCTATTCCGCTCACGAGCCAAAAATAGCTGTCTCTGTCACGGCCCATCAATGTTGTGATTTTGGCAGAAAGGCTCACCTTATAATGTTACATTTCAATGACCAGTTTATTTTCCTCGACACATCCCAAAATCCAAATTACACTAATAAAATACATGCATTCATGAACCCACAGATTAAAAAAACAATAGTCAAAATTACCTAATTTCTCAAAACGTTGCATTTTTAAAGCTTGGCCAAATTTTAGTAATAAATAAAAACTACTGAAGATATTTAAACAAATGTGGTATAATTTTAAAGCTGTGGAATCCAAAAAGGTACAAAAGGCCACTTTACAATTGTGTAACTTAACTCTTTACTGGGTAGACAGCCGTCTTACTTCACACTCTGCTGTCGGCAGACAATTTGAAGGTGGCAGCCAATTATGAATTGTATTGTGTGTTGCTTGCATTAAAATTTGGACATCTCGACAACCAGTACATGAAAATACATGAAATTAACTACATTGTACATAGAAATGAATGTTTAAATAAAATATGTTTTTTCAATTGCTGTATTGCTTTCAATTAAGTTTTAGATCTTGAAGTGAAGTTCAACAATTACGGTGACAAAATAATTTCAATTTCATCATGCTATACCAACAAATTCACAGAACCTACCACAAGTGATCCAGTGAAGCAATTGTAGCCATATATATTACTTTTGCCCTAGTAAAACATTTATCTGATTCTGATGGTTAGTTTTCAAATTACGCATTATTTTGTAAACTGGCTTAAACTTGTATGAAAACATAAAAATCATAATTTAACAATTATACCATCTACCGATCATACTACTGAATGGAATGTTCTGTTCCAATATAAAATCAAATCTCGAAATGTCAAAAGACAGTAACCTCTTTCACAACTGTGTTCCCTTAGCATTATCAATGTTATTATGGTAGCAAACTACAGCAAAATAAACAAATTAAACTATGTGTGGACGGTGCCAAGATCAACAAGATGGCTGCATATATATGGTGAAATGAAGACGCAGACGACGTGTCATCTCCTGGATATCACTGTGTCTAAAAGTCATGTTGACATCGTTAATGGATAATAGTAGATCTCTGTGATCGTTGTCAACATTATTGATGATGCATACATCGATTTCTGATTTGAAATTGACGAAAACGATCTCAACCAAATTCCGCACGATGTCGGAGTTCATATTGACAAACGCAACTCACTTCTTTCCAAATAAACTTTCTTAATTCACAAATGGAAACTGCTTTCACAAGATGGTGAAAGCACATGTATTCTTGACCTTTTTAGAATCTAGGTCATCAATTTGGCCTGGCGAGTTATTGTAAAAGAAGGATCAGATAAAACAAAAGGGCTAGAAGTGAATTTTCTGGGCGCTTTTTGCGCAATTGCACACAAGACAGGATGGGTGCTTTTGGCGCGGTTGTGTGTGTTGTGGACTGGATAAAGTTATCACTGCCGTCCGTACCAGCTGTTTGTCCATGTCGATGTCCTTCGGTGACGTCACAAAGATGGTCTTCTGCATGAGACCAACGAAGCACCAGTAGGCGTCAACCTCGTTCTGGACCTCAATGAGAACTGGGGCGAGGAGGTCTGACATGCCCTGGGTGTAGCCGTAGTGGGGGTGGGCAGTCGCATAGTTCAACAGGATATTCCTGAAACATCACCAAGTTTGTTTACCCTTTAGACCCCAACTGCCTGATAATGTTGGACACCCACTTTCATGGAGTTCTTTAGTGTATCTGCTGTGCGTTAGGGTATTTGTGATACGGTTTTACATTGGAATATTTCTGAATGAGCGCACCCAGAAATGACTTTAAAATATGTACAACTTACAATGTTATGAAATGAAGTACAAAAAGTTAAATGCAAAAAACAAAGTGCATCCATGTCTTGGTGACTTTTTGTGCACTCTCCGGGACACGGAGGGTGTTTCATAAAAAGACGTGGTGTCTAAAAGGTTATTGGCTCACAAAACACATAACAAATTTCTAAAGGTAAGTTCTTATATAGCGCAGTGTCCAGTCCTCAGGACTGCTCAAAGCTCTTTACACTTTACTCCCTGGCAGACCTGTTCAATCAAACACCATCTCGACTTCTCTGGGAAGCATTCAGCCACACTGCAATTAATGCACGGAGACTATTCATACACAACTAAAGAATCCAGTGACAAGGTACATAAGTATCCAGATATATAGTCAACTCACTTGAGGACTTCTATGTTGGGGTTATCATCACCCTTGAAATAGGGGTGACTACGGTCGGTGCGAACGACATCCTTCTCGATGATACACTGAACAGTGCGCCAAAACTCTCGCTGATCTTCCTCCTTCATGTTGTCTCTACCAGGAGGCAGCACAGGTACAGTAAACAACAAAATTATATGAGACTACATGCCTTGGACCTTATTGAACAGAGAACTGGTCCTTCGGTATCAGGACAATATCCCCCTGGACAATATCCCCCTAGGGCAATATCCCCCTAGGACAATATCCCCCTTGAATATGGGGATATGTTCAAGCATGAATTTGATGGTAGATATGAAATATGAGGCCTATACATGAATGATTTTGATGGTGATTCTAAGATTAATATGTTGGGAAACTCAAACACACTAATACAGCAATGTTGGTAGAAACTTTATTTAACAGCACTAAAAGCCAAAATCGACTAAATCAACAAACAGACTGGCAGGAGAGAAACACAATTGATGTCTGTGCAAGACAAACAATGCCTTGCTCCACAGTTATTATACCTAAAGTTAATTAAACATAATCATAGCAATTGATCACTACCACCCTTGTTAGAGGTGATAAATTCCATCTACATTTCTGGATAAGCATCAAAGCAATGCCAGTATTTTATTATTACCTGGAACTTTCATAAAAGCCATTAACATATTTGATCATTACCAAGAATGTTTGTTTAATTGCAATTACATAACCTGCAAAGTCTGAACTACTCAAATGGACCAGTTCACAGTTACTTTTGAATATAAATTAAACCAAATGTGGTTAATTGCAATTATATAACCAACCAGCAAAGTATGAAATACTCAATGAAAGAATTATGGGGGGATATTGTCCAGGGGTTTTAGTCCGGGGGGATATTGTCCGGGGGCTAATGTCCTAGAATCTCTTCTTCCTACATTGAACCTCAACAATGTTGATACAATTTACCCAGAGTGATTGCGTAAATAATGTCTATCATGTATGTTTGTTTTTAAATACTGAATTTGTTCACTAGTATGTTAACCATTTCAGTACGACGGGCCGGATTTTTGGGCACACTGTCTGTGACGCTTCAGTACGACTGGCCGGTTATTCGGCATTGACGATGTCTGCTATTCAAATCGTTTTTACTCATAATTATCCACTACGTGGAGCCACTTGTTGTGTACGGTTGTCAAGGCGAATAAATTAGCTATTCAGCAGTGGTCATAGTTTATCGCTCAATAATAGTTTACGGAGATTTTCGCGGTTTTTAATGATGGATTATCAAAATCTGCTGTGGTCACGATGGCGGACGGCATTACTTCAACTAACGATTTACCACCGTGTTTTGGACAGATTATTTGATAGTTTTAGCGAAGAATCTTTGTCGGATGTTGACGACTGACACAATAACGATGTCGGCAAACTTAATATACAACTGTGTTCAGCAACTGCAAAAACTTTGAAAACCTGGTGGCCATCTTGGATTGCTGGTTACCATGATGACGGAATATAAAATGATATGGCTCATTTTACTCGCTCATTATTATACTTTCCGAAAATATTTAACATTCGTATTCATAAAGTGGATTTTTTGTTGCGCAAATCTTGACTTGAAGTGAGGTAGTCCATTGTCTTGCATATTCACTGGGAATGCTGTACACTGTATTCAGTGGTCACAGCTGATCAAGGCTGTAGTACTGAAATGGTTAATAGTATGTATATTAAGTTATTATTTCAATTGTCATATATATATACCGAATTGTATGTATATATGCACAGGATTACATGCACACTCACTATCACGCACATTACATTTTAGGGATGAGACTTTCTTGACATAAACATATAGTCCATGCTGATACTTCACTGTACACACTGCTGTACACATATAGTCCATGCTGATACTTCACTGTACACACTGCTGTACACATATAGTCCATGCTGATACTTCACTGTACACACTGCTGTACACATATAGTCCATGCTGATACTTCACTGTACACACTGCTGTACAAATATAAATACAGGGCTCGACATTAACGCTTGTACACTTGTACGCTTGTCCGGGAAATAACTACCAATGTTGGAAAGTACATTGTCCACGACACTTGTCTGATGGGACAAGTTGATCGAGTCACAATATTAACAGGGCTTGAAGTTGCTACTACCTCAATGCATTTGCGAGTATAATCTTACGCCTGTAACTAGATCAATTGCTTTAGTTGCAGTGTGCAATTTATAACTTTGTTCATTAATTATTGTCCTGCCCATGGGTGACTGACATTTGGGTCCTTGTGTTGATATATTAATGGGCATTAGCCATCAAACAAATTGTGCATGATGCCACTTTAACCCCTTGCTCTGCCCTTTCTTACGGTCTACTGCAGCAAAATATTTATAAATTGTAGCAAGTAAATGATGACTTTAAGTAAGTAAATAATTGATTTCCAACAATATTTAACATTACACGTCACAATATAACAAACACAATGTTGTATGTGGAAAGGGGGTGAACAGAAGTACATTACTTATCAATGGTTCACCCCCGACCATTTTAGGTGCTAGCGATGTAAATACAATATGTTTTTATTAAAGGCCATATCCTGGGAGAAAACAAATTGCTAATAAATATAAAAATATGCATGTACATATGTGTTCTGCAATATAATGACAACCCCGAAACCACACGTTTGCTGAAACATTGATAAAATTGACATTAAACGGGACCTGTCTTGGTGCAGGCTTCAAAAAGTATGTTTTCCGGAAATGCCGCGAGGGACAGAATCGTGATGTCAGTTGTGGAAAACATTCCCGGGATCGCAACCGTTCTCGGCGGCTGGATTTCCTTGGTGGATATTTGAACTGGTAAACATTCGTTCACATACAGAAATGGTGAACAAATGTGTTGTTGGAAACTGCTACAATTCGAATCTGACTGGCTATTCAGTGCACGAATTTCCCAAAGAGCCAGTTACTCGGCAGAAATGGGAACATTTTGTTCGAAACGGCAGGGCCGACTGGACCCATGCTGCGGCAACTAGCATTATTTGTGGTTCGCATTTCATTGCGCTTGACGACTTCGAAGGCATCGTACAATGGAATATGGGTTTCAGGCGTAAGTGAGATGTAAAGAAATCTGCCGTTCCTTCGAAGAACACAACAGAGGCGAAGGCGAATCGGTTACCGGCGAATCTGTGCAAATGGGCCCAGGCAGTTATCGGGGCTTCTTCACTGGTTCATGTCTACATATGGTGCCACAACGTGCTGACTAACATCAACATTGTCGATCTCGGCAATGTCATCCTCACTGTCACCGAAATATATATGATCAAACGTTTCGTGATCCGCGTCAAAATTGACATCGCTCTCTGAACTACTCGAGTAAGCCGCCATTTGTATCAAGTTGTTTACATGACACCGCGCGACTGCACAGGGCCGCAGGCGTGAAGCCGTTGCACTAACTCACGGCGGAACCACGACTGACGTTACGTTTCAGCAACAAATGCAAACCCAGCATCGCTCGGGAGTTTCCGTAAAATGGCAAATATAAAGGCTCTTTTTATGTTGTATGCTCATATACGATATTTCAACATTTTGGCAATATCATCATTTGAAAGGGCATCAACTATTTGTTATTAAGGGACAGAGCACATTTTATCCCAGGATATGGCCTTTAAGTATAAATTACCAATCAAAAATTATTGTACACAGTGTCTACAACATAATACTTTTATATTTATTTTAGTTTTTGACATTTATGATTTTCTTATTGGTCTTCATTACTCCACATAGTACCACAAGTACAATACAGCTGTATATCTCTCAAGTATAGATGATTTGTAGTTTTTTTAAACATACAAATATGCTGACACTTTCTTAAATCTTCAGGTAAACTATTCCACAGTTGGACTCCAACATTAGACACACACTTAGCCTTCAAAGTTGTATGAACGTACAGTTGTTTAAATATGTCTCTCTGTCTTGTTACATACCAACATTCGTTATTCAAGTGAAAACAGCTTAGAATGTTTTTTGGAAGTAAATGATATCTCACCCTTGCCTAAAGCTACTGTACTGTACTGTACTGTCCACCCATATATCACTTGGTGATTTGGGCAACCAGTTACAGAAAGGGGCAACTCAACTAACTAGCTAGTTTTTTATTTGTTTAAAGTTTAAACTCTGAAATAATGTGTGCCTATGCAAAATTCAACATAAAGCCTGTTAGAATATATAAAGAGGAGTTCCCTATGTGAATACTGTATGGACATACAATGATACATACATTCAGAATAAATGTGTATAATTTAATAAAACCATTCAATTGCATAAATAATTGTTATGGTTGTAAATATCAACAAAATTACAAGGTACCATGCATGGCTAGGTTCAATTACATAACTGTATCTGGAATTTATTACAAACAATATTTTGTTTTAGTGGCATAGGTGATAATTCAGAACGTTGTATGTAGTGTTTATATAAAATTGTGTTCAATAAAATGCCACAACACGTTTAGCTTTGCATTTTAATTAGTTACAAGGAGGCAGTATGTCCCCAGTTTTTAATTTAATAATTAATATAATGTTCTTAAGACAATACTAACTATGTTGAAGGTGTACTGCCCGCCAAATTGTGTTTAATAAGCCTGTAACAACGTTCGTAATTTGGAAGGTACAACCCCAGAGCCAATTATGGCAATAACACTGGCGTTTTATGTTTAAAGCAATTTTTTGGTGAGACAAGTAAATTTCTGTTGGGATAAGTGCTTTATGAGGGTCAAGCCCTGAAATATATGCTATATTTAATTGTAAACATCAGACTATAAAAGAATGAATCACACCTTTAACAAAATAATAAAACATCTCACATGAGAGCTCTGTCACCCACCTTAGCTTTCTGATGTCCTGATACTCGATATACTTGTCATTCCTGATCTGTTCGCGCTCCTCAAACGTTGAATTATAGGGGAAGTACTGAAAGAGGAACGGCCACATCTCCTGTCGTAAACTAGGGTCAAGTCCGGCAAAGAAGATCGCCTGCAACAAACTCCCACCGTCAGCTGTAGGGAAGCAGAGGCTGGGCAATCTCAAGTGACAAGTGTTAAATTAAGTTACTCTGTTTAAAGTTTCTGAGTTAAATAATATTTTCTAACTACTTTAACCATTTCAGTACGACAGGCCGGTTTTCCGGCCGCACTGTCTGTGACGCTTCAGTACGACAGGCCGGTTTTCTGGCATTGACGATGTCTGCTATTCAAATCGTTTTATTCATAATAATCCACTGCATGGAGCCACTTGTTCTGTACGGTTGTCAAGGCGAATAAATTAGCTATTCAGCAGTGGTCATCGTTTATTATCGCTCAATAATAGTTAACTGTGATTTTCACGGTTTTTAATGATGGATTATCAAAATCTGCGGCGGCCACAATGGCAGACCGCATTACTTCAACTAGTGATTTACCACCGTATGTTTTGGACAGATTATTTGATAGTTTTAACAAAGAATCTTTGTCGGATGTTGACGATCGACATAAAAATTCATAATAACGATGTCGGCGAACTTAGTATACAACTGCGTTCAGCAACTGCAAAAACGTTGAAATCTTGGTGGCCATCTTGGATTGTTGGTTACCATGACTACGGAATGTAAAACGATATGGCTCATTTTATTCGCTGATTATCATACGTTCCAAAAATGTATAACATTCCTATTCAAATCTTGAATAGGAATGTCAGATACGTACGGACAGACTCGACGTACGTTTACACTGCCTATGATCAGTCGTCTGTTTATACCAATTTTATTTTATTTTCAATCGGCACGTTTTGTAATATATGTTTGTACACCACTTCTGGATATCGCCGGGAAGATGAATCATACGTGTGATGAACCTGTGTGAGTGACTTTAATGATTTTGCTTTTCAACTGAACATACAAGTCCATTATCGCCCAACCAGTGACCAACAGGTGTCTCACCACCAGTTGAAAACTACAACAACAACCTACATTTGTGGCTACCTGTAGCATACCCGTGTTGCGTGTGGCCCTTTCACCGAGACACCCACAAGGTACACTATTGCGTCATGGCGAGTGTTACAACGAACAAGCCAATGACCAGAGCGAGCGGGGCGACTAACAACACAACGAACAATGAACCAAGCCTCGCATCTATCGCTGCTGACATCAAGTCATTTAGGGACATCATTGAAAATAGATTCTCAACTTTCGAGAAAACACTATCTAAACAAATTGCGGATATGATCGAAGATCAGATGAAAGCATTCCGTGACGACATTAACACACGAACAGCAGCTCTAGAAGAAAGGATACTAAATCTCGAACAAAGATATACCTGTGTAGATACGGACGAGAACATGGAGGGCCGTCTTACAGCTTTGGAGAACAGGGTGCCCTCGTACGCAGACGTAGTGGGTGCACACGACGGTCGCGCTCTAAACAGTGTCGTTCTTAACCTACCCGAATCGGAGAACGAAAACGTAGTGGAAAAAATCAACCAAATACTGAGAGACGGGCTCAAGCTCACAAATGTAAAATGTGAAAAAGCTGTACGCAAAACATCCAGCAGAAACGGCTACCCTGGCGTCATAATAACGACGTTTAAAACCGCTAATGACAAAGCGAAAGTAATGAAAACAAAAAAAGACTTACGACAAAGTGCGAAATATCGTGACATCATAATATTCCACGACAAGCCAAAAGAGCAACGTGTAATCGAATCGAACTTCAGAATCCTCGTGAAAGCTCTTGACAACAACAACCTGGAACTACGCGGCTCCAGAATCACGAGATGTGACGCCGGATCTCGTAACGCCAACAACCGCGCTCACAATTCCCCATCAACCACCAGGAACAATGAACAAGGAAACAGTCATGGTCGAAACCCAATAAATCGAGGGACACGTCGGGAGCGCGACAATAGATCAGATGTGCGCGGTCGTCGCTAGCTGTCCGTGGGATGTTGGAATGTTAACGGGTGGAAGCTAAACAAAAACACCGACAACTACCAAGTGAGGGCAGAATGTGTTAAACACCTCAACACGGATGTAATCGCCGTGGTGGAAACACATCTTACAGATGTAAACACGCTGGAAATGAATGGATATAAGTGGTGGGGGCATAATCACACAAACCTGAACTGTCGGGCCAAGTCAGGGTCAGGCGGAGTAGGCATTTTTGTAAAAGATGCTCTGCTGCATGATTTTAATGTGAAAATTCTAGACACATCTGTGGAAGGAATAATGTGGATAACTTTCACAAGCAAGAGCTCGGATACTAGTTTTAGGATGTGTGTGTGTTACCTTCCTCCTGACGGATCATCACGTTACATTGACCCCGAAACCTATTACAACGAACTATTATCACATATATACCGATACCAGAAACTTGGAATATTCTTCATATGTGGCGATTTCAATGGCCGTTGTGGCAGTGAGCCTGATTACATTGAAGGTGTGGATGACATTCCTGAGAGAAAAGTTATTGATTTTAAAGTGAATTCACATGGACAATACCTCATCGACCTTTTAATATCATCAAACTGTTGCATGCTGAACGGTCGCGGTTCGTCGATAAACGACTTCACATCTGTTTCAACCAAAGGTTTGGCTGTCGTTGATTATTGCCTTGTACCGCATGAACGTTTGGCGTCGTTTACCGACTTTAAAATAACTTCAGCACGAAAGATATTTAATGACTCTGGGTGTGTATCGATTATTGACCCACACAAGACCATCCCAGACCACTCAATATTGACATGGGTTTTACTCCTGGATTACATGGAATGCTACGATAATACAGATCCGAACCCCAAAATTCCATGTACAACGAGATATAAATTAGAAGGCATTGACCAGTAATTTCTCGATGACGACACAACACAAAAACATTGTGCTACGCTCATGCAGTTCATTCAAAGATCTAATTTAACACAACAAAATCTGAACAATGTATATGATAGTTTCTGTGAACATGTTAAAACGGTGATGGAAGATAAACTTCAAAAAGTGGTCCATGTAAACCACTCAGTGCTCAGTAATAAGCGTAGATGGATCAAGAAACAATGGTGGACAAATGAACTTACTCACCTATGGAATAACCTCACAACAAGTGAACAATTGTGGATTAAGGGCGACGAACAAAATAAACCGCACCTGAAGGCGGAAATGAAGGTAGCCCAGAAACTGTTTGATAGGCATGTGCAAGCTGCCAAACGCAAATTCTGGCGTCAACAACAAGACAAACTACTTGATCTGCCGTCACATGATCCAAATGCTTTCTGGAAGCATATTGAAAAATTAGGGATAAAACAAGAACGCATCCATGATATACCAATGGAAGTGATGCTAGAGGACGGCTCCATATCCACTGATCAAAGCGTGATATTACATAAATGGAGAACTGACTTTCACACTTTGCTGAACCCGGTCAATTACGAACAAACAATTGACTATCAACCGCCGGTGGAGACCCACTCACTGGGTCACAATGAACACCTTGATGGGCCTATCTCTAAGGAGGACATTCGCCTGGCCTTAAACAAGGCCAAGAAACACAAAGCGTTGGGTGATGATAACATCCCAGTCGAAACGCTGGTCAACGAAAATGCCATAGACTTCCTTTACGAACTATTTAATCACTGTTTTAACAACAGCATGGTTCCTGAAGCATGGCGTCGGGGCATTGTAACCCCGATACCCAAGTGTTGTACGTCTGATCCACGAGTGCCATTGAACTATAGGGGAATTACGCTTAGTTCCCATGTGTATAAAATATATTGCTCTATTTTAAATGATCGTCTTATATCGTGGGTAGAGGGCAACAACCTTTTGTGTGATGAACAAAATGGGTTTAGACCAGGTCGCAGTTGTCTCGACCACCTATCTACCATTACAAACATAATCAATACTAGAAAGAAATGCCGCCAGCAAACGTTTGCATGTTTCGTAGATTTTAGTAAAGCTTATGACCGTATCAATAGAAATTTCCTCTGGAACAAAATTAGGAACTTCAACATACAAGGGAAAATGCTTGAGGCTTTGAAATCATTATATGTTGATTACAAATGTTGTGTTAGGGTCAACAACTTAAAGTCTGACTGGTTCAATGTTGAATGCGGGCTTAAGCAGGGATGTGTTATATCACCTATCATGTTTAATATGTTTATAAACGATTTATTAACTGAATTGAAAGGCACGGGTAAAGGTGTTAAGATCGGAGACGAAATTGTTACAATGTTAGCATACGCAGATGACATTGTGGGGCTGGCCGAATCAGCAGAAGAACTGCAGACATTGCTAAATGTTATCTGGAAATGGTGCAATGACTGGGGCATGTCTATTAACAAAGACAAAACTCAAATTGTACATTTTCGTAATCCATCGATATCTGAGACTACTTGCGATTTTCTACTAGGTGACCAAAGCATATGCATCGTAAATAAGTATAAATATTTAGGTTTGATTTTAACTGAATATCTTGATTATAAGGTGATGGTAAAAACAGTAGCTACTACGGCGAACAGAGCTCTGGGTTTGTTAATGGCTAAGACAAAATGTAATGGAGGAATGCCTTTTAACTGTTTTACAAAACTATACGATGGTATGGTGCTCTCCATTATTAACTATGGTTCTGCTGTGTGGGGTACAAAGGAATATTCGGTCATAAATAGCATACATAATAGAGCCTGTCGATTTTTCCTAGGTGTGGGTAAATATACCCCATCAGCAGCAGTACAGGGTGAAATGGGGTGGAAAACCCCGACTAACCAACAATGGCTATCTGTTACTAGGCTCTGGTGTCGTTTGATCAATATGGATGTATCTAGAGTGACAAAACGTGTGTTTCTATGGATGATGGAAATGGCCGTAAGTGGGAAACGAAATTGGGGCTACGAAGTATACCATCGTTATAATGACTTAAATATGCATAATCTTACTAATATAAGAGACCATGTTAATGTAAAGGCTATAATAGAACACACAGATGTTTGCCTGTCTGTATTACAGGAACAGCAATGGCTTCATATTATAAATAGAGAAGAGGGCAGAAATGGTAGTAGAAATAAACTAAGAACTTATAAACAGTTCAAAACAAAATTTGTAACTGAGCATTATGTTAAAAAAATCATGACTAGAAGTAATCGATCAGCACTTGCAAAATTTCGATGTGGCGTGGCACCAATCAGAATTGAAACTGGACGTTTTGAACGAAATTACCCCCCACCTGAAGCTAGGACGTGTTATAATTGCACGAATGAAATAGAAAATGAGTTTCACGTTTTAATGAAATGCCCTTTATATGTTAACGAACGAAAAGAACTAATAGGCTATGCAACAATTAATGATCCTGCTTTTTCCAGTATGAATGATCAAGATAAATTTGTATATTTATTGAGTAATGACAATATAATAAGTAAAACTGCCAGCATCCTCCAAAAAATACTGCACACAAGATTACACAATACAACAAAATAATAGCACATGTTTATTAAATTATTACTGTTTTTATTTGTACATTTTTGTTTTTACAAGTCTCTCATAACTCTTTTTGAGTCGTCTTTGTATACAGTGCTAACTTTGAATGTAATGTATTTATTTGTCTTGTATTTTAAAGCATGTATACGTGGAGTGAGACTCTAATAAAATACTACTACTACTACTACTTCATAAAATGCATTTTTGTTGCTCAAATTTTGACTTGAAGTGAGGTAGTCCATTATGTTGCATATTCACTGGGAATGCAGTATTCAGTGGTCACAGCTGATCAGGGCTGTAGTACTGGAATGGTTAAAGAGAAGTGTATGAACGATGTTTACCTTTCTGATCATACTTGCTGCCATAGGTCACTTTGGCATTTTATATGTCATACAATAAAGTATGCTTTTACAAAATAGCTGGTTGCCATGTCTGACCTGCAGAATAACAAATGTATCACATGCAGGTATGATATTTGACTTTTGCGCCGTTTCATGTTAAAATTGCATAACGTGTGAATGAGTTTATATGGTATTGTGGAAAGTGATATAGAGTATGGTGCATGTTGATCACTGGACTGGAAATTTGTATTTAAAAGATGGACGACCTCAGAATGCAACTTTAAAGCAGTAGTGTCACTGTAACAAGTGTACACATGAATTGTGAATGATTGTATTTTGCACTTTATTTTGTATTACATTTATTTATTTATTTTACCTTCAGAAGGGCATTATAAATTTATAATTCCCACAACAGCAGCAATGTCCCCACAACAGCAGCTATGTCCCTACAACAGCAGCTATGTTCCTACAACAGCAGCTATGTCCCCACAACAGCAGCTATGTCCCTACAACAGCAGCTATGTCCCTACAACAGCCAACAGCTATGTCCCTACAACAGCAGCTATGTCCCTACAACAGCAGCTATGTCCCTACAATAGCAGATATGTCCCTACAGCAGCAGCTGTGTCCCTACAACAGCAGCTGTGTCCCTACAGCAGCAGCTGTGTCCCTACAATAGCAGCTGTGTCCCTACAACAGCAGCTATGTTCTTACAACAGCAGCTGTGTCCCTACAACAGCAGCTATGTTCTTACAACAGCAGCTATGTCCATACAACAGCAGCTGTGCTCCTACAACAGCAGCTATGTCCCTACAACAGCAGCTATGTCCCTACAACAGCACATATGTCCCTACAACAGCAGCTATGTTCCTTCAACAGCAGCTGTGTCCCTACAACAGCAGCTATGTTCCTACAACAGCAGCTATGTCCATACAACAGCAGCTATGTTCCTACAACAGCAGCTATGTTTCTACAACAGCAGCTATGTCCCTACAACAGCAGCTATGTCCCCACAACAGCAGTTATGTTCTACAACAGCAGCTATGTTTCTACAACAGCAGCTATGTTCTACAACAGAAGCTGTGTCCCTACAACAGCAGCTGTGTCCCTACAACAGCAGCTGTGTCCCTACAACAGCTGTGTCCCTACAACAACAGCTATGTCCCTACAACAGCAGCTATGTCCCTGTATTATGTTGCTATTGTTGAATAACGTTTCATCCTTTCATTCTTTTTTTAAATTAAGAAGTACCGACTAATTTTGCAATCAAATTTATCTAGACCTTCAAGTAAATTTCATACGTGCAATACGTGGTGTTCAATTACAAATTCAGCAAGGCAGGTTGAAAAGAACTTACAGGCAGAGGGATTTTGTTAGAACTGTCTTAACTTAATCTAGATTCACAACATGTGATCCCACAATTTATAACCCCGACATTATAAGATGCAGACCTAAACTGACCCTGACCTTACGAAGTTGATAGTCGTCGAGAATCTGTCCACGTTCGTTGGTGTGCCGCCTCCAGGTGTCCTCGTCAACCACCTCATAGGCGCCCTCCTCGGGGTGGGTGTGGCCGTCGGGGAGGTAGGGGCGGATGACAGTGAACTGACGACATGACACGTCACTCTCCGACTTCTTCTGTCAAACAATGGCACATCTCAGAAATGAGAAAAAAAATAAAATTACTTTCATCTCGTCTCAACCCCCCCGTCCCCTCAGACAAATGTCTGTAAGCATTGATATGATGATATTAATATATTAACAGTATCAGTCCGAAGCATAAAATATAGATGTTTGATGCCAAACAAAAAAGCATCTAACCTCTTCTCCCCCAAATGAAAGTAATTTAATCTGATACTGGACATCAACGTTCTGAGATGATCCGCTAACAGGGACGTTTTCTATTCCTTGGTTTTGGGTATTAATTAATATAATGTTCTTATGACTAGAATAAATATGCTGAACATACACTGCCCAGCAAATTGAGTTTAGTAAGTTGATCAAGTACAGTTCCAAGGACAAGTACATTAGTCAAGTACAAGTACTTCGAAAGATAAATTATCGAGCACAATTCCAAGGACAAGTACATTAGTCAAGTACAAGTACTTTGAAAGATAAATTATCAACTACATTTCCAAGTATAAGTACATTAGTTAAGTACTTTAAAAAAATAAATTATCAAGTACAATTCCAAGTACATAACAATTAGGTCAAGGAGAAGCCCAAATACATTTTTGTTGTAATTATCAACAATATCATCAGTTAGGTGTCAGTTATTAACGTTTTGAAAATAGTAATAACTGTAGATATAATCAGGATGAGCATTCACTGATGTATAGTCACCTACTCGGTTTCTGCCCAATCTGTGTTTCTGCTTCATCATGATTATACAGCTGGATCTCATATTAAATACATCTTTAGTCAAATATATCAGACACAATCAGCAAAGGACGTCTACAAACTTGCAACAAAGTTATTTGTCTCAAATTAAAATGAGGCAAACAGGTTTTTGACGGATATTTTGATACCAAACGCAGACCATGTGACTACAGTGCACCATATCAGTGATGGTGATGTAAACAACCGGAATATTAAAATTTATCGGACGAAATTGTAAGCAACTATTCACCCTAATCACCACAGGAAAGTTAACAAACAGCCCGTGGAGTTTATACAGTGAATGCATTGTGATTTGGCGCGTGAAGTGATTATTGTCTTACGAATATTGTAAGTATTTCGTTAAAAACAACTTATTTGACGCTTCGTTTGCATGCAATTGATGACACAAGTGGGTCTGATTAATAATATTGATATGTTGCTGAACGATTTCAAAAATTTTTGGTGACAACTGCATATTATGCTTGTGTAAGGCAGAAACCGAGTGGTCCAGTATACATCACAAAGGCATAACATTCGAAAGGTATTATTTGTATTGCTAAGTATTCAAATTATACTTGAAATGTACTTTACCAAGTTCAAGTATTTACGCCGACCCTGCACGAAACATATTTCGCAATTAGTATTTTAGATCGCGAAAAGTAAACAAATTTAGATTATAAAAAACACTGCCGACAATAAATACAGACACCAGTTGGGTAATAAGGTTTAATCACAAAGTTTGTGATTTTCCCACATTAATTCATCAAACAGCCCGTTAATTCGACTCTGGCAGACCTGTTCATTCCAGTCTAACACCGAGCCAACTTCTCTTGGAAGCATTCAGGCATGGAGCATTTAATGGATAAAAGTTGTTCATCACATAATTCCATCACTTGGCGCAGCTATACACTTAATAAAAAGTCGCTTGTACAGGTGTGTTTAGATAATTGGGTCAATGTGAAATGAATTAAATTGCTAAGACTTAAAATAGCAGCAAGAATACAATACTGTCTGCGCCACCATGCTCTACTTTTTAAATTACCACACAAATTGGGGACCATCAATTATTTTATGTCACAGGCATATTCACCAGCTGTTGATGTACCCGGGTAGACATGATTCACATCAGGTTCTGATCCGACATGTTTGATCACTTCAAACAATGGTTAGATTGTATTCACTCTTAGGTGTATAGGTCCACACAATTGCCTTTTGTTTCCATTTAAATAACTGCTGTCAAATTAACATAACATATACATGGTTTATTAAACTGGGATTGCTAGATTGGGGAAAATGTGTAAAGCTAGCCCCGAGCTTATATTTGACCAAAAAAAACTGCTTTGCTCGCTCTTTTTTGGTTTGGTCAGACCAATCTAATTTAATAGTTTACTCAAATGATTTCATCAAAACTAAATAACAAACTTGCACAAAAAAACTAGTCATATTCAATACAAGATAATTTAAACTTTTCACGAAACAAAACGAGCAAAAAACCTAAAATGCTGTGGGTGCAACTTTAAGGTTTTACCTTAAAAGAGGGATACCCACCTTATGTTTTGGCTGTGCAAGGAATGTCCAGTCTTCAAAGACGCTGGCCAATCGCTTAAGACCGCCGTGGTGAAAGTGGAGGATCTTATATTGGCTTTCTCGACTGGCAATCACTAACTGTCCACTGGTCGGGTCACCCTCACAGTAGAATATACGGAGTGACCGCATCTGACCTGCACACAGCCATGGTCAGTGGTCAACATGGTGTACATGTTTTCTTAACCCTTCAGACCTGTGATGTTGTAATGAAATGCAATCTGAATTACAACTGTAAATGGTAAACGGCTAGGAGACTCCAGTTACGGCATTAAAATGTAAACAGTTTAAAACAAAGGCAATGATTAAAACATCTAATGAATAAATACTAAAAAGTATAAATTTATAATTATAATAAAATTATTTGTTTATGTAGCACCACATCCAAAGCAGTTTGCAGAGACACACTGAAGATGTTACAAATAATATGTTGTAAAAAAAACAATACCTGTTGTATATATCATAGATAAAATTATAAAATAATAATAATTAAGAACATTTTAAACATGGATTATATATATGGAAATGGACCATAGTAAATCTAGCAGAACCATGACGTAAAATATCATATAATACATCTATACACATACAAAAACATTACAAATGTTAATAATCAAACAAGTTTACTATTTTTAATGTTGTTCTCTCATTTTATATGTACTGTTTGTGTCTAGAAACCAAACTTGATTGAACCACTGACCTAGATCGACTGAGAAGACACCGCACACTTGTTCTCGAGCCGTTTTGTGAACCACGCCCTCGGTGCTGCCCCCATAGGTGACAGAGTTTTCTGGAAATGACATATTCTGTATGCAGGTCAACTGTGGACTATTTAGTGACGCATCGCCCGATTCCGTGACCGACTGGTATGGCGGTGGTGTGATTGGAGATGGGGGACAAGAATCAGGCCCGGAAGTAGATCCGGATGAGGACGAATCACCGCCAGGTCTATGACCACCAGGGGGTGCCGTCTTATCAACGACGTTGATGCTGAGCAGTTTGAGATCGAGGGAGTCTTTGAGACGTTCGACCGATTGTCGACTGATGGTTGGTGTCGTCGGATGTTGAAGAGTTGTGTTGTCATTGGTGGTCTTTGAGTTTGCGGCCACCAGCTCCTGTAACATCCTGTTGTAGTGTTCCCCTGTTGGACTAGGGTAGGTTGAGTCAGAACTCGCACCTGGGCTGTCGGATTCAACAACGTTTGTCTCTGTAGTACACTTAGATGACACAGCACTGTTGTTCTCCTCGACATTGTCAAAGGCTGAATCCGACGCATTCTCCGTCACAACTATCAAACTGTCACCATCCATCTCGACACTGGCGACAGAGTGACCCGAACTCAGCCGTTGTTTCCCAACATGACACTGCTGCCTAAGCGCTTTCGCCGTCCCCACTGACTTCACGCTGTTGCCTAGCAACATATTTAATTGTGTTTCCGTGCTCGGACTTTCGCTCTCCGACGACAAACTGGTTTCGCTTCTGACACCAGGTGACTGCACTCTACCAGCAAGATAGTTACTTTTTCCGACATCACCACAGGTAACATTACTGTGTAAATCATTGACGCGTTTTCCGACACTGACTTTACTGAGCCTGCAGTGTTGGTCTTTGGCATTATTCTCTTTCACGATGAACTTGTCCGGAGGTTCTGTTGCAGAGTTTCTGATGACTTCATCACTGGGACTGCTCAATCTGTCTTTTCTCTGGCAGAACAATCGGTCAGCATCACCAGCCCCGTCGGAGGAGGGGGTGGGGGTGGACCTTCCAGCGTACTCCTGGCGCGGTGACCGGCGTGGACTCGGTCGCGCGTGCATCGGACTGTTCTCAATACTCCGGGGGTTCTTCTTGAGAGCGGTGTTGGGGATCCATGTCAGGATCAACGTAGAACCCAGCACCTGCAAACAGGCATTCTCATGTTCGATTACACTAAAAAAGACCAACATTTTGTGGGGTTTCGTAAGTATAACATATTTCAGTAATCAGAAATCAATTTGAGAGAAAGAAGACGGAATGCTGGATTTTTGTGTTTTTGTACCGGAAACGTTGCAATATTCCGCATTCCATTCATGAGTCAAATCTATTCTTACGACTCAAGTAAACTCCTATGATTCAAGACAACCCTGACTCAAGTCAACTCCTATGACTCAAATCAATCTAGTGAACCCCTACAACTAAAGCCAACAAGTCTGGTAGTGAACAATTCAGGGCTCACCTGGTCATCTTGAGAGCGGACATTCAGGTAGCCCGGGTGGTGCTCCAGGTTGGCACTGAGTGCCGCCGGGGGGTGGACACACACATTGTTCTTACAGTAGATGATCTCGCCATCTAGTGGTGAAGGTTTCTCAGGCGTCGAGAAGCCGAGCAGTGTCGATGCCTTCTTGAAGAACCCCGTAAACGAAATCATCGGGGACGCCATGAGTCGCTGCCCCCGCTTGATACTACGGGGAGCCACAGCTACATCGTATTCCAGGCGACATGACGGACAAAGTCATCTGTGATAAAAGAAGACAGTTGTTAAATGTATCCTAGTTATTATCTGGCCTGACTCATCAATCTGGGAAGTGGTATACAGCCTGTATAGCAAAAAGGTGGATAAAGTGAAGCTATTTTCCAGACATAAATCAACTACGCCACAGGTAAAATTTGCTCATTTTTAATAATTATATAAATGTTATTAAATTCTCATTGGAATAAAACAGTGAGGGAAAGTTGTCCTATTCAAGGTGGATAAAACCATCTACATTATTAAATTATATTATATATATATCTATATATATATATGATTTGTGATAGGTAAAATAACAACACAAACTGTTTTGGACGAGTCAGATAGTACAAGTCACTGCCTCTGATTGGTGGATCTCACATGCCTACATGTGGTGCCATCTGCTGGTCAAGTATTGCATTGAGTTTTATCACATCAATGATTCATGCAAACATTTCTATAACCACATATCCTTTGGGAATAACTTGCTAATGTTAGGCAATAAGAAAACGGTAGCTTAAATGTCAACTTATTCAGAGCATTGACTCTTTCCCAATATATGGCACATCAAAAACTACTCGCCATATCCATTTGCATAAGTTACACTGCATGCATGACTAACGCTCCACGCTGTACTTCACTCTCGAGCAAAATCAATACGTAAAGTGAGGTCCTTTGGATCTTCAGTTGCGGTTAGGACCCACTCATGGATTCTGTTAGATGATATCTGATTCAAGGGTCATTCCCAACTGTCGACAGTTACCTATTTATACCAGGCATACAAAAAGGCTGGAAAAGGGGGTCTAAAATCATGCATAATAATGATAGAAATGCTGGTCAGACAGGAAGTTCAAAAAGATATGCTCTGTTTGGTATAGGTAAATGTAACAGTTGTGAATGACTCCTGAACACGATGACACAAAAGAAATAAATGTGGCTGATGCGCTATCTCTGTGAGAGCTTGAAAGATACAAATTTACAGAGGAGACCATCTCCATTGAACAGGCCAATGTTATCAAGCGAAAGCCAAACGAAACCGACCTACCAAATTCCCAAGTGATCAAAGAATATGCCGCAACACGCCACAGCCATGCTTATTGATTTTAGTCGTTCGAGCCAGCTCAAAATTTAGCACGAATAATTGCACAGTAGAGCCGTCATTGACACAACAGCCTGACGTTGGACAACACACGCTTCTTGTTTACATAACACCATGAGAAATGGAACCAACTTGTGACAACCTGCATTGCATCAGTTTGTCCAGCTTTGCCGGTGCTGTAGTAGAATTATTTGGCCAAATAATACCTGGTATATTCCGTCATACAGACTATTCCAGAAATATCTGTATGAGAACCAGGTAGATGACGTAATACCAAAGATGCACAGTGAGTGTACGTAATCTTTTGACATGCTAACTTTGGGTTAAGTGCATCTCCAACATCAAGGTCCAATCCGGGTCGTCATCCTGTCTTTCTATGTCTTTTCGCTTCCCTTGACAGTTCACCAGAAAACACGATGACAGTTATTTACCTATATATTTTGGAATGAGCGGTTTGTTGCTCCGTGGATGGGTGTGAGCACATTTTATCGATGTGAAGAAAAATGTGGGTAGTGTGGTACATAAAAAGTTCCACCCACCCACCCCCATGTGGTTACTACTGAAATAGTCCTAAGTCCATTATCATTATGTAAGTCCGTCACACATATATAAGTCCATTATGTAAGTCCACTGTAAGCAGGTACTCATGCAAACAGCTGTCAAATAATCTGCAGAGTGATTACAAGTGTTGAGAGTTTTACGACCAGCAAGAGGACTTGCAGCCTGGTCCTCTAGATTAGAAGTATTTGTCCAACATCTGGCTACCAATCTGTAGAAATACAAACTGCATAGCCATCTTCGACGCAGAGCTGGTGCATGGCAAAGTAAATGTGAATTATGTGATCACGTCATCTAAGCAGGTCGTTCTGTAAAATGCTTGTTACAAAGCACAATTTGCTGGCAGCACTTTTCCTTGTAACACAGTTGTACGCACCTTTACACGTGCCGCAAGTACGCTTTCTTAGTGCTTACGTACTTCTACACAGATCCTCCCTGGCACTGCCAGTTTGACTGTCCTGCCAAGTTATTCACATGTGTTGGTGATGTTCAATGCTGGCTTTATGAATCAACAGCCGAACCAATTTGATGCCATGAATAATGCGGGGTTTAATTCACCGTGTTATTTATTAGTTCTCTCGCAGACATCATGCTGCATCAGCGCGAGTAAGTATCAGAGGTCATGAGATAATATATCTGTCATCTATTTGAGTGGAGCACCTTATTACAGTTTTAATTTAAACACATTTCATTTTTTTATTAATTACATTTATTTTATGTTGGTTTTTATGTCCAGTGTTATTACGGTCCTTTTTATGTCCAGTGTTATTAAGGTCCTTTCACTTGGTAGCTTTTCAAAAACACTCACCTTAGCATTGAGCAAAATTCTCAGCCACTCGTGAAACTGGCTCCTGGTTATTTAATTTGAAAAAGCATGAGCAGTATTGAACTATCATACTCAAGTACAACTATACCAACTGTAGTCTATCAAGAAGATTCCACCTCTAGCAGCTTTTCACGTATAGGAAACATAGTTTATCAATATCACAGCTTTTGTGCCACATAAATAGGATGGGTTCACATATATACTACAGGCCTATTACAATGGAATTGTAGACTTGGTTGTAATCATGTGATGTGACCTTGAAGTAGCTTGGCATTGTACCAGCAGCTGCCTATGTGGCTAGCAAGTGCACAGTGGTCAAATAAACTTTCATGTAATCGATTGTACACCGAGTGTACTAATATTTCTACCTAATAATTAGCTATTAGGCTAAATTTGCTCATTCTGCATCCATTAAATACCCAGTATCTACCGGTATATAATATTTGCTCATTCTGCATCCATCAAGTACCCAGTATCTACCGGTATATAATATTTGCTCATTCTGCATCCATCAAGTACCCAGTATCTACCGGTATATAATATTTGCTCATTCTGCATCCATTAAGTACCCAGTATCTACCGGTATATAATATTTGCTCATTCTGCATCCATCAAGTACCCAGTATCTACCGGTATATAATATTTGCTCATTCTGCATCCATCAAGTACCCAGTATCTACCGGTATATAATATTTGCTCATTCTGCATCCATCAAGTACCCAGTATCTACCGGTATATAATATTTGCTCATTCTGCATCCATCAAGTACCCAGTATCTACCGGTATATAATATTTGCTCATTCTGCATCCATCAAGTACCCAGTATCTACCGGTATATAATATTTGCTCATTCTGCATCCATCAAGTACCCAGTATCTACCGGTATATAATATTTGCTCATTCTGCATCCATCAAGTACCCAGTATCTACCGGTATATAATATTTGCTCATTCTGCATCCATCAAGTACCCAGTATCTACCGGTATATAATATTTGCTCATTCTGCATCCATCAAGTACCCAGTATCTACCGGTATATAATATTTGCTCATTCTGCATCCATCAAGTACCCAGTATCTACCGGTATATAATATTTGCTCATTCTGCATCCATCAAGTACCCAGTATCTACCGGTACATAATATTTGCTCATTCTGCATCCATCAAGTACCCAGTATCTACCGGT
Source organism: Paraescarpia echinospica (assembly GCA_020002185.1). Taxonomy (NCBI): domain Eukaryota; kingdom Metazoa; phylum Annelida; class Polychaeta; order Sabellida; family Siboglinidae; genus Paraescarpia; species Paraescarpia echinospica. The sequence goes on along the minus strand of CM034535.1, from coordinate 13,464,419 downwards.
ACATAATATTTGCTCATTCTGCATCCATCAAGTACCCAGTATCTACCGGTATATAATATTTGCTCATTCTGCATCCATTAAGTACCCAGTATCTACCGGTATATAATATTTGCTCATTCTGCATCCATTAAGTACCCAGTATCTACCGGTATATAATATTTGCTCATTCTGCATCCATTAAGTACCCAGTATCTACCGGTACATAATATTTGCTCATTCTGCATCCATCAAGTACCCAGTATCTACCGGTATATAATATTTGCTCATTCTGCATCCATCAAGTACCCAGTATCTACCGGTATATAATATTTGCTCATTCTGCATCCATTAAGTACCCAGTATCTACCGGTATATAATATTTGCTCATTCTGCATCCATTAAGTACCCAGTATCTACCGGTATATAATATTTGCTCATTCTGCATCCATCAAGTACCCAGTATCTACCGGTATATAATATTTGCTCATTCTGCATCCATCAAGTACCCAGTATCTACCGGTACATAATATTTGCTCATTCTGCATCCATCAAGTACCCAGTATCTACCGGTATATAATATTTGCTCATTCTGCATCCATCAAGTACCCAGTATCTACCGGTATATAATATTTGCTCATTCTGCATCCATCAAGTACCCAGTATCTACCGGTATATAATATTTGCTCATTCTGCATCCATCAAGTACCCAGTATCTACCGGTACATAATATTTGCTCATTCTGCATCCATCAAGTACCCAGTATCTACCGGTATATAATATTTGCTCATTCTGCATCCATCAAGTACCCAGTATCTACCGGTATATAATATTTGCTCATTCTGCATCCATCAAGTACCCAGTATCTACCGGTATATAATATTTGCTCATTCTGCATCCATTAAGTACCCAGTATCTACCGGTATATAATATTTGCTCATTCTGCATCCATCAAGTACCCAGTATCTACCGGTATATAATATTTGCTCATTCTGCATCCATCAAGTACCCAGTATCTACCGGTACATAATATTTGCTCATTCTGCATCCATCAAGTACCCAGTATCTACCGGTATATAATATTTGCTCATTCTGCATCCATTAAGTACCCAGTATCTACCGGTATATAATATTTGCTCATTCTGCATCCATTAAGTACCCAGTATCTACCGGTATATAATATTTGCTCATTCTGCATCCATTAAGTACCCAGTATCTACCGGTATGTAATATTTTCATGGGTAATGACTCCTACAATGCAGGAGCCACTTTCCAGAGGTACCTGCCACCTTATTTCATTACATGCGAGGAATGCTGCTCTAAGGCCAATCAGAATAGTTTGTGGCATACAAGTCATTCAACAGAGAAACAAATGTCAGTTACAATCACACGGCATCATCAGAAATAAATTGCAACACTTAAAAAATTAAATTTATAAATGTGCTGGATTACATCTGTCGTGATAAAATATCAGTCTTTTGACAGTTAAAAATATTCAAAAAATGACCCCCACACCTATATATTACGTGACGACATTTGCACCAACAATGTGTAATTTTACCAATTCACATGTGAACTTATACTTAAGTGTTCACAACAATAATTATCTGTCCTACTGATAAGTAATTCCTTGAGCAGGATCATGACCAACAATTGTCCATTGATCTGAATCAAAATGCAAATTCAACAAAGCCCATAGCTAACTATCGGCTGTGATAGTGTCGGTGCTGACACTGCTGAGTACACAAGGATAGTCCTAAGGAGACGTCTTATCAAGTCCTAAACTGGTTTATCAAATCTTGACGTAGTGCAAAACAAGTTTGCATGGACATGAACAAATGGTACCTAGATATTTACACAATGGGTAACTGCATGTTGGTCAGGAGCGTAGGAACAAGCCAACTTCAAGGCAGTAAGTGCCAATAGTGAACATGGCGTGGGTGCAACTTTCAAATTGCAAACATGTTTTGAGTTTATTACATACAATTTGGAGGCAATAATATACCTACTCTAGAATTTAGAACAATATATAATTGTAAATACCTGAGGAATGAGAATCATACCTTTAACAAATTCACATTTGTTGATTCGTGATGTTCAAAAGCAATTAAGAAGTAAACGATCTGAGCCAGTGTTATGTTTTCTCAACATCTCTGCTAATCAGTTAACGATCTGCTACTGTTGTCACAGAGTGCATTCACTGTGAGCACAATCCTTCTGCTAACAAGTTGTAACTGGTCTGCGTCTATCGTTGTGGTTCAGCCAATATTATCGCAAAGGCTTGCCACCACAAAATATCAGTTGCATAATACAAAGTTACCATTGATATTGTTTAATAAAGCAAATATGATGACTTGACATTATACCAGTCTTTTGTATGTGGGATTATAAATAGTTTGAGTGTGTAATGAAGAGATTGGTGATGATCTATTAACTACTTGTGTGTGCCACATGTTACATAAGGTTCATACCATAATTATATCCTTGGTCGATCTAAGAAAAAGCCAGAAATATATGCAAGGGCACGACAGCACTGAATGTTATTGTTGCATTTATAGAAACAAAATGCAATTTACTGGTTTGAATAATACAATTATAATTTATATTTAAAAAAGTGTTTTCATGCATTTCTTGGATTAAACAGGATGTGATTAGAAGTGTAAGTATCTAACTTAGATGTTGATCATTGTGTAAACAAATTAAAACTGTCCAAACCCTTGCACATACTTTGTTACTTTCACAGTATACAAATATTTAAAAATACTGAATAAGCTGTTTGCTTGCACAATGCCATTGAACTACCATTTAAAGATGCATTGACCTACGATGGAACGACCACTGCACCAAAATAACCACCAAAGCCAGCCGCACACTTGGACTCTTAAAAAGAACACTGTCACCTTGCTCACAAAATGTCAAAGAAACAGCTTACCAAACCCTTGTCTGACCACAAGTTGAATATGCCAGTGAAGTCTGGAATCCCAACACAGCAACAGAAATTAACCGCATAGAACAAATCAAAAGAAATGCTGCAATATTCATCTTCTCTGACTACCGAAAAGAAACACATATTAAACCACTCATAAACAAACTCAACTGGGACTCGCTCCACACACGTCGCCTCATTCAACAAGCATCAATGTTTTATAAAATCCACTACCACATGGTCAACACCAGCCCTCCGCCATGTTTCCAGCACGCCACACATATCTCCAACAGAATCGACCATCCACTTAAATATACCAACACAATAATTCCAACCATCAATGCATATAAATATGCATTCTACTCCAGAGCAGTATCCATATGGAACAGACTCCCACCATCTGCTGTTCTATACATCACGCCATCACTGCCAGCCTTCCTGTGTGTCGCCATGCCAGCCATCAGGGAAATGCAACCCTTTCATGGCGTCCACATCCTCTAAAGCTGCAAATTTATGTATATAGTGCACCACTTGTTTTTATCCGGGCTTTTGTTTGTTTTTCGTTGGTTTTCATTGTTTTTCTTATTTTATTTTGAACATCCTTCTACACGATTTTTTCCCTTTTTGTTCGACTGCCCTGACGTTACGCACTGCACAAATCCCAGTTTAGCAGGGATTATTACATCAAGCATTGCTGTGGTAGAATTGTGTACAACTTTAAACTCTGCTTTCTCAAAATTTGAATTCTTTGGGCGGGTTAATTCAACCACCCATAACTTTCCAACAAAATGACTTATATTGTTGACACATGTATCATTATACAACTGAGATGTTGCCCCTTAACATGACATTGATAACTCCATTAGTTCATAGCACCAAAATATTTCCCTTCAACATGATGTTCATAACTCCATTAGTTCATAGCACCAACATGTTGCCCTTGAACATGACGTTCATAACTCCATTAGTTCATAGCATCAAAATGTTGCCCTTTAACATGATGTTCATAACTCCATTAGTTCATAGTACCAAAATGTTTCCCTTGAACATGATGTTCATAACTCCATTAGTTCATAGCACCAAAATGTTGCCTTTTAACATGACATTCATAACTCCATTAGTTCATAGCACCAAAATGTTGCCCTTTAACATGACGTTCATAACTCCATTAGTTCATAGCACCAAAATGTTGCCCTTGAACATGATGTTCATAACTCCATTAGTTCATAGCACCAAAATGTTGCCCTTGAACATGACGTTCATAACTCCATTAGTTCATAGCACCAAAATGTTTCCCTTGAACATGACGTTCATAACTCCATTAGTTCATAGCACCAAAATGTTGCCCTTGAACATGATGTTCATAACTCCGTTAGTTCATAGCACCAAAATGTTGCCCTTGAACATGACGTTCATAACTCCATTAGTTCATAGCACCAAAATGTTGCCCTTTAACATGATGTTCATAACTCCATTAGTTCATAGCACCAAAATGTTGCCCTTTATCACATCTGAACCATTACAACCTGTCACATGAGACAATTTAAAGTAGAAATTAAATTTGGCTGTGCATTCCTTCGAGACAACTAAAATGTTCATACTTTTGTTAACGAGGAGAAATATACGAACATTTCAAAATATTAACTGTTTCATTCCACAGATACTACAATGTACAACTGTTGATCATTTTTACGCATGTCATACAGAAATTATTATTATTTTCATAATTTTCAAATGCATATGGTTTACCTATGTACAGGGAACTGTACAAGCAAAATGATTAAACAGTATAGGTGTATATTTTTGAACACCACACATGTGTAAAAGGAAGGGTATATATATAATTAAATTAGTTTACTTTTAATTAATGAAAGATACTAAATAATTGCATCAATAATTTACTTTGATCGTTAGATCAGAAAACATTTTTACAAGAGTGAATAGCTTTATATGCTACACAGTAGAACTGGACAGCTTTTGCTATTCCACTTAATTTAACGAGAACTGGTCAAAATTTTTCAATCCGACTATTCCAAAAGAAAAGAAATAATTCGTACAGGAGAACTAGCATGTTGCAGTATATACTGGACAGGTTCAATTATTTGCAAAAGTCAGAAACTACACGAGAAAACAAAATTTATTTGAGGAGGACCTCTTTAACAGTTATTGTAACGTGTTTCACTTGAGACAGACACAATGGTCACTTGTGGTGCTGGACACTGTGGTCATTATTCCTGCATTATGGATATATGCATAACCCATTATGTAATTAGTGACAATGATTCAACAGTGAAGGATCAGCTGGCTTAAGTAATCCTGACTCTGTGATAAGTGCACACACTGCATAAGCCCAGAAGACTGCATTTGACTTAAGGCCTTGTCCCCTAGGGAGAAGGTATTATCTCATTTTGGTCAGTGTTATTTCTTAAACAGTTGTAGAGTTGTCAATTCAAAGAGAAGTTTCGTTGGTTATATTAATTACAAATACGAGTTTGTGACAGAGCTATTCTGATATTTTAGTGTCATATTTTAGTATCATATTTTAGTGTCATACTGCTTACATTGGCAGGACAAAATAGATTTTGATCTATACTAAATATAATAATTTAATAACAAGTACATTTATAAAGCATCATAAATCTAAACAAAAGTTAATTTGGTGGCATTAATAAGTTTACAGAACAGCTGCATCTCTTTGGTTATTTACATGTCGTAAGTACTTTAACAAAATCAAGACTATAATTGTATATAAGCTTGCTGCCAACCTGGGTGCACTCACATTAGATACAGGGTGAAAATGATAGTTTTAACACAGAACATTTCGCAACACTTAAAGAATCTCCTATAATTTTAACTCTTCTCATAGATAGCCAGAATGCAGTTTCAGGTATAAATTTGAAGGGGCTTGGAAATTGTCCATTAAGCGCAGTGTTTCTTGACCTTCGACCATGTCAAGTCCGAGTTAGTCTCCAACATCACCATGTTGACACATTTCAAAATGTACATTTCTTGTAACATCGCTAACTAGTGTTCATCCCGTCCTGTCGAGCTATAATTGGTCATAAATGCTTAGATTGTATCACACATAAAACTTTAACCATGTTTTTTTTAAATGTCTAAAACCTGTAAGTGGCAGTCTTCAGTGTGCACACTCCAAACAGCCCCTTCAGGGGTAATACTGTACTTAGATAGGATTTTTTGGTGCGGTGCACAAAGTTGAATTCTGGTATAAAAAATATTATTTTCTTTCACGTTTATGATAATCATAAATGTGAAAGAAAATTATATTCAGCACTAAATTGGTAGGAAGGAGTGTCTCGTCTGTTTTTTCTCTTTTAATGAAATGTGTGCACAGTAGCGAACTCAGAACATTTTAGTATATATACCTTTAACTTTTAGTATTTATTAATGTTTCCGTCTTAACTTGTCGTATTAATTGTTTTTATTATTATTATTATCTATTTATTATTGATGTATATATTTTAATGCTTTTATTTAATAATCTTAATAGCTACATGCCATAGTTTAATGTTTTAGGATTGTAATGCGCCATTGAATGGTAATAATTGCAGATTTATGGTGCAGAGAAATGCAGTAAATTATTACTATTATTTATTATATTTATACGGGAATTGTGCAATTACGTAAAAGAAGAAAAGGTATATATATAATATATATATATACTAATATAGTGCAATATCTAGTCCTTAGCACTGCTCAAAACGCCTTACACTTTACTCCCTGGCAGACCTGTTCAATCAAAAACCACTTCAACTTCTCTAGGAAGCAATCAGCTATGTTGCAATTAATGCGTGAAAACTATTTTGGTTAGGAGCATGGGAACAAGCCAACTTCAAGGCAATAAGTGCCAATTTAGTGACTGTTTAAAAATGGACTGCTTTGTTTAAAATTTGACCATTGTGTGAGTGCAACTTTCAAACTGTAAACATGTTTTGAGTTTATTAGACACAATTTGAGGGCAATATATATACCTTCAACATCTTTACTCTAGAATTTAGAACAATATATAATTGTAAATAAATGAGGAATGAGCATCATACCTTTAATTTAGAAAATCAATATACTTAATTTGTGATATGTTAAACCAACTGTGGAGTAAATGACCCTAGTCGTAAGGTTTCCTCACCATCTCTGTTAATCGGTTAACAATCTGCTACTGTGCATTCACTGTGAGCATAATCCTGCTAACATCTTGTAGCTGGTTGTACAATGTATTGTTCCCAACTCTGGATAAATTTTAACAACGGCACATATTTAAAACTTAAAGTTGCCTAAAACAATATGCATAGACAGATCCCAGGATGCCACCAATGAGACAGTGCAAGTAGCATGTTTGTCAATAATGCTGTTTACACATTTGATGCCCTATTCCGATAGACAAAGAACGTTTACGGTTTTATAAAACAGATTCTCAACATTAACAATGACCTAATAAAATGCATGTACAATTGTACACACACTGTTAATGTGCCAATGTAGTTCAGCTGGGCCAAATCTCTGTTTTACAATATATTGTAAAACGGAAATTTTACATCATCTTTTACATATTTATTTTATTTTTTTTAATTTTTTTTAACTTATTTATTAACTTTATTTAACTCATTACCTTAATTTATTTTAATGTTGAAATCTATTTTATGTGTCTAACTTATCTACTTTTAAAAAGCTATGTATGTTTATTTATATGTACCAATTGTACATGGGTTTTTTGCCTGAAATAAATGTATTCATATTCGTATAAGTCTATTAGAAAAGTACTGGTTCTCTCGATGAGAGGGTTAATATGTTATAACTTTATGAAAAGAATACTTGGTTCTAGCCATCAGAATGTTATCCTGTTATAGCTTTATGAAAAGAATACTTGGTTCTAGCCATCAGAAGGTTATCCTGTGATAGCTTTATGAAAAGAATACTTGGTTCTAGCCATCAGAAGGTTATCCTGTGATAGCTTTATGAGTACTTGGAGTATTTATTACAAAGTCTGCATTAGCGGGAATGTCGTATAAGAACAAAGAAACAGTTGATGATATCAGATAGCCAGGTTTTATGCCATAGAAACGGTGTACAGTGTAGTACAAATTACAATAATGAGCGTTCCCAGTACGCCATGAGGTATGTCAGATCACACATTGGAAATTCATTTATTCAGTGGTGGGTTTTGTTAACTGTAAGTATATTTACTTGAAAACAAAACAAATCTATTTGCATCAATTTGGTCAATTAACACAGCATGCAAATATACTACGTTTTAATATTAGGTAATATTGATAAGCAGGTACGACAAAGCCAGGATCATCAATATAATGGTTTTACTAAACAATTCTGAATACCAAGAAGAAAGTTTCTGACAGATCACTTGGCATGTCCAGGGGCAGGTCCAGAGAGGGTAATCCAGGAGGGGGCACAAAAGCCTCCACTGGCTGCCGAATCAAATTCATATAATGGGTGCCGGAGCTTCAGCACGACTCCGCTGTTGCGCTGTCGGGTCACTACATCAGAAGATGGGGGGTGCTGTTGAAATGTGTTTGCTGCTGCACTGCCATAACTTCAGTAATGTGGGCACATTCAAATAGAGGGGGGCATGCCACTCTAGCTCAGGCAAAGTGCGGCAAAATTCCAAAGGTCTAGGGGTGGCATGTGCCCCCAGGACCCCCTGGTCAGCCTATCATGTCTTCCTCACTGACATCAGCTCAGTCTGGTATTTAAAATAGGATGAAAAGCATTAATGATTCGTTTTGTATCACACTACATTTGCTGTCTTGCTTTATATATCAAAATGTACAGTTACAGAACTTAGTTTGCCAATTATTGATTGCTTATAAACAATTGATATATGTTTTGCAATATCATAACTGTCAACTAAAGAGTGACTTGCATGATTTCAATAATGAGTAGCATTTTATCAGCAAATTTTGATGGATTAATAGTGAACACGTTTTTTGTTTTTATCAGATCAGATAAGATCTCGCACGGGGAAATAGAGAGCCCTCTATCATGGACTCACATAGCCAATGGTCTTGATTTATAGAAACCTACACTGGAGCTGTAGTAGCTGCTGCCAAAGTATTTTATAGCGAGGCGCCATATAATTATGAAGACCAATTATTATTAACTGGTATATTTATTGGCCCCCTACCAATTTATCCCAATCGTCAAGTCAGACTGCATTCGGATTCTAGGTCATAGATATAGTCAGTAGAGAGTACAGTTAATTCTTACTAATTCAATATAAACGCTAAGTCTAAGACCCAGAAACTTTGTGAAAAACTTATGACTAGTCTATGTTATATTAGTTCTTGCCAGCAATTGATCATCAGGAGACTATATAGTATATGTACGTATGTGATATTGTAGTCAGCGATATTTGTGCTACCCAAGCTTAATTAATGAAGGTAATCTTGATGTAAACCTCCATTAAATTGTGCACCAGCTGATAAATCATAAACCGTTTAATTTTATCACCATGGGCATGGCATAAATAATTATCACAAAAATAAAATGTTGTATTGCACAAATCAAATGCCAAGGCAATGGCAATGCTATCAGCTATGGGATGGAGTTTGGGATGATCATGACAATTAGCCCATGTCATTGCCATTGGGGAACATACGATCACAATATGCTCGCGTACCAAAACAAGCTGTCAGTGTCAGTTGTAGACCGTGGTTGACACTGACACTGACAGCTAAAACGAAGGACACAGTGACAGTCACACACCCACGCGTTTGACAGGTCCTACAACATTGCGCCATTACTAGTTTCATCGCACACCATACTTTTTCACAAGCGGAAACAATATAGCAGTCGCGATTGCAACTTGGAAAATGTATGCAAAATACTACGCACCTGCACAATCACGTTTATTCGGAGGACCTGAAATTAGTTATCGACGAAAATCAACGGGTCCCCAAATCAACAACCCAGCCTCCGTACCGAGTAATCTCTAATATGATTGGCCAACGGCGGTAACACATTCCCATCCCACATTAGTTCCAATCTTACATACTCTATTCTTCATCAGGCTCAAAATACATTCTTCAACCTGCAATGGAGTTTAGAGAAACTAGCGCACCAACTAATATTGAGCTTCTTGTAATTATTTCTTGTTTTACAGTACCAGTAGTAGCTATGCATTACACTGACAGCGTTTTAATGTACGTCATCTGAAGTCGTCCGACCGTTACATTATCTGTATTATAATACGGGCAATGTTAACCACAATATATAGGGGTAGACTTAACTGTAAATATTAGTCACATGAAATGTATTTCATGTTATACAGTTCATAACACGATCTTCATGCATTGCTACATGTGACACACATTTAGCATTAAAAAAAATTAAAAGCTGTTTCCAAATATTTTTGTCGAGTGCCTGATTTGTACTAACTGTTTATTATGTTTACGTGAGCATCTGGTGTTGCGTTTGATGTATTGATCTAGTGGGATATCTATGAGGTTATGTTCCATTTTATATAATATGCTAAGTCTTTGGGTTTTTCTTCTTGATTGGAGGGTGTCCCACTGGAGATCTTTAAGGAGTTGTGTTACCGTTCCTGGCTCTCTAGAATAGTTGTTCTTACAAAATCTGGAGGCTTGTCTCTGGGTTCTTTCTATTAGTTTGATATATCTTAAGCAATGTGGATCCCATGATGCTGACGCATATTCAAGTATAGGGCGGACAAGGGTTGTGTAGGCTATGGACTTGATTTGGGTTGGACATTTATTTAAATTTCTTCTAATAATTCCCAATGTCTGTTGTGCTTTTTTGTGACAGAGTTGCTTTGTATTGTCAAATTTAATGTATTTGATATATGTATGCCAAGATAACAGTGTGATTCAACAGATTTAAGTTGTTGTCCGCAGAAGGTGTAGAGATTTGGTATCGGTTTTCTTGAGGCTATTGTCATTGTATAACATTTAGTGGGGTTGAATTTCATAAGCCACGTGTGTTGCCATTTCTCAAGTTTGAGCAGATCGTTTTGGAGGACAGATGTGTCTTGGTCAGTTTTAATCGGTGAATATATCAGGCAGTCGTCTGCAAAAAGGCGAACAGTTGAGGAAAGATTGTCTGGCAGGTCATTTATGTAAAGTAGGAAAAGTAGGGGCCCCAATACTGTGCCCTGTGGTACCCCAGAAATGACTTGAGTTGATGTTGACTTGGATCCATTTATAACAACCTGTTGGGTTCTTCCTGTGAGGAAGCTATTTATCCATGATGATATTGGGCCTGTGATGTCATAGTGTTTGAGTTTGTGGATTAGTCTTTTCTGTGGAACTTTATCGAATGCTTTGGTGAAGTCAAGGATGGCCATGTCTACAGATTTCTTCTCATCAAATGATTTGCTTATGTTATGATTGTTTTAATTAATTGTGTTTCAGTTGATCTTTTGGCACGGAAGCCATGTTGGTGGTCATTTAGAATGTGGTGCTGTTCCAGGTGTTTCATAATGTGACTATGTAAGATGTGTTCAAGAAGTTTAGAAACCACAGGTGTTAAGGATATTGGTCTGTAGTTAGATGTTTCTGCTCTACTTCCTTTCTTAAAAATTGCTGTTACATTGGCTTCTTTCCAGGTATTGGGGACTTGACCAGAGTCAACAGATGATTGGAAAACGTCATGTATTACTGGTGCTAGATGAGAGGCATATCTGTTTAAGAACCATGGTGGAATGCCATCTGGTCCTTGCGATTTAGAAATGTTAATTTTGGAAAGTTGATCAAGTACTCCTTTAAGTGAAATTGTTAGTTTGGGGATTTCTCCATATGGACTTCTGGCCATATCTGGTAGGGTGGAATTTCCTTCGTGTGTAAAGACAATTTTGAACTGATTGTTTAAGGCTTCTGCTTTATGTTTGTCGTCGCTAATGATGTTACCCGCAATGTTAAGGTCCCCAATACCCTGGTTATCCTGTCTAAGTTTAGAAATGAAGCTCCAAAATTATTTTGGTTTCTCTGTTATTGTTGTTGTCAGGAATTGACTGATGTAGAATAGTCTAGCAGAACGAAGGTGTTTATGCATGTTTCTCCTGATGTCACAGAATTCTTTCCAGTCTTCTGGATTTCTAGTTCTTTTTGCTTTGTTATATAGCTGTTTCTTTCTTTTGCACATTTTCTTTAAATCTTTATTGAACCAGGGAAGATTGAGTCTTGAAGTAATAAGACGGTGCGGTACATATTGGTTCATAATGTTGATGATTTTCGTGGAAACAAGATTCCACTTGTCATTGACTGTCATGTTTTGGTTTTGAGAGAAGTATTCATGTGTACAGTTTTCAAGAGATTTCTGGATGTTAATGTTGTCGGCTTTATTTATAATGAAGACTTTACGTTTCGGACGATGTTTGCGTTTGGGCGAGATGTTTACATCAATGATGACTGTGCTATGGTCTGCTATTCCGCCTACTACATTTATCTTCTATATTAACCCAGGTCTATCGGTGAAGACAAGATCTAAAATATTGTTGGCATTTCCCTGTCTGTGCGTGGGTTCCTTGACATGTTGGATCAGTCCATGTTCCTCTGTAAGAGAGAGTAATTTATTGGCAGCAGTTGTACTGTATCCATTGTTAGGTGTGACTTGGTGAATTTCCCAATTGATGTTAGGGAGGTTGACATCGCCAGTAATGATGACATTATGTGTGTTGATCTTGTTACCTAATTTAGAAAGGGCTAGGTCTAGTTCTTCGATTTGAGTTCCATGAGAGTCATTTGGGGCACGATAGAGGGTACACATGATTATTGGTTTAATTCCTGTTATCTGGGTTTCAGTCCAAATGCTCTCACTGTTAGTGTCTAGGTCTGGTAGGTGGCTTGTGATGAGGTCATCTTTTGATATTTGAAATCCCCCTCTCCAGTAGTGTCTGTTTCTCTGTCCTTTCTAAAGACGTTAAAGTTGTTTGGGAATATTTCTCCATTTTTTATTAAGGGATCTAACCATGATTCAGTGCCACAGATGATGTCTGGGTTGTGTAGATTGTTTAGTGCTTCGATGTCTGAGGCTTTCTTTTTAACGCTTTGGCAGTTTATGAGGATGCATCTGAAGTTTGGTCTCTTTTTCGGTCTATATGCTTTCTTGCTATTAGTTGTATTGTTGTTGGTGGTTTCGTTTAGGTTATGACTGTTACTGTCCAGAGGATAAAAGGGATTTGTGAAGTTGAAGTTGTTGCATTCGGGGCAGGCCCACGAACATGAGGAATTTATTAATCGTTTGTATTCATTGTCATCTATTGCACAGCATTGTGTGTGGATCCAGTTTAGGCAGTGGTCGCACTGAATTGCTTTATGGTCATTTAGGACATCCCCATGGCAAATGCCACAGGGTGCTGATCAATTTGAACAGTGCCATGGTACATTTAGGTTTCTGTAAATGTTGTTAAATTCTTGTCTGGATATCCTGGCGCATTTGATGTGTGTTGATTTATTACAATCATTATAAGTTAGGATGAGTGCATTAGACTTTAGTGATTTCTTACATGAGTGACATTTAGAGGGGCCTGGAATTAGTTGAACATCTCCTGATAGCATGATGCATTGAAGTATGGAGAATTTTGTTGTTGTCCTGGGTTTGTACGGTAGAGGAGTGATCAGTAATCCATTGGAGGTGCTGGATTTGAGACATTTCAATTGGGCTATGGTTTTCCATATGGGACTGTAAATGTAGTAGGACGTGACAGAATGGATGTCTTGTCTAGCTTTGGCGTTGACATAGGTCTCGTTTGTGTTGCTCTGGAAACTCTCAAACTTTTTGAAATTGGGATCATTTAAAAACCTAAAAGTGATCTGCAGACATAAAATAATGAACAAGGTACATCTAAAAGTGCATCTTGTAGGGGTATGTCGTACGGAGCCTGCCATGAATATATTGCAGGGCAGCTTCTAGTTAATTTCCAGCAATATATCATCACATCTTAACAAGCTTAAGTTATATTAGATTTGTTGACAAACAGTCTGCAGATTAAAAGCATGCTAATCCGACATCAATTTGGTTTAGCCAAATTAAGTTCATAATGTATATAAAACGGGAAGTCGATCTAATCGGAGAAACATAGTAATAGTTTACCCACAATGCAATTCATTATTTAATGACCCTAGCAACGCGAATAGCAACGCTAATTTATCGAAATGTCAGAAGACGAAAATTCTCCGCCTAGGAATCCTACGCCGCCACTGATTACGGACGAAACTAAGAGCCCTGGTAGAGTAACGCCGACGTGAGTTGATGCGTATGAATGAAAACATATAAATTCTTTGGTGTTGATGTTTCACGTAATTAAAACTCCAATATCGACGGTTATAACATGGCCGCGTTCAACGCTTTTCGCGGCGCATTTCGCTGAAATGTTGAATGATTATTCTTATGAAGTATAATTGGGATCGAACATCTTAGACAATCGCACAGCAATTTTATAGTAATCACCATTACTGATTATACACGATCTATATTATGTTTATATTTATTCTGCACCTGTCCAATATAATCATAATCATGCTGACATACAATGCTTGCATATTATTGCCATGCCTTCCCCATGAAAATGGACCATGGCATGAGTCATGACCATGTCGTGCCAAACCAAGCTGCATGTATTTCTGCAACATCATGAACATGGTCAGTGGTTAGTGTGGTTATTGCCTGCATTTGTTGACGTCATCGATCATTAATATTACAAAATTCATTTAAAAACTTATCTTTACAACCTTGCTTATCCACCGTAGCTCCCTAGCGCCTTGTCCTTGACCCATCTGTTGACAACTGGAATACTGCTTATGGATTTTGAGATTGACCAATCCTTTTGTTTTGATGCGCCTCTGAGCTTGGTTTCCAAGGATTTAGGCGCAATAGAAGTTATCTTATTATTATTATTATTAATATTCATGTCTGGTGACTGGTAATAACATTCCCTGAAAAGGCGAAACTTGCTAATTCTATTCCAAGGGTTTCTCATTATTATGAATAAACTTATGTCATTGACTTTTTGAGTGATTGATATCATTATTGTTTTTGTAATTATGCATGGACATCAACAAATTATGGATCCAGCACATCATGGTTTACCTTACCTATCCTCTTCGTGCCTTGTGGCCCAGAAGGCTGCTGTGCGACTCCGCCATCTTGCCCTGTCAATGGCTATTTGTCTGGCTTTGCTCCAAGTTGCCCAGCCCAGTTGTTTTCGTTCTTTTTCCACTGTGGTTCTCCATATTTTTTGGCCGACCAACTTTTCTTGTTCCTTCCGGCATCCATGTCAGTGCTGTCAGGCAGTGGTTGTGGTCCTTCTTTCTCAGCACCAATGTAATTCCACCTTCTTCTCTGTACTTTTGTGCTGATCTTCTCTTCTGCTGTTATATGTTCTCAATATCTTTGTTCGAAATTACTACTGGCCATCTAATTAAAAAAAATTATTCTGAGACAATTGAATAGGAAAAATTTCAAGTTTTTTGTTGTCGCTTTTGTTTACCTTCCATGTTTCACATCCATACAGTAACACTGATTTGACCAGGCTATTGTATAATCTGAGTTTAGTTTTTAATGTGTACACATTTGAGCTCCATATTTGCGTGAGTTTCATGAATGATGTCCTTGCTTTTCGTATTCTGTTGATAGTATCGTGGTTTGCCCGTGTCACAATCACAATTCATGTGTGTTCTCCATCAAGTTAAGCTTTGTCTTATAATTACCAACAATTTGATGATGATATATCATGACTTATGTCCAGTACTAGGGGGACGTATATGACATCTATTAGATCAAACATTTCCACTTACAGTTGTCCCTTTAAAGACTAAGTGAAATAAAAATGTTTAGTATCTTGGAAACTTTGTATACATACACCTAATACAGTTGTCAAGTAATGTGCCAAATATAAAGCCTGTTCATTGCGAACTCATTTCAATAAGCTCGCTCAAACATGATAATTTACATGTCACAGCCTGTCAGATGTTGGTGACGTCACCGTCATAACAACTGCTAGGTGTCGCAACAATTTAAACTGTGCAGAAAATATACAAAAAAGTGCGACCTTGTAAAGGGTGACAGAGGGGGTTACAAAATTAGTTGAATATCAGGACAGTATTTTTAGATTATACTTCATTTAGATTGGGAATGAAAAGGTTAATTTCGCTTAGTCTATAAATACTGCTTTTTTTAATTATGTTTTTGTTATATATTTATATAAAGATAAATGTTTGGGGTCATAATTTGAACAATATATACAACAGAATGTCCAAACATTCCATTACATTTAATAATAGATTCTTCTCATAAGCACATTCACTCTTGCTGAAACGCTCTCCAGGGATGTCTACCTGCATTCCTTTCACCAAAGTGTGGTATTTGTGTAATATTACATCCACAGATTTCCTAGATATTCTGATAATTTTTGTTTTTTTTGTATGTGATATGTGAATTTTCTGAAAGTCATCTCGATTTAAATACTCTCGTGGTTTTCACATTATCACTTTAAATAATCTTGCATCACGTTCACTAACCAAGGTAGGCAGGTAATCTAGGAGAAGCAAAACTCTGACATAAAACCGCCGCACTAGCAGGACAGACAGGGCAGTGCTGCTGAGTGGCTATGATGTCCCAAATCATATAGTAATAATAAACTTTATTTACACACCATCAAATCTGGGACTAATGACCCGTTCACGGGTGTTTACAAATCGGCAATCATCTAAGAAGCATAAAACGCATTTAAGAGAAATAAATAAATACAAAAAACAAAGTTAGGAAGCAAATTCCTAGTATATATATATATATATATGTATATAGGTAAACATATGTATAGTAAAATTATGGGTAAATGCAATGATAAAATAAACGATTAGCAAAAGTGAACAGCTGAACATACTGGATAAAAATAAATAAAAGCCTAAATTAAGCCTAAATTACATTAAATAAGTTGATTAGATACTAAAATGTGATTCTGAGATAAATAAGACCCCCAAAAATTAATTAAAACTATATGCATGAATAATACAAAGGTTAAATGGTGTCTGATTATATTAGTTTGAGAACAGAAATGTCTTCAATAATTTTCCAAACTGCCTAGTGTTCCCAATCGCGTGTAGTTCCAGAGGCAGAGAGTTGCACAATGTCGGCCCAGCACATGCAAACGCCCGGCGACCATAACGTTCTAGGGTCACGCGTGGAACATCCAGAAGCAGACCACCGCCAGAGCGTAGGGTCCTGCGTGGTGAGTGACGATGTAATACTGACGCGAGATACACTGCATACAGTGCCGTGTGTACAACCATGAGTAACTTGTACTCGATGCTCTTTCTCACTGGGAGCCAGTGTAGCTGTTGTAGGACCACAGTGATAGATCGCAGGTCACCTCATTGAAGTTGCATCACAGCACGAGCGGCTGACTGTTGGACTCTCTCTATACGATGCAGCGGTCAGTCAGGTATATCTAACAGCATCGCATTTCCATAATCAATTCTGGATGTCACAAGTGCATGGGCAAGACATTTGCAGACACTGGTCGTCATTGCCTCTTGTACATGAGCAATTCTCGAGGGATGGTAGTAAACACTTCGATATACATTTGCCATCTGCGTCGTCATCGATAAATCAGCATCGATTGCAACACCAAGGTCACGGACGATGGTCGATGTTGCTACATATTGTCCGCATCTGTCGACATGATCAATGAGTATTGGTGGTACAAATAATGGTGAACGAGAGGGCTACCGCGTCTGGGGCAACCGACACGCCGTCTATCTTGGCAGTGGCGAGAAGACAACGAAGTCCAAGGGGATCGTCCGGCCAGCAGCAATCCGAATGTGAGGACTGGCTAGGCAGTTTGAATGTCGGTTCAATGAGTAGGAAAGCAGTTGAGGTGGTGGAGATGATGGAGAGAAGGCGTTTGGAGGTGCTGTGCATACAGGAAACGAAATGGAAGGGGGATAGAGCGAGAATGCTGATGGATGGATTCAAGCTACTGCACGCAGGAGGAGATGGAAGAAGTAATGGAGTTGACATGATTGTATCAGAAGAGATCAGTAAGATGGTGGTTCGACTCTTAGACTCTTGCTGTTAACTCTCACTATATTGTTTACATTTCTTGTTTATGAGAGAGCCTACTCCTTGGTCACTGTTCACAGTGGAATGGCAAAGTAGGTGGCTGCTTTGTAAGGTATTGAAGCATTCCTCTCTTCTTCTGACTTCTCCAATCCTGATCACATCCCATACCAACTTGGTTTCTCTAAGTTCTTCCTCCAGTTCTTGTATCTCTTCATCTCTTAGTAGTGTTCTTACGTTATACGTTGCTATCTTCAATCTATTTACCTTCTCTCAGTAGCTCTTCTTGACCCAGAGATTCTTAGCACCCCTGCATGTAACCCTAGGTGACCCAAACCGCCTCCCATGGCCATAGACTCTTTCGATGCTGCTGGGGACTGAGGGCCTTGGCTTCATTGTACTTTGCATGCTGGTGTTGTTGGCCTACCCTTCCGTGCTGGCCGGTGCGGGTTGGAAGGGGGAACAACATAAAGGGCACAGGAAAAGGGGAAGGCCACAGCTGAAATGGGAGGACTGCATGAGGATGGACATGAGAAAATCAGGAGAGGAAGAAAGATGGCGAGAGGAATGATGGACAGAAAACTATGGACGGAAAAGACACACAGAGTGGTTCAGGGTTGGGTTCAATTACATTGATCAATTACAATTACATGAGTGGATAATTTTCAGTTACAGTTACAATTACAGTTATTTTGTATTTCAAATACAATTACCGTCCCAAAATATATTCAATTATAATTGTCAATTACAATGGATTTTTGTTTTGCTCAAAATAATATAAACAGATCACAAAGCAAACTTTCATTGAGGCTCTTTATTCAAACTTACATGTCACATACAATCACATGATGATACAACGTACGTAACAATACATACAACACACACAAGATAGTGTTAGTGCATAGCCTTATTTAACTAAATTACAATTAATACAGCTAGCCTGTGTAGTACTAGACCACATGCCTATATCGTTTGTTCTTGGCCTCCTACTTGACACTTGACACAACTGCTGAAGCCTGCTACTGCTAGAGCTAGTGCTTCAATGGGTCAGCTCTATAGTATATGCCCTCCCCAATGGAAGAGAAGCCATGTTTTATCTCTCTATCAGTGCTTCCAATGTGCCAAGTCAACAAGGCAAATAAAGACTACTGTGCCCGTCCATGGGTGACTGATTGTTTGGAAAGACACTGCTAAATGCTTTATACAACATGACTGTGGCAGGACTGTGGCAGGACAGGCAGACAGTTGTTTTCTGCCCATGTTCACCAGAAAGAGTCAGTGTTTGACTATAACACACCCAGAAATGGGGAGTATGAGAGGGAAGGTGATTTCAGAGGGAAACAGCCTTGGTTTTCATAATGAAATAAAAAAAACAGTTCTGGGAGTTTCACCCACAATTGAAGAAACTTTGGGAAAGTAATTGAATTGTAATTGAACAATTAAGGCAATTACAATGGCCAGTTACAATTACAACACACACAAAATCAGTTACAATTACAGTTACGATACTTTCAAATATTACAATTACACAGTAATTGTAATTAATTACACATTTACAAATTGTAATTTACCCCAACTCCGGAGTGGTTCAGCTTTACTGTACCTGACCCCCACCTCTGTACAGCAGAGAACAAGGAGGAGAGCAACATTTCTATGGAGATTCGCACATAGATCTGTACATATAGGATCCCGGCCAGCTTAAATTATAATTTATATTCTTATTTGATGGCACTCATAGTTATGCAATATATGCCTTTCTATGCAACAATTTTGCTGTCGAAGCACGAATGCACGTCTCTGGAGTGTTGAACCTGGGTTAAAAATAATAATAGTGACTCATTTCTGATTGTATACAACAGTTCTGTTATGTAAGCATACACAACATGTCTACACATGCTTGTGCATTCAAACAGCAGTCACAGCACAGGAGTATAATGTTTTACTGTTTGTGCATGCAATATATTTTGCCTTTTAAGATTATTCTTATATCAATTACATTACAGTAGTACATCAGTTCCACATCAAAATACCTGTTTACCTATATTAATTCCAATCATTATAAATTCCATGTCCAAATAGCAGTATGTGAATGCAGGGCTCTTTACTGCAGATATACTCATGCCCAGGGAGTAATGCAGGATAATATTTTGCTCGTCATTACTCGGCCAAATGACGGGTTGACACAATTTTTATCAGCTCCCGGTTGATATGTATGTATATATATATATATCAACCGGGAGTGGATATGACCATATTAATAACAATACCGCATCACCAGTAGAATAACATTTATTGAACAAATCAATGTGTCGCCAACAAGAGCCTGCAACAGGACAAACAAAATCACCAAAATAAGAAACAGCCAAGCAGGTTTGAGTGTAAAAAATTCAGTTGTGCCACATGCTAACGACGCCGAACATGACAACATGGGCCGAGGTGATGACGATGAACGCTACGACATGGACAGAGATGACAACGTTGAATGCGATGACATGGGCAGACATGACGACGATGAACGCGATGACACGGGCAGAGATGACGATGCCGAATGCAATGACACGGGCAGAGATGATGGCGACGACATGGACAGAGATGACGACGAACGTGACGATACGGGCAGAGGTATCACCGACGACACTGGCGCAGTCTCCAATTGGTCCACACCATTGTCTTCCCGGTGAACGACAGTCAACGTAATTTTCGTTGGGTTTGATTCGAAAAAACCTGTAATGTCATTTCAACATTTCTTCAACAGTGGCGGCATGGCGAAGACAAAATGCTACATTGCTGTTCCAATTGATAGTGTCACATGCTTTCAATTAACCGGACTCCTCTAGGGAAATAACGAAGTACGTGCGTTCAGTATATTGGGCGCCAAAAACCCAAATGTTCCCGATTACTCGTATTTGCATACACAGAATAATGGGCCAGCACGTGAATGCTAAATAAGGAAATCGTCCGTAAACTCTGCCAAAATGATGCCATTGTAATTTTACCGAATTGAATGTTACAAAACAGTTTTAGTGGGCAAAGTTAACGTAATGTTAACAAGGTGTAAAATATGGTCAGCGATTTGTTTACTGGCAATTCGAACGCCGGAAACTTTCCCACAACAGTGCCGACACTAGTCTTTGTAGTGCCAGTTTTTTTACTAACAGCAGTAATTAACAATGTATCTACGTTGTTTCAGTAAAACAGTATCCATTTGAATGTTGTGGCATGCTATACACACGCCACGGGTGAATAGAGTATTTCCAGGAAATGCCCTGTGAAGGCTGTGCCGAAGTCAGAGAAAGGCTCCACGTGTGCGGTGCCTGTCACCTTCGGGTCATTACATAGTTGACGGGTTTGTACTCGTCAGTCAAAATTCTTACCTGCTTCCGGCCGACTCAGCCCGTCCAAATGACGGGGTGACGGGTCTCTGCATTAGTCTATGCTCATGCCAGAAACAGCATAATTTTAATTCAGCTTTATTTAGCAGATCTATGTAATTTCAAATGCAGTCTTCCATTCAAAGTATATGGTATATTTTTTAGAAAGAATTTAATGTTTTTAGTTTTAAAAAGCAAGTTACATGATGTAACTTAAAAAGTAATTGAATAGTTTTCACCAAAATTATGTTTTCACTGAGACAAATTACTTAAAAAATTAACACCAATTTCAATTAAAACTTTGGTGAATTGGTGAGTTTCAGGTATAGCATATTGACCCTATATCTGTAACATGCATTCACGAGATAACACGTTGTAATATTTTGAATACCTTCTAGGCTGATGCTAAATGTTGCTCTTGAGGCTTTTGCAATAGCATTATTAGGGTGTATTTTGGCATATATACAATGAGGCCGCATGCACGTGAATGGAGCTCTCTTATCAAAATGAATAAGTGTTGTCTAGGTCTTACTGTGCCCTAGAACTTGAATATGTTACACAGAACACCATGTGTCATCTTCTTTCACTGTTGTAGTGTTGTAGATGACTGTTTCTGGTCACTGGTGAGGGACAGATATGTTATAAATGTAGTGTCTATGTAAGCCTCAGTTGGCTATCTTGAGATTATTAACAACTTACTTTTTATTGCAGTCTCACTGATGTCGTTACGCAGGTGACTGTGCAAGCTCTGAAAGAGGTGAGCAGTTTTATGCATCCACATTCATACGTGCACATAATTACACATAATTATTTCATGATGTTGCCCTTCAGTGAATTTCAACAACAATTTCTGCCACGTACCTGTATTATATGTATAGTTTTCATCTCTCGGGATTAACAGTGATTATGTACCATAACGACTTATGTATTCAGACACGGTATGTTTCTGAACACAAATAAATCTACAAAACTAATTAAAAAATTATGTTTCAGTACTGCATGTTTTTGGATACCTATTGTTTTTAGGTGTCTGTACACATTCAGTACATACCATGGTAGTGAGCATGTTTTTGGACATCTATTGTTTTTAGGTGTCTGTACACATTCAGTACACAGTAAGCATGTTTTTGGATACCTATTGTTTTTAGGCATCTGTACACATTCAGTACACAGTAAGCATGTTTTTGGATACCTATTGTTTTTAGGCATCTGTACATATACAGTACATAGTGAGCATGTTTTTGGACATCTATTGTTTTTAGGTGTCTGTACACATTCAGTACATAGTGAGTATGTTTTTGGACAGCTATTGTTTTTAGGTGTCTGTACACATTCATTACATAGTGAGCATGTTTTTGGACACCTATTGTTTTTAGGTATCTGTACACATTCAGTACATAGTGAGCATGTTTTAGGACAGCTATTGATTTTAGGTATCTGTACACATTCAGTACATAGTGAGCATGTTTTGGACACCTATTGTTTTTAGGTATCTGTGCACATTCATGACATAGTGAGCATGTTTTTGGACACCTAATGTTTTTAGGTATATGTGCACATTCATTACATAGTGAGCATGTTTTTGGACATCTATTGTTTTTTAGGTATCTGTACACATACAGTTCATAGTGAGCATGTTTTTGGACACCTATTGTTTTTAGGTATCTGTACACATTCAGTACATAGTGAGCATGTTTTTGGACAGCTATTGTGTTTAGGTATCTGTACACATTCAGTACATAGTGAGCATGTTTTGGACACCTATTGTTTTAGGTATCTGTACACATTCAGTACATAGTGAGCATGTTTTTGGACAGCTATTGTGTTTAGGTATCTGTACACATTCAGTACATAGTAAGCATGTTTTGGACACCTATTGTTTTAGGTATATGTGCACATTCATTACATAGTGAGCATGTTTTTGAACACCTAATGTGTTTAGGTATCTGTGCTCATTCATTACATAGTGAGCATGTTTTTGGACATCTATTGTTTTTAGGTATCTGTACACATACAGTACATAGTGAGCATGTTTTTGGACACCTATTGTTTTTAGGTATCTGTACACATTCAGTACATAGTGAGCATGATTTTGGAGACCTATTGTTTTTAGGTATCTGTACACATTCAGTACATAGTGAGCATGTTTTTGGACACCTATTGTTTTAGGTGTCTGTACACATTCAGTACATAGTGAGCATGTTTTGGACACCTATTGTTTTTAGGTGTCTGTACACATTCAGTACATAGTGAGCATGTTTTTGGACATCTATTGTTTTTAGGTGTCTGTACACATTCATTACACAGTAAGCATGTTTTTGGATACCTATTGTTTTTAGGTATCTGTACACATACAGTACATAGTGAGCATGTTTTTAGACACCTATTGTTTTTAGGTGTCTGTACACATTCAGTACATAGTGAGCATGTTTTTGGACATCTATTGTTTTTAGGTGTCTGTACACATTCAGTACATAGTGAGCATGTTTTGGACACCTGTTGTTTTTAGGTGTCTGTACACATTCATTACATAGTGAGCATGTTTTTGGACATCTATTGTTTTTAGGTGTCTGTACACATTCAGTACATAGTGAGCATGTTTTTGGACACCTATTGTTTTTAGGTATATGTACACATTCAGTACATAGTGAGCATGTTTTGGACACCTATTGCTTTTAGGTGTCTGTACACATACAGTACATAGTGAGCATGTTTTTAGATACCTGTTGTTTATAGGTGTCTGTACACATTCAGTACATAGTGAGCATGTTTTGGATACCTATTGTTTTTAGGTGTCTGTACACATACAGTACATAGTGAGCATGTTTTTAGATACCTGTTATTTATAGGTGTCTGTACACATTCAGTACATAGTGAGCATGTTTTTGGATACCTGTTGTTTTTAGGTATCTGTACACATACAGTACATAGTGAGCATGTATTTGGACATCTATTGTTTTTAGGTATCTGTACACATACAGTACATAGTGAGCATGTATTTGGACATCTATTGTTTTTAGGTATCTGTACACATACAGTACATAGTGAGCATGTTTTTGGACATGTATTGTTTTTAGGTATCTGTAAACATTCAGTACATAGTGAGTATGTTTTTGGACACCTGTTGTTTTTAGGTGTCTGTACACATTCAGCACATAGTGAGCATGTTTTTGGACATCTATTGTTTTTAGGTATCTGTACACATTCAGTACATAGTGAGCATGTTTTGGACACCTATTGTTTTAGGTATCTGTACACATTCAGTACATAGTGAGCATGTTTTTGGACAGCTATTGTGTTTAGGTATCTGTACACATTCAGTACATAGTGAGCATGTTTTGGACACCTATTGTTTTAGGTATCTGTGCACATTCATTACATAGTGAGCATGTTTTTGGACACCTAATGTGTTTAGGTATCTGTGCTCATTCATTACATAGTGAGCATGTTTTTGGACATCTATTGTTTTTAGGTATCTGTACACATACAGTACATAGTGAGCATGTTTTTGGACACCTATTGTTTTTAGGTATCTGTACACATTCAGTACATAGTGAGCATGTTTTTGGAGAGCTATTGTTTTTAGGTATCTGTACACATTCAGTACATAGTGAGCATGTTTTTGGACACCTATTGTTTTAGGTGTCTGTACACATTCAGTACATAGTGAGCATGTTTTGGACACCTATTGTTTTTAGGTGTCTGTACACATTCAGTACATAGTGAGCATGTTTTTGGACATCTATTGTTTTTAGGTGTCTGTACACATTCAGTACACAGTAAGCATGTTTTTGGATACCTATTGTTTTTAGGTATCTGTACACATACAGTACATAGTGAGCATGTTTTTGGACACCTATTGTTTTTAGGTGTCTGTACACATTCATTACATAGTGAGCATGTTTTTGGACATCTATTGTTTTTAGGTGTCTGTACACATTCAGTACATAGTGAGCATGTTTTTGGACACCTATTGTTTTTAGGTATATGTACACATTCAGTAGATAGTGAGCATGTTTTGGACACCTATTGCTTTTAGGTGTCTGTACACATACAGTACATAGTGAGCATGTTTTTAGATACCTGTTGTTTTTAGGTGTCTGTACACATTCAGTACTTAGTGAGCATGTTTTGGATACCTATTGTTTTTAGGTGTCTGTACACATACAGTACATAGTGAGCATGTTTTTAGATACCTGTTGTTTTTAGGTATCTGTACACATACAGTACATAGTGAGCATGTTTTTGGACATGTATTGTTTTTAGGTATCTGTACACATTCAGTACATAGTGAGCATGTTTTTGGAAATCTATTGTTTTTAGGTATCTGTACACATTCAGTACATAGTGAGCATGTTTTTGGACATCTATTGTTTTTTGGTATCTGTACACATTCAGTACATAGTGAGTATGTTTTTGGACACCTGTTGTTTTTAGGTGTCTGTACACATTCAGTACATAGTGAGTATGTTTTTGGACACCTGTTGTTTTTAGGTGTCTGTACACATTCAGTACATAGTGAGCATGTTTTTGGACACCTGTTGTTTTTAGGTGTCTGTACACATTCAGTACATAGTGAGTATGTTTTTGGACACCTGTTGTTTTTAGGTGTCTGTACACATTCAGTACATAGTGAGCATGTTTTTGGACACCTGTTGTTTTTAGGTGTCTGTACACATTCAGCACATAGTGAGCATGTTTTTGGACACCTGTTGTTTTTAGGTGTCTGTACACATTCAGTACATAGTGAGCATGTTTTTGGACATCTATTGTTTTTAGGTATCTGTACACATTCAGTACATAGTGAGCATGTTTTTGGACATCTATTGTTTTTAGGTATCTGTACACATTCAGTACATAGTGTGCATGTTTTTGGACATCTATTGTTTTTAGGTATCTTTACACATTCATTACATAGTGAGCATGTTTTTGGACACCTATTGTTTTTAGGTATCTGTACACATTCAGTACATAGTGAGCATGTTTTTGGACACCTATTGTTTTTAGGTGTCTGTACACATTCAGAACACAGTAAGCATGTTTTTGGATACCTATTGTTTTTAGGTATCTGTACACATACAGTACATAGTGAGCATGTTTTTAGACACCCATTGTTTTTAGGTGTCTGTACACATTCATTACATAGTGAGCATGTTTTTGGACATCTATTGTTTTTAGGTGTCTGTACACATTCAGTACATAGTGAGCATGTTTTTGGACACCTATTGTTTTTAGGTATATGTACACATTCAGTACATAGTGAGCATGTTTTGGACACCTATTGCTTTTAGGTGTCTGTACACATTCATTACATAGTGAGCATGTTTTTGGACATCTATTGTTTTTAGGTGTCTGTACACATTCAGTATATAGTGAGCATGTTTTTGGACACCTATTGTTTTTAGGTATATGTACACATTCAGTACATAGTGAGCATGTTTTGGACACCTATTGCTTTTAGGTGTCTGTACACATTCAGTACATAGTGAGCATGTTTTTGGACACCTATTGTTTTTAGGTATATGTACACATACAGTACATAGTGAGCATGTTTTTAGATACCTGTTGTTTATAGGTGTCTGTACACATTCAGTACATAGTGAGCATGTTTTGGATACCTATTGTTTTTAGGTATCTGTACACATTCAGTACATAGTGAGTATGTTTTTGGACATCTATTGTTTTTAGGTGTCTGTACACATTCAGTACATAGTGAGCATGTTTTTGGATACCTGTTGTTTTTAGGTATCTGTACACATACAGTACATAGTGAGCATGTATTTGGACATCTATTGTTTTTAGGTATCTGTACACATACAGTACATAGTGAGCATGTATTTGGACATCTATTGTTTTTAGGTATCTGTACACATACAATACATAGTGAGCATGTTTTTGGACATGTATTGTTTTTAGGTATCTGTAAACATTCAGTACATAGTGAGTATGTTTTTGGACACCTGTTGTTTTTAGGTGTCTGTACACATTCAGCACATAGTGAGCATGTTTTTGGACATCTATTGTTTTTAGGTATCTGTACACATACAGTTCATAGTGAGCATGTTTTTGGACACCTATTGTTTTTAGGTATCTGTACACATTCAGTACATAGTCAGCATGTTTTTGGACACCTATTGTGTTTAGGTATCTGTAGACATTCAGTACATAGTGAGCATGTTTTGGACACCTATTGTTTTAGGTATCTGTACACATTCAGTACATAGTGAGCATGTTTTTGGACAGCTATTGTGTTTAGGTATCTGTACACATTCAGTACATAGTGAGCATGTTTTGGACACCTATTGTTTTAGGTATCTGTGCACATTCATTACATAGTGAGCATGTTTTTGGACACCTAATGTGTTTAGGTATCTGTGCTCATTGATTACATAGTGAGCATGTTTTTGGACATCTATTGTTTTTAGGTATCTGTACACATACAGTACATAGTGAGCATGTTTTTGGACACCTATTGTTTTTAGGTATCTGTACACATTCAGTACATAGTGAGCATGTTTTTGGAGAACTATTGTTTTTAGGTATCTGTACACATTCAGTACATAGTGAGCATGTTTTTGGACACCTATTGTTTCAGGTGTCTGTACACATTCAGTACATAGTGAGCATGTTTTGGACACCTATTGTTTTTAGGTGTCTGTACACATTCAGTACATAGTGAGCATGTTTTTGGACATCTATTGTTTTTAGGTGTCTGTACACATTCAGTACACAGTAAGCATGTTTTTGGATACCTATTGTTTTTAGGTATCTGTACACATACAGTACATAGTGAGCATGTTTTTGGACACCTATTGTTTTTAGGTGTCTGTACACATTCATTACATAGTGAGCATGTTTTTGGACATCTATTGTTTTTAGGTGTCTGTACACATTCAGTACATAGTGAGCATGTTTTTGGACACCTGTTGTTTTTAGGTATATGTACACATTCAGTAGATAGTGAGCATGTTTTGGACACCTATTGCTTTTAGGTGTCTGTACACATACAGTACATAGTGAGCATGTTTTTAGATACCTGTTGTTTTTAGGTGTCTGTACACATTCAGTACTTAGTGAGCATGTTTTGGATACCTATTGTTTTTAGGTGTCTGTACACATACAGTACATAGTGAGCATGTTTTTAGATACCTGTTGTTTTTAGGTATCTGTACACATACAGTACATAGTGAGCATGTTTTTGGACATCTATTGTTTTTAGGTATCTGTACACATTCAGTACATAGTGAGCATGTTTTTGGACATCTATTGTTTTTAGGTATCTGTACACATTCAGTACATAGTGAGTATGTTTTTGGACACCTGTTGTTTTTAGGTGTCTGTACACATTCAGTACATAGTGAGTATGTTTTTGGACACCTGTTGTTTTTAGGTGTCTGTACACATTCAGTACATAGTGAGCATGTTTTTGGACACCTGTTGTTTTTAGGTGTCTGTACACATTCAGCACATAGTGAGCATGTTTTTGGACACCTGTTGTTTTTAGGTGTCTGTACACATTCAGTACATAGTGAGCATGTTTTTGGACATCTATTGTTTTTAGGTATCTGTACACATTCAGTACATAGTGAGCATGTTTTTGGACATCTATTGTTTTTAGGTATCTGTACACATTCAGTACATAGTGAGCATGTTTTTGGACATCTATTGTTTTTAGGTATCTTTACACATTCAGTACATAGTGAGCATGTTTTTGGACACCTATTGTTTTTAGGTATCTGTACACATTCAGTACATAGTGAGCATGTTTTTGGCCACCTATTGTTTTTAGGTATCTGTACACATTCAGTACATAGTGAGCATGTTTTTGGACACCTGTTGTTTTTAGGTGTCGGTGCACATTCAGTACATAGTGAGTATGTTTTTGGACACCGATTGTTTTTAGGTGTCTGTACACATACAGTACATAGTGAGCATGTTTTTGGACACCTATTGTTTTTAGGTGTCTGTACACATTCAGTACATAGTGAGCATGTTTTTGGATACCTATTGTTTTTAGGTATCTTTACACATTCAGAACATAGTGAGCATGTTTTGGACACCTATTGTTTTTAGGTGTCTGTACACATACAGTACATAGTGAGCATATTTTTGGATACCTGTTGTTTTTAGGTGTCTGTACACATTCAGTACATAGTGAGCATGTTTTTGGACACCTGTTGTTTTTAGGTATATGTACACATACAGTACATAGTGAGCATGTTTTTGGACACCTGTTGTTTTTAGGTATATGTACACATTCAGTAGATAGTGAGCATGTTTTTGGACATCTATTGTTTTTAGGTATCTGTACACATACAGTACATAGTGAGCATGTTTTTGGACACCTATTGTTTTTAGGTATCTGTACACATACAGTACATAGTGAGCATGTTTTTGGACATCTATTGTTTTTAGGTATCGGTACACATTCAGTACATAGTGAGCATGTTTTTGGACACCTGTTGTTTTTAGGTGTCTGTACACATTCAGTACATAGTGAGTATGTTTTTGGACACCTGTTGTTTTTAGGTGTCTGTACACATTCAGTACATAGTAAGTATGTTTTTGGACACCTGTTGTTTTTAGGTGTCTGTACACATTCAGTACATAGTGAGTATGTTTTTGGACACCTGTTGTTTTTAGGTGTCTGTACACATTCAGTACATAGTGAGCATGTTTTTGGACATCTATTGTTTTTAGGTATCTGTACACATACAGTACATAGTGAGCATGTTTTTGGACACCTATTGTTTTTAGGTATCTGTACACATTCAGTACATAGTGAGTATGTTTTTGGACACCTATTGTTTTTAGGTGTCTGTACACATTTAGTACACAGTGAGCATGTTTTTGGACACCTATTGTTTTTAGGTGTCTGTACACATACAGTACATAGTGAGTATGTTTTTGGACACCTATTGTTTTGAGGTGTCTGTACACATACAGTACATAGTGAGTATGTTTTTGGACACCAAGAATAATGTTTTGGTACTGTACGCACAGCTGAGAATTTAATTGTTTTAGATGTTCAAATACAAACATTCATTATGGTATGCTAAGACATATATATAAAGTAGTGTATATGCATGCTAAGATAGTAGTGGTCAAACACAGCTAAGACTGCCCACAAGTCGATCCATTTATTTCTTTATGCAGTTGTCTTATTCAGTAAATTGTCTTGTATTGACCCCAACATGTTTGTACTTGTTTGCAGTATGCTGAGATTGACTCAGCTGTTGAGGCCGCAAAGGATCCGGCTGTAAAGGAAAAGGAATCAGCTACACGGGCTAGACGCTTAATTGATCCAAAGCTCCTTGAAAAGGCTAAGACGTACACTCCTGAGATCGAACCTGAGGGTAGGTTGATTTGTGTCAAAATTTTTTTAGCAAGGGAAGTTACATGATCTCTTCATTTTTCTGGCTCAATGCCAATTCTAAAATCAAGGCATTGTCCACTGCAACAACAAAGCCCGGGTAGCTGTGGTAATCTAGTTCTAATTTACTGTTTCTTCCCAGAGTTAAGACCAATGGTGGAACTTGACCTTTCTCAGTTGCCACACTAGCTCTGTGGAATTCACTTCCCGTCAGCATTAAATTAACAGGAAATATAGTTTCATTTCGTCATCGTCTAAAAACCAAGTAGATCACTTGATGCTTTGGTATTGTTGTGCAACCTAGCTAAATTTTCGAGAATACTCGTGCTAAAGAAGTCACTTTATTACTATTATTTGTGCATGCATTCAACCGTAATTAGAAACACCAGTGTCTGTTATATTTCTGTCTACTATATGTTAAGAGGTGCCAGTAAGGGTGGTCAATTTTGTTACAGAACAGATGTGATAAAAACAGTATAAGTAGCCAAAAATGCCATCCTTTTTCTATGCACCGATGTATTTTCATGTGATATTTAACAGGCATGATCTAAATTGCAACAGTTTTGCTCAACACTCTGTATATTTTCAATGGTTTTGTTGCAAGTTACGTAAGACGTCCCCGACGAATTGGTGCGTGGTTGACGTCGCTCGGAACAATTGCAGAAACCGAGTGTAACATTGTGAACAATAGATTAATGTATGCTATGGCGAACCCTTCACTGTAATAATCCTTATTTTGAATTTCAAAAGAATAAAAGATTTACTTTTGTTCTGATAAGGTGTAGATGTTGGTTTGGTGACCAAGGTGCAAACTGTCTGGGTCCTCCAGAATGAACGCATTACGTGCACATACACCCACTAGCCAGATCATTCTTAGATTTGTTGCAGTCATTAATGCTAGGCGGTCACATATGCGTGATGTGGATGTAAATTGTTCTGGTGAGAAACAGTAGATAATATAACACCTTTTTATTTTCCACTGTGAATTCAGATTTGCGTGATCGCAAAGAGGAACGTTCCCCCGAGGGTACTCGCCCTGGAAGCGCAGAGAGCGAACACATTCCAACAGAAAGCCTTCCTGAACAACTGGACATAGAGCGTGCGCCTAGTGAGAAACGTGTCTCTGTTTCCCGACCTAAAAGACGTAAAAAGAGCTACGCCGGAAGCAGCCGCGATGTAAGCCGTACCGAAGTTCGTTCAAGGGGCAGCATTGTCCTCCCCAGGAAAGAGCGTTCTGAAAGCCGCGACCGTCCCGATTCAGCAATGGACAGGGCTGAAACTGCACCGGCAGAGGAGCAAGAGGCTCCTTCGCCTCGCTCGCCTCGCTCGCCTCGTTTATCTCGTTCCGGTACGTCGTGTAGGCAGTGGTCAAACGAATAACACCAGGGGGCGCTTCACTAAGATAATGATCTCGTAAGGAAACATCCATGGTTAAACGGCATCCGTTGTTAACTTTAGGGATCTTTTTTAAAAAGGCGCCAGTGTATCACAGAGAGAACTATTTCCGTGACACACCGGTGAACGTCTCCCAGTGGCGCGTCCTGGTATTGACAGTTTTCAGTTTACAAGCTCACTGTTAAGGAATGAAATCGGTTTTAAAGAACATAATCATGCTCATGGGCATTTAATTGTGAGAATGTTAGCGAGATGTTAGTAAAATCAACAGTCACTAGGACAGGGGCAGTAGAATTATTGAATTCTAGCAGGATTGTGTCAGCATTCTACCTTGTAAATAATCTACCACTTTGATCTATCTGAGTATGTATCTGTCAACTATAACACGTTTCAATCAGATAAAATGTTGTTGACCTGGAAACGGGTTGAAATTAAAAGTAGAGACGTAGTTTCCTGCATTTTGATATTATGATAGTGAGATAAAGAGGGGGTTTTGTGGTGAACTTAAATATGCCAAAAAAAATTTGTTCTGTACCTGAATTGAAAATACAGTTTGACTTATGTACTTTTACATATGCATTATCAGGGCGTGCAAGTCCATTATCAGGACTTAGACGAGTATCGGGACATGCGAGTGCAATATCGAGGCCTGGAAGCGCAGTAGCCAGGCATGCAACTCTGCCATCAGGGCGTGCAAGTGTGGCATCAGGACGGGAAAGTGTGGCATCAGAGCGGGCAAGTGTGGCATCAGAGCGGGCAAGTGTGGCATCAAGGCAGGCAGGCGCAATATCAAGGCAAGGTACTGATCAAGGTGGGTTTTTAGTTTTAATCTGCTCTCATACCTTGATAGGATCTAACCAGTGCACTAAAAGCAGCACTGTTACTTTATCCAATGCTGCATGACGATGCCAGATCCTGAGAAAATAACCAGATTTTCTTTTCTGATTATTCACAAGTTTCTTTTTGAAACCTGCACCATGCCAAGATTACACTCTAGTGAAAAACCTGCACAATGCAAAAACAAGCACTGTATTAATTTTAAAACAAGCACCATACAAAGTCATCAACTCTGCGTCATTCAAAGACTGCATTGTAAAAACAAGCAAGAAATAGACTGTGCGTATTCTTGGATAAAAACATCAACATGTGCATTTCACCAAAGCTCCACCCCATCAAAACTTACATTTGACAGTGGAGTCTCCCAGTGGTATAAAAGCATTTAATAGTTGCAATTGTGGTATCTTATATATATAGATTAACGCTTACACAATTAACACAGAAAGTGGGTCGCTCGAACACAATTAAGTCACCAAATAATATCGTCAATAATATCGTTCAATCACGATTCACTTGCCTACATATGCATCATCATGGATGTCATGCCATGTGATGTGTCATTCCTGGGCGTCACGTCACGAAAATATCATTCCACATGATGTGTCATTCCTGGGCATCGCGTCAAGGATGTCGCATGCCTGGTGTGTTATTCCTGGGGGTCGCGTCAAGGGTGTCACACACCTGGTTGCCGGGCATCGCGTCACAAATATTACACTGTATGATGTGCCATTCCCGGGGGTCGTGTCATGGATGTCCACCTCTTCGCGAATCACCACCTCTTGCCGACTACTGCGCATTTGGCCTTTGACACCGTCAGTTACGGCGCAGTCAACCATATACCGACTGTCTGCTAAGTACATGCGGCAAAGTCGACCACTATAGGACGCTCCTCTCACTGTCGTAGTTTCCCTCGAGAGCTACGTTCGGCCGACCAATCTAGACTGTTCTACAGCACTTCTATACTAAGTATTCAGCGTCATGCTCCAATGATCACTCTGTCCAGCTGGCCTGGACGAGCTGCATGGCGGCACAAACAGGGAACAACACAAGACAAAATAAACGTACTTGCATTACTCCTACACCGTCACACTGTGTTTTGTGCATTCATGTTTAATTGTATAAGTTACACTGAAACCACTACAAAAGTTGTCCAATATTGAAAAACACATATCATAGGTGTTCTTTATTCAATTTATATTCTTACACATCCATACCGCTTGTTTCGTTTTGTACTCAACGTATTATGCATGTTTGTAGAATGCCTAACGCCATGTTCTGTATTCAGGATACATATTTGCTTCATATTGGGGATCATCCTTAATTTATGTCACACTATTTATGAATGTTTTTCATCAGATCCACCCACCCCTATAATGTTTCATAATGTTGGGCTATTCACTCCCCCTAAAGTTACATTCATTTTGAGAAAGACCCCACCCCCCCAACTATGCATACATCGACTGTATATTCATCGCATGTCTGTAGTGACTGGTAGAATATACAGAACGTCAGACATCCATGTTTATGTATGTTTAATGTGTGTTATGTTAGATATGTGTAATCTATATTATAATACAATATAGTTGTTTGTCTGTCTGTGGACCCATATCTCTGTTAGTTTTGTATGCATGGGGCTGAAATTTGGTGTGTGATCTAGCGGGTCCATTGGTGTGATTCATAATTTTAAATTTTGTTGAAATTCATTCATGGGTGGGGATCTTGGTGGTTATGTACATATGACTGCCTTTTTTCCCCAGGATATGCAGGGTAACTTGGCTAGTGTTGCATGTAGGGGTGTGGTCGCTCAGAGGGTAGGTACATCAGACAGACAATCGAGAGCACTGGTGTTTGGGCTGATCTACAGTGGTTTTGAAGCTTTGGCAATTTTGTTCACCCAACTTTGCATTCGTTGTAGGAAGAGGCACTAAAAGTTACCATTCTCCCTTCAGTATGGTGTCGGAGACAGGGGAAACAAAAGATCTTTATGCAGGGAAATGAAAAAACCTGAGTGAATTCAGTAGTTTAAATTTAGAAAAACCCAAACCAAGCACATTATGAGTTGCTCCAAAAAAACACTTGCTCTGATCGAGGACTTTTTCTATGCAAAACAAGCACTATATAAGACAGCATATAATTTCTGTATTTACATAATCCTTTAATTGAGAGCTCTTCATTGCATTGATATACTCAAGTTATTATAATCAAAACTATTATATCAAATGACATACAGTTCCAATGGTAACAGACATAGCAATCACTGCAATTAACAGTCATAAAAGCTCACATGTTCTAATTGTTATGTAACGCTTTTTCGAATACCCCCCTGTGGTGCTTAATGCTGACCCAGATAACCACCTGAGTTTGACATAGTTTATAGATGACCCTTTGGTTGTGATAC
The DNA here is from genome assembly GCA_020002185.1 of Paraescarpia echinospica. Classification (NCBI taxonomy): domain Eukaryota; kingdom Metazoa; phylum Annelida; class Polychaeta; order Sabellida; family Siboglinidae; genus Paraescarpia; species Paraescarpia echinospica. Next base: position 13,429,095 of record CM034535.1, on the reverse strand, counting down.
ATTTATCATTTTGTTATCATTTGCTGTCTTCTTCATAACATTTCGCCACAAGATGAAATGTTAACTTCCAAAGTTGATTAATTGACATATCTTGGCCTGAGGATAAATGTCATAATATTAGAGAGACATATTGAAGCTGTAAAAACTGACACCCTCCAGATATGCACTTTTAGCAAGAACCTATGAAATGTTAGCTTCTATATGAAAAGCTGTATTCTTTGAAATTCAGAACTACATAAGATTATGTTATTACTTCTTCACATACACCGTCACCACGTGTATGCGCATACATACACTTGTACGCACATACAGCCGTACACATGTACACTCTCAAGCTGCCCATCGCAAAACTTAACACACACTATCAGAATGTTGAACCCTACAAAAACGTGTACACTGAAATAACACATCTTACTACAACATATTCCCACAATGGAATATGCCTTAATTACAAAATCCTGCACTCTTGCTGTACATTCAATCTTTTAACACACAACAAACAAACAACAACAGAAATGCTGTGTAGAAACCAACATTTTAACGAAACAATATGGGTGGCCTACATTTCATCAGGACCTGCACGTTAACAAATAAAACTAAGCGAATAATTGAGCAATTTGTTTTTGCAGCTGTCGCAGAAGCCAGCTCGGTAACAGATGGTACGTGAAACATTTAAGTCATTATAGCATGATGTAGATATGTCAAAACTCACTGCGCACTTTACAAAAACCTGCATGCTGTCAACTAAAACCCTGCATATTCGCCCGTACACTGCACATTCCAAATCAAGCATACTAACACAACGCAATCACCATTAAGTGCCTATGACATAATTTTTATTCACCTTCCAAGTAATAAATATCAAACTAATTGATGTAATTGTTTTTGAAGAATGACACATGTAAATAATTATAATATTTAAAACAATTAGCACCAGGAGACTAGAATATATTTTTGAGTGCTCAAAGAGAGAAACCAAAAATTACGTCAGCGAGGTACAGTTAGTACTTGCCCACAATGCTATGGCTGTTTTCTACAATTGTTCCAAATCATGTGACCTTTATTAAACATCCATATCCGTTCTTTCATACGGCAAGGAGACGTACCTGTGTTAGTGTCACAAAATAGCTTGGCTGGATTAAAAGAGATTATAGTAAATTATCACATTTAGTTACAAATATACCAGCAGTTTGTGTAATTCATGGATTGTATTACTGTGAGCATATTTTATTTAACAAAAGTAATGAATAGAACGCTGTCATAGGCACTTCAAAATGTGCACAACTCAAGTCTTGCTGCACCTGTATTCTGTCATGACATTAGTTGCATGCAATCTAATATCAGCTGTGTTTTAAATTAATGGCTAGCTGAATGGGCACAACAATACAAGGGAAGATCAGTTTGCTACTAGTACAGAATACTAGATTTTAGACAACTATATGTATATATACATATACAGTGTATATACATATCATTTATGGACTGTCAATACTGTAACTCCTCACAGGAATGTTGAGTAAGATAATAAAGAAGATGGCAGAAAATAAACAACTGGATTTCTACAAAATTACTGACAAGAAAGGATGTAACAAAGCAAATTGTTGTAGCAAAGTTAGCAAAGTGTTTAATTCGAGAAAGAAGTTCCATTAGAATTGGAAGGAATTTAACAACATTCCCTTATTTAAAAAGATTTGAGAAACAAGACCAAAATTACAAACCAGTAAGTTTGACTTTGCTTTTGACAAAATATCACTTATAAGGTTGTTGGCTAAAGTAAAAGCTCATGAAATATATGATAATTGAATTATTTGTACAAAAAAATGGCTGAATGATAGAAATAGACAGCACATTAAGCAAACAGGAAGATGTTTGATTTTAAACACAGGGGGGCACTGCAGAATCAGTGCTATTATAACCTACACTTTTGATAATGTATGTAAATTATAGAAGATGACAGGCAAGAATACACACACTTTGGAGTGACTAAAATTGTTGCTGATCACAATTTACAAGATGCTTTTTTACAAATGGCCTCCCAATTTTAACAAATGGCCTCCTTTTACGAGATCCTTGATACACCATTGACAGTGGAGTCTCCCAGTGGTATAAAAGCATTTGATAGGTGCAATTGTGGTATCTTATTTATATATAGATTAACGCTTACACAATTAACACAGAAGTGGGTCGCTCGAACACAATTAAGTCACCAAATAATATCGTCAATAATATCGTTCAATCACGATTCACTTCCCTACATATGCATCATCATGTGATGTGTCATTCCTGGGCGTCACGTCACGAAAATATAATTCCACATGATGTGTCATTCCCGGGCGTTGCGTCAAGGATGTCGCATGCCTGGTGTGTCATTCCCGGGGGTCGCGTCAAGGGTGTCACACACCTGGTTCCCGGGCATCGCGTCACAAATATTACACTGTATGATGTGCCATTCCCGGGGGTCGTGTCATGGATGTCCACCTCTTTGCGAATTACCACCTCTTGCCGACTACTGCGCATTTGGCCTTTGACACTCCGTCAGTTACGGCGTAGTCAACCATATATCGACTGTCCGCTAAGTACATGCAGCAAAGTCAACCACTATAGGACGCTCCTCTCACTGTCGTAGTTTCCCTCGAGAGCTACGTTCGGCCGACCCAACTAGACTGTTCTACAGCACTTCTATACTAAGTATTCAGCGTCATGCTCCAATGATCACTCTGTCCAGCTGGCCTGGACGAGCTGCATGGCGGCACAAACAGGGAACAACACAAGACAAAATAAACGTACTTGCATTACTCCTACACCGTCACACTGTGTTTTGTGCATTCATGTTTAATTGTATAAGTTACACTGAAACCACTACAAAAGTTGTGCAGTATTGAAAAACACATATCATAGGTGTTCCTTGTTCAATTTATATTCTTACACATCCATACCGCTTGTTTCGTTTTGTATTCAACGTATTATGCATGTTTGCAGAATGCCTAACGCCATGTTCTGTATTCAGGATACACATTTGCTTCATATTGGGGATCATCCATAATTTATGTCACACTATTTATGAATGTTTTTCAGATCCACCCACCCCTTTAATGTTTCATAATGTTGGGCTGTTCACCCCCCCTAAAGTTACATTCATTTTGAGAAAGACCCCACCCCCCAACTATGCATACATCGATTGTATATTCATCGCATGTCTGTAGTGACTGGTAGAATATACAGAACGTCAGACATCCATGTTTATGTATGTTTAATGTGTGTTATGTTAGATATGTGTAATCTATATTATAATACAATATAGTTGTTTGTCTGTCTGTGGACCCATATCTCTGTTAGTTTTGTATGCATGGGGTTGAAATTTGGTGTGTGATCTAGCGGGTCCATTGGTGTGGTTCATAGATTTAAATTTTGTTGAAATTCATTCAGGGGCGGGGATCTTGGAAGCTAGAGGGTCACAATTTTTAAGTGGCACTTATCTCTCTTATGTATGGGAGCTGACATGTCCAATGGGGTGGTTTGTAGTTGAGATGTTTTAAGAATTCATCCAGGGGGTGGGGATCTTGGTGGTTATGTACATATGACTGCCTTTTTTTCCCCAGGATATGCAGGGTAACTTGGCTAGTGTTGCATGTAGGGGTGTGGTCGCTCAGAGGGTAGGTACATCAGACAGACAATCGAGAGCACTGGTGTTTGGGCTGATCTACAGTGGTTTTGAAGCTTTGGCAATTTTGTTCACCCAACTTTGCATTCGTTGTAGGAAGAGGCACTAAAAGTTACCATTCTCCCTTCAGTATGGTGTCAGAGACAGGGGAAACAAAAGATCTTTATGCAGGGAAATGAAAAAACCTGAGTGAATTCACAGACTCAGTAGTTTAAATTTAGAAAAACCCAAACCAAGCACATTACGAGTTGCTCCAAAAAACACTTGCTCTGATCGTGGACTTTTTCTATGCAAAACAAGCACTATATAAGACAGCACATAATTTCTGTATTTACATAATCCCTTAATTGAGAGCTCTTCACTGCATTGATATACTCAAATTATTATAATCAAAACTATTATATCAAATGACATACAGTTCCAATGGTAACAGACATAGCAATCACTGCAATTAACAGTCATAAGAGCTCACATGTTCTAATTGTTATGTAACGCTTTCTCAAATACCCCCCTGTGCTGCTTAATGCTGACCCAGATAACCACCTGAGTTTGACATAGTTTATAGATGACCCCTTGGTTGTGATACATTTATCATTTTGTTATCATTTGCTGTCTTCTTCATAACATTTCCCCACAAGATGAAATGTTAACTTCCAAAGTTGATTAATTGACATATCTTGGCCTGAGGATAAATGTCATAATATTAGAGAGACATATTGAAGCTGTAAAAACTGACACCCTCCAGATATACACTTTTAGCAAGAACCTATGAAATGTTAGCTTCTATATGAAAAGCTGTATTCTTTGAAATTCAGAACTACATAAGATTATGTTATTACTTCTTCACATACACAGTCACCACGTGTATGCGCATGCATACACTTGTACGCACATACAGCCGTACACATGTACACTCTCAAGCTGCCCACCGCAAAACTTAACACACACTATCAGAATGTTGGACCCTACGAAAACGCGTACTCTGAAATAACTCACATCTTACCACAACATATTCCCACAATGGAATATGCCTTAATTACAAAATCCTGCACTCTTGCTGTACATTCAATCTTTTAACACACAACAAACAAACAACAACAGAAATGCTGTGTAGAAACCAACATTTTAACGAAACAATATGGGTGGCCTACATTTCATCGAGACCTGCACGTTAACAAATAAAACTAAGCGAATAATTGAGCAATTTGTTTTTGCAGCTGTCGCAGGAGCCAGCTCGGTAACAGACGGTACGTGAAACATTTAAGTCATTATAGCATGATGTAGATATGTCAAAACTCACTGCGCACTTTACAAAAACCTGCATGCTGTCAACTAAAACCCTGCATATTCGCCCGTACACTGCACATTCCAAATCAAGCATACTAACACAACGCAATCACCATTAAGTGCCTATGACATAATTTGTATTCACCTTCCAAGTAATAAATATCAAACTAATTGATGTAATTGTTTTTGAAGAATGACACATGTAAATAATTATAATATTTAAAACAATTAGCACCAGGAGACTAGAATATATTTTTGAGTGCTCAAAGAGAGAAACCAAAAATTATGTCAGCAAGGTACAGTTAGTACTTGCCCACAATGTTATGGCTGTTTTCTACAATTGTTCCAAATCATGTGACCTTCATTAATTGAGAGCTCTTCATTGCATTGATATACTCAAGTTATTATAATCAAAATTATTATATCAAATGACATACAGTTCCAATGGTAACAGACATAGCAATCACTGCAATTAACAGTCATAAAAGCTCACATGTTCTAATTGTTATGTAACGCTTTCTCAAATACCCCCCTGTGCTGCTTAATGCTGACCCAGATAACCACCTGAGTTTGACGTAGTTTACAGATGACCCCTTGGTTGTGATACATTTATCATTTTGTTATCATTTGCTGTCTTCTTCATAACATTTCCACACAAGATGAAATGTTAACTTCCAAAGTTGATTAATTGACACATCTTGGCCTGAGGATAAATGTCATAATATTAGAGAGACATATTGAAGCTGTAAAAACTGACACCCTCCAGATATGCACTTTTAGCAAGAACCTATGAAATGTTAGCTTCTATATGAAAAGCTGTATTCTTTGAAATTCAGAACTACATAAGATTATGTTATTACTTCTTCACATACACCGTCACCACGTATATGCGCATACATACACTTGTACGCACATACAGCCGTACACATGTACACTCTGAAGCTGCCCACCACAAAACTTAACACACATTATCAGAATGTTGGACCCTACGAAAACGTGTACACTGAAATAACTCACATCTTACTACAACATATTCCCACAATGGAATATGCCTTAATTACAAAATCCTGCACTCTTGCTGTACATTCAATCTTTTAACACACAACAAACAAACAACAACAGAAATGCTGTGTAGAAACCAACATTTTAACGAAACAATATGGGTGGCCTACATTTCATCAGGACCTGCACGTTAACAAATAAAACTAAGCGAATAATTGAGCAATTTGTTTTTGCAGCTGTCGCAGAAGCCAGCTCGGTAACAGATGGTACGTGAAACATTTAAGTCATTATAGCATGATGTAGATATGTCAAAACTCACTGCGCACTTTACAAAAACCTGCATGCTGTCAACTAAAACCCTGCATATTCGCACGTACACTGCGCATTCCAAATCAAGCATACTAACACAACGCGATCACCGTTAAGTGCCTATGACATAATTTTTATTCACCTTCCAAGTAATAAATATCAAACTAATTGATGTAATTGTTTTTGAAGAATGACACATGTAAATAATTATAATATTTAAAACAATTAGCACCAGGAGACTAGAATATATTTTTGAGTGCTCAAAGAGAGAAACCAAAAATTACGTCAGCGAGGTACAGTTAGTACTTGCCCACAATGTTATGGCTGTTTTCTACAATTGTTCCTAATCATGTGACCTTTATTAAACATCCATATCCGTTCTTTCATACGGCAAGGAGACGTACCTGTGTTAGTGTCACAAAATAGCTTGGCTGGATTAAAAGAGATTATAGTAAATTATCACATTTAGTTACAAATATACCAGCAGTTTGTGTAATTCATGGATTGTATTACTGTGAGCATATTTTATTTAACAAAAGTAATGAATAGAACGCTGTCATAGGCACTTCAAAATGTGCACAACTCAAGTCTTGCTGCACCTGTATTCTGTCATGACGTTAGTTGCATGCAATCTAATATCAGCTGTGTTTTAAATTAATGGCTAGCTGAATGGGCACAACAATACAAGGGAAGATCAGTTTGCTACTAGTACAGAATACTAGATTTTAGACAACTATATATATATATATACATATACAGTGTATATACATATCATTTATGGACTGTCAATACTGTAACTCCTGACAGGAATGTTGAGTAAGATAATAAAGAAGATGGCAGAAAATAAACAACTGGATTTCTACAAAATTACTGACAAGAAAGGATGTAACAAAGCAAATTGTTGTAGTACAGTTAGCAAAGTGTTTAATTCGAGAAAGAAGTTCCATTAGAATTGGAAGGAATTTAACAACATTCCCTTATTTAAAAAGGTTTGAGAAACAAGACCAAAATTACGAACCAGTAAGTTTGACTTTGCTTTTGACAAAATATCACTTATAAGGTTGTTGGCTAAAGTAAAAGCTCATGAAATATATGATAATTGAATTATTTGTACAGAAAAATGGCTGAATGATAGAAATAGACAGCACATTAAGCAAACAGGAAGATGTTTGATTTTAAACACAGGGGGGCACTGCAGAATCAGTGCTATTATAACCTATACTTTTGATAATGTATGTAAATTATAGAAGATGACAGGCAAGAATACACACACTTTGGAGTGACTAAAATTGTTGCTGATCACAATTTACAAGATGCTGTTTTACAAATGGCCTCCCAATTTTAACAAATGGCCTCCTTTTACGAGATCCTTGATACACCATTAAATGTGAAGAAGGACAACTAAACATATCCCAGAATTTAAATACCATGGTTGTGAAATAAGTGATTTGACAACAGATGAGACTATAATATAGTATACAGAAAATTTGCACCAAAAAATAAAGACCACGGTAATGAATCGTTCTGATGTTGCTGTTCTGTAGAATAAATGGAAAATACTCTTGCTGACAAATACTACTTTCTGCAGCATCCAAAATAAATCATATTTATATTATATATACCAGGTATATGAACTGATGGGACCATCACGTGATTGTTTACCAAGCAAAGATGTAAGGGCCGGTTTCATAAAGCAGCTAAGAACATTCTTAATTAACACTGAGATGATTCTCTTAGTAAATGACACATTTGTTTATGGAGTTTATGCAAACACATGAGACTGAGTAATTGTGTAACTTTAAGAATGCTCCATGAAACCAACCCCATGTCCGTCGAGCCTACAAAATGGCTGCCGCCCATGTGGACATGTCAGACATTCCGTCATATATTTTGTTGCTATTCTCACCACAATAGTTTTTCTTTGCTAACATTTTTTGGAAAAGCAGAAACAATTGCTCTGGCTGACATTATTATAATTTAGTTTATGGATGAATCAGTTGTTCAACAAAATTAATATCCATGCCACCAATGAGTGTACATAAGGTCTGACAGAGGTCGTTCACCTTTGGGTCACTGCGATGTCCTTGAAGAGTCAAGCTCCGGAGTTACCCCCCCAGTTGGGCGAAGACCGAGAGCAAAGAGGGGTCGATTTCGTGGTATTCCTGATGACTTAAGCATGGAAGCTGTAGGCAAGTGACATGTACGATGTTCATGAACATCATGTTCGTGTTCACATGAACATCATGTTCGTGTTCACATGAACTTCATGTTCAGGTTATACCCGTAGTTAAGAACCATAATATATCCTCTACTCGGCACAAAGTTTTCTGTTTCCCTTAGTTAGAGGCAGGACTATTTCAATTAATCTTAGATACCAGGCAAGTAAAAATTCTTATTTTATCTGGAATTGTTTGCTGCACCTTGCATGCTATTGCTACTAATCTAGCTATAATTGTGCTACTAACACGTACAGCACTTGTTACTACCTTTCTACTTTTTGTATTGGCGTTATTGATGCACAATCACAGTTTTAATGCATGTGTGTTTCGTTGTTGTGTCATCAAGACAACTACTCAGCTTGTCTCTGTCTGCAGTTCTTCGTGAAGTGTCGTTTCTTGGTTGCAAACATGTCATGCACTCTAATTTTCTGTTGTGTCTATTTCTACAGATGAAAGTAAGATTTAACTGATAATCCTTTAGGCCTTGAAAACCCGAAAGTGGCCAGATGCCCGTTTCCTTGAGCGGCAGCAAATGGCTAGAAACGTTTTTTAACTTTGATAATGCATGGAGGTGGCGCCATCATCTGGATACTTAAGTAACTCGTGTCTCTGGATTCCTTAGTGCATCTGCTGTGCGCTAGGGGTATTTTTGATATGGCTTTGTATTGGAAGTCTTTGAATGAGCGCTTTTTGAAAGTATCAACTGACAAGAGTTTGTAGATTTGCATTGCATTTTATGCAAACACAACAAAAAAGTTCATTGCAAAAAACTAGGTACACCGGTGTCTTGGTGACTTTGTGCTTGGTGACTTTGTGCGCGCCGCAAGGATTCAGAGCATGTTTCATAAAGGTGTAAAGGATTAAAACAAGGAATGTTGTGATACACTATGAAATATTTGATTAATTAGTCTGTAGATCAACTAATGAATTTTATTTCCAGCATGTGTGCATGTGTTTGACATAATGATAATTTAAGTTGTCTTACTTGTAGAATTTTTTATATATAATGTGGAATGTCATATTCTGTAAAAATGAGATATATTCATTAAAATATCAGCTGACTGCAAAAATTATCCTGGATATTTTACATTTCTTTAGGCAAACAAAATCAAATTGAATCTGAGAAATGCTGTACTCAACGCTGATGCATAACGTGCAATTCTTGTGTGAGTAACGCTACGGTCAAATAAGCGCAAATAGTAACCGATTGGCGTCTATAATTTCCGTTGAAATGTGCAGGCCGCCTTATTACTGATGGGCACACACCACCCCCCAGACAGCCTGCAAAGCCAACGAGGAAGACGAAGATTGATGATGAGAGCTCATCGAGTGAGAGTGAGGTGTCGAGTGTTGAGAGTGCGGACACCTCATCGGATGAGGGAGGCGAAATGGTCGTTCTAGACCCGGATCATGTGAGTACAGCATAGCAAGTACCAGCTGACACACACACACGCACACACACACATTTTAATATTTTTGGAGGATTAATCTTGTAAAGATTTGTGGGTAAGATTTTGAAATGTTGATATTTAATGATTGAAGGACCAAACAGATTCAGACTTGCTCATTGTATGAACTGCTACATATGGAGTGGGCGTGTAATGATCATTGCATTGTTTTTCTTTTCAGCCTTTGATGACAAGGTTCCAGAATGCCCTCAATCGGCACCTCGTGAAACAGATGACCAAGATCAACTTGGAAGTCAATGAACTGGTACGTGTTGCTGCATTTTGTCATCTGCGAATCAGTGAAATACATTAATTGATGTGTTTTCGTCTGCATATTAAAATGGTTTCCTTCCTGATGACCATCTCTTGTTATCTGAAGATCTAGGATATCTTTCGTGATGACCATCTATTGTTATCTGAAGAACCAAGATTTCTTTCCTGATTACCATCCCTGGTTATCAGTAGAACTAGGATCTATTTCCTGATGACCATCTCTTGTTATCTGAAGAACTAGGATTTATTTCCTGATGACCATCGATTGTTACCTAAAGAACTAGGATCGCTTTCCTGATGACCAAATCTGGCTAAAGGAATTAGGATCTGTTTCCTGCTGACCATCTCTTGTTATATGAAGAACTAGAAAATCTTTCCTGACAACCAAATCTGACTAAACGAATTAGGATCTCTTTCCTGGAGACCATCTTTTGTTATCTGAAGATCTAGAATCTCTTTCCTGATAACAACCTCTACCTACCCGGAGAACAAGCATCTCTGTTGTGACAAAATATCTGTGTCTGAATTTCATTTGCTTTAGCTTTCTTCAGCTGTTGATCTATTTGTCTGTGATGCAAGTAATTTAATTTCTGTTCAATTCATGAATCACACTACGACTGCGTGTGCGTGTTGCATTGCTGCAGGACTTCCTGCTCAAGTCGAAGCAGCGAGAACGAGAGGATGTGGGTGTCGACCTGTACGGCGTGCAGCAGGAGCTCGCTCGCAACCAGATGACCGTGGAACAACTGCATGATGAGTTCGCGAAGCTGCAAAAGGAACGTATCCAGGGAGAACAGGAGCTGAAGGAGATACGTGAGGCCTACACCAAGAAACACAAGCTCATCAAGATGGAGAGGAAGAAAGGTGGGTCGATGCTGACACCTGTGAGATGGTGCTGAGACTTGTGAGATGGTGCTGACACATGGGAGATGGTGCTGACATGTGGGAGATCATGCTGACATCTGGGAGATGGTGCCAACACGTGGGAGATGATCTACGATCTTGGAGGTGGTGTTGACACATTGGGAGATGGTGGTATGACCTGGGAGATTGTACTGACATCTGTGAGATGGTTCTGACACCTGGGAGATGACAAACAGCATATCAGAAATTACATATTATGTGTTAGTTAATGTTAGTGCACCATCCTGGATGGAGGCTAGTAAATATGATACATTATGAGTTAGTGCATCATCCTAGATGGGTGCCAGTACATGAGCAGGATCAGTAGACTCTCACAGTTAGGACATCAAATTTAAGGAACACCCTCTTTAAAGGAATGGCTTATAACATTTCTGTTTTGGTAATGTGGCGAACTCATTTTTAAAACTATAAAAATGACTCCAAATGTTGACTACATATGCTGAAAGGCTGCATCAATAGAAACATTCACAAAAACATAATCTTTGAAATATAGCTACAGCCTCACGTGCCCACAGAGGGCTGTAGTATGTCTCCATGTTGTTCCTCCGTGCTTCAGCCGCGGACCTGTTGGCGGAGGTGGAGAACCTCGCACTTCGCCTCTACTACATGGAGAGTGCGAAGAACGACGTACGCTCCGACATCGCCGTGATGAAGCGTGCCGCAGAGAAGGCTGAGATGGAAGTCGCCAGGTCAGAGATGGAGAAACAGAAGCAGGTGAGATGCTGCGACCTTGTGTGAACTTGTATGACATTGTGTGACTGCGTTACAGTAAGTTTAGGTCACAAACACGGTTGTAGTGTTGTGGACATTTCGTAATATATCGCTCGCAAAATATGATTACAAATATGACATTGTTGCCAGTTTCAAACTTGAACCATAGTTTAACTGTAAAAGTAAGTTCTCGTGTATAATACGCCCCCGTGTATAATACGCACCCCAACTTTTGTAAAGTTGTGACAGAATTCCTATATTACCAAGTATAATATGCATCCCAACTTGTGGCATCAACCCCTCATTTCCCTGCTTCTGATAGATGGCTTGAAGTGCGGCTTGAGGTCAGGGTTGGCCACTGGCATTGCATCAAAGTTCATTTGTGTGATGATCCTTGAATCCATACCAGAATCATAAAAAATGTCCCTTACGCAAGTTACTGCATTGCCGCCAGCATATCGCATGCGAAGATGTAACCTCGTGAGTTGTATCTACGCTGTCATTCTTCCACCTGGTGGATACTTGTACAACTACAAATGACCCCCAAGCAGGTGTTTCTAGAACTACACGGAATCCCTAGCGGACTATCAGGACTGGGTTTCAGCAGTGACATCACAATCACAATACTTTATTGTTCTTTGGAGGGAAAAAAAAGAGTGTAGCAGCATATTAAAACAAATAAAACAAATGTACATGCAATATAAAATAGTAATAAAAGTTATATCAGTTGAATAAGTTAAGATAAGTTAAATATGTTAAATAAGTTACACAAATTAAATCATCTCACAAATCACAACTGATCTCAGACTCGCTCAGTGTCAGACTGGCAGGGAAAACTGGCAGAGATGGAGGGAACGAAGGACAGTTACTCATTCATTAGTTTAATTGACGAGGGAACAAATTAGTTTCGAGTGCAATTCAGTTTACAGTGAGGGAGTTGAAAGTGGCGGCCAGAAGGAAGCAGTTTATAGCATGGAAACAGGGGATGTTCGGGGTCTGAGGAGACTTTCCTTCCCTTTCTCTCTGCCCATTGCCTGTACAGATCCTCTAGACTGAACTGCTTTTCGCCCACCACTTTGCCATTAACCCTGACTGTTCTTGCCAGATTGTTGCGATGAACGATATTCAGGCCGCCGTACCTGGCTGCTATGACAGTTGTCTGTGTAGAGTGTGAACAAAACAAGGGAGATCACCAAGCCCTGGGGGGCACCGGTGAAAGTGAAGTTTTCAGTCCCTGCCATACCCTGTGCATATTGCCGTATTGGAACAGGCATTCAATTTTGTCCTTGTCATACATGCCAAACTGCATTACCGTGAAACAATCTTTTATGAAACGCACATCTAGGACGCTTAGGGCGCATGATAGATTGTATAAAATGAGTGGTGACGTTTTCTATGCCTTGCCCAAAAAGCCACATTTCATGGAGCATGTATTTTTTACTTATATCCAGTTGGAGAAACGTTTTAGCACTAGGAACATTTATAATACGCACCAGGATTTTACGTAAAATATGAAGGACAAAAATGTGTATTATACATGGAAAATACGGTAGCTGCTACTCATTGTAATTCAATAATCAGTTGTGTTCTGTGTTCTTATTCACATTAGGTAGCAATGTATATTATAATATTATATATATATTTCAGTTAGTAAATTTTTTAAATTTTAAATGTTGATTAATTATTTTATTATTCTATTACATTTTGTGCTATATTTATTTTCACATTTTTATTTATTTGTTTACTTAGCAGCTTTGTTAATATTTTAATCTGCAGTTTGATGTGCAATATCAAATAAAGCATCTTACTATATATAGCTTATGTATACATTGTATTCAGCTGTTAAAGTAGTAACATCTAATTATGTTCAGCTGTTGTGTTAGAATTTGTTTTCAGCAGTTAAAGTAGTAACATCTAAAGACATTGAGCAGTTGTGTTAGAATTTGAGTTAGAATTTATACCTCACTTGTCATTGTGATTCATTAGAATAGCGGTCTGACCCCTTTTGTCGCCATTATAGGACATCTACGTGAACCGCCTGGTGGAGCGAGTCGACAAACTGCAGGAGACGATTGCAATGTTCGATGCACAGATCACAGCCCAGTGTGAGGAGACGAAGGCAGCTGAGGATGCTCTTGGGGAGGCTCGCGTTGAGATAGAGGTCAGTTCTAGGAGGCTCGCATGGAGATAGAGGTCAGTTCTAGGAGGCTCGCATAGAGATAGAGGTCAGTTCTAGGAGGCTGGCATGGAGATAGAGGTCAGTTCTAGGAGGCTCGCATGGAGATAGAGGTCAGTTCTAGGAGGCTCGCATGGAGATAGAGGTCAGTTCTAGGAGGCTCGCATAGAGATAGAGGTCAGTTCTAGGAGGCTGGCATGGAGATAGAGGTAAGTTCTCAGAGGCTTGCATGGAGATGGAGGTCAGTTCTTGGAGGCTCGCATGGAGATTGAGATCAGCTCTTGGAGGCTCGCATGGAGATAGAGGTCAGTTCTTGGAGGGTCACATGGAGATAGAGGTCAGTTCTTGGTGGCTCACGTTGAGATAGAGGTCAGTTCTTGGAGGGTCACATGGAGATAGTGGTCAGTTCTTGGAGGCTCACATGGAGATAGAGGTCAGTTCTTGGAGGCTCACATGGAGATAGAGGTCAGTTCTTGGAGGCTTGCATGGTGATAGAGGTCAGTTCTAGGAGGCTCGCATGGAAATAGAGGTCAGTTCTAGGAGGCTCGCATGGAGATAGAGGTCAGTTCTAGGAGGCTCGCATGGAGGTAGAGGTCAGTTCTAGGAGGCTCGCATGGAGATAGAGGTCAGTTCTAGGAGGCTCGCATAGAGATAGAGGTCAGTTCTAGGAGGCTGGCATGGAGATAGAGGTAAGTTCTCAGAGGCTTGCATGGAGATGGAGGTCAGTTCTTGGAGGCTCGCATGGAGATTGAGATCAGCTCTTGGAGGCTCGCATGGAGATAGAGGTCAGTTCTTGGAGGGTCACATGGAGATAGAGGTCAGTTCTTGGTGGCTCACATGGAGATAGAGGTCAGTTCTTGGAGGCTTGCATGGTGATAGAGGTCAGTTCTAGGAGGCTCGCATGGAGATAGAGGTCAGTTCTAGGAGGCTCACATGGAGATAGAGGTCAGTTCTTGGAGGCTTGCATGGTGATAGAGGTCAGTTCTAGGAGGCTCGCATGGAGATAGAGGTCAGTTCTAGGAGGCTCGCATGGAGATAGAGGTCAGTTCTAGGAGGCTCGCATGGAGATAGAGGTCAGTTCTAGGAGGCTCGCATGGAGGTAGAGGTCAGTTCTAGGAGGCTCGCATGGAGATAGAGGTCAGTTCTAGGAGGCTCGCATAGAGATAGAGGTCAGTTCTAGGAGGCTGGCATGGAGATAGAGGTAAGTTCTCAGAGGCTTGCATGGAGATGGAGGTCAGTTCTTGGAGGCTCGCATGGAGATTGAGATCAGCTCTTGGAGGCTCGCATGGAGATAGAGGTCAGTTCTTGGAGGGTCACATGGAGATAGAGGTCAGTTCTTGGTGGCTCACATGGAGATAGAGGTCAGTTCTTGGAGGCTTGCATGGTGATAGAGGTCAGTTCTAGGAGGCTCGCATGGAGATAGAGGTCAGTTCTAGGAGGCTCGCATGGAGATAGAGGTCAGTTCTAGGAGGCTCGCATGGAGATAGAGGTCAGTTCTAGGAGGCTCGCATGGAGATAGAGGTCAGTTCTAGGAGGCTCGCATGGAGGTAGAGGTCAGTTCTAGGAGGCTCGCATGGAGATAGAGGTCAGTTCCAGGAGGCTGGCATGGAGATAGAGGTAAGTTCTCAGAGGCTTGCATGGAGATGGAGGTCAGTTCTTGGAGGCTCGCATGGAGATTGAGATCAGCTCTTGGAGGCTCGCATGGAGATAGAGGTCAGTTCTTGGAGGGTCACATGGAGATAGAGGTCTGTTCTTGGTGGCTCACGTTGAGATAGAGGTCAGTTCTTGGAGGGTCACATGGAGATAGTGGTCAGTTCTTGGAGGCTCACATGGAGATAGAGGTCAGTTCTTGGAGGCTCACATGGAGATAGAGGTCAGTTCTTGGAGGCTTGCATGGTGATAGAGGTCAGTTCTAGGAGGCTCGCATGGAGATAGAGGTCAGTTCTAGGAGGCTCGCATGGAGATAGAGGTCAGTTCTAGGAGGCTCGCATGGAGGTAGAGGTCAGTTCTAGGAGGCTCGCATAGATATAGAGGTCAGTTCTAGGAGGCTGGCATGGAGATAGAGGTCAGTTCTTGGAGGCTCACATGGAGATAGAGGTCAGTTCTTGGTGGCTCACGTTGAGATAGAGGTCAGTTCTTGGAGGGTCACATGGAGATAGTGGTCAGTTCTTGGAGGCTCACATGGAGATAGAGGTCAGTTCTTGGAGGCTTGCATGGTGATAGAGGTCAGTTCTAGGAGGCTCGCATGGAGATAGAGGTCAGTTCTAGGAGGCTCGCATGGAGATAGAGGTCAGTTCTAGGAGGCTCGCATGGAGATAGAGGTCAGTTCTTGGAGGCTCGCATGGAGATGGAGGTCAGTTCTTGGAGGCTCGCATAGAGATAGAGGTCAGTTCTTGGAGGGTCACATGGAGATAGAGGTCAGTTCTTGGTGGCTCACGTTGAGATAGAGGTCAGTTCTTGGAGGGTCACATGGAGATAGTGGTCAGTTCTTGGAGGCTCACATGGAGATAGAGGTCAGTTCTTGGAGGCTCACATGGAGATAGAGGTCAGTTCTTGGAGGCTTGCATGGTGATAGAGGTCAGTTCTATGAGGCTCGCATGGAGATTGAGATCAGCTTTTGGAGGCTCGCATGGAGATAGAGGTCAGTTCTTGGAGGCTCACATGGAGATAGAGGTCAGTTCTTGGAGGCTTGCACGGTGATAGAGGTCAGTTCTAGGAGGCTCGCATGGAGATAGAGGTCAGTTCTAGGAGGCTCGCATGGAGATAGAGGTCAGTTCTAGGAGGCTCGCATGGAGGTAGAGGTCAGTTCTAGGAGGTTCGCATGGAGATAGAGGTCAGTTCTAGGAAGCTCACATAGAGATAGAGGTCAGTTCTTGGTGGCTCACGTTGAGATAGAGGTCAGTTCTTGGAGGATCACATGGAGATAGTGGTCAGTTCTTGGAGGCTCACATGGAGATAGAGGTCAGTTCTTGGAGGCTCACATGGAGATAGAGGTCAGTTCTTGGAGGCTTGCATGGTGATAGAGGTCAGTTCTAGGAGGCTCGCATGGAGATAGAGGTCAGTTCTAGGAGGCTCGCATGGAGGTAGAGGTCAGTTCTAGGAGGCTCGCATAGATATAGAGGTCAGTTCTAGGAGGCTGGCATGGAGATAGAGGTCAGTTCTTGGAGGCTCGCATGGAGATAGAGGTCAGTTCTTGGAGGCTCACATGGAGATAGAGGTCAGTTCTTGGATAGAGGTCAGTTCTTGGAGGCTTGCACGGTGATAGAGGTCAGTTCTAGGAGGCTCGCATGGAGAGAGGTCAGTTCTAGGAGGCTCGCATGGAGATAGAGGTCAATTCTAGGAGGCTCGCATGGAGGTAGAGGTCAGTTCTAGGAGGCTCGCATGGAGATAGAGGTCAGTTCTTGGAGGGTCACATGGAGATAGAGGTCAGTTCTTGGTGGCTCAAGTTGAGATAGAGGTCAGTTCTTGGAGGCTCACATGGAGATAGAGGTCAGTTCTTGGAGGGTCACATGGAGATAGAGGTCAGTTTTTGGAGGCTCGCATAGAGATAGAGGTCAGTTCTTGGAGGGTCACATGGAGATAGAGGTCAGTTCTTGGAGGCTCGCATCGAGATAGAGGTCAGTTCTTGGAGGGTCACATGGAGATAGAGGTCAGTTCTTGGTGGCTCACGTTGAGATAGAGGTCAGTTCTTGGAGGCTCACATGGAGATATAGGTCAGTTTTTGGAGGCTCACATGGAGATAGAGGTCAGTTTTTGGAGGCTCACATGGAGATAGAGGTCAGTTTTTGGAGGCTCACATGGAGATAGAGGTCAGTTTTTGGAGGCTCACATGGAGATAGAGGTAAGTTTTTGGAGGCTCACATGGAGATAGAGGTCAGTTCTTGGAGGCTTGCATGGTGATAGAGGTCAGTTCTTGGAGGCTCGCATGGTGATAGAGGTCAGTCGTCGGAGGCTCCTATAGAGATAGAGATCAGTTCTTGGAGGCTCACATGGAGATAGAGGTCAGTTCTTGAAGGCTGACATTAGAGATTGGGGTCAGTTCTTGGAGGCTCACATGGAGATAGAGGTCAGTTCTGGGAGGCTCGCATGGTGATAGAGGTCAGTTCTTGGAGGTTCACATGGAGATTGGGGTCAGTTCTTGGAGGCTCACATGGAGATAGAGGTCAGTTCTGGGAGGCTCGGATGGTGATAGAGGTCAGTTCTTGGAGGCTCACATGGAGATAGAGGTCAGTTCTGGGAGGCTCGTATGGTGATAGAGGTCAGTCGTTGGAGGCTCATATAGAGATAGAGATCAGTTCTTGGAGGCTCACATTAGAGATTGGGGTCAGTTCTTGGAGGCTCACATTAGAGATAGAGGTCAGTTCTTGAAGGCTCACATTAGAGATTGGGGTCAGTTCTTGGAGGCTCACATGGAGATTGAAGTCAGTTCTTGGAGACTCACTTGGAGATAGAGGTCAGTTCTTGGAGACTTGCATGGTGATAGAGGCCAGTTCTTGGAGGCTCACATGGAGATAGAGGTCAGTTCTTGGAGGTTCACATGGAGATAGAGGTCAGTTCTTGGAGGCTCACATGGAGATAGAGGTCAGTTCTTGGAGGCTTGCATGGTGATAGAGGTCAGTTCTTGGAGGCTCGCATGGTGATAGAGGTCAGTCGTTGGAGGCTCATATAGAGATAGGGATCAGTTCTTGGAGGCTCACATGGAGATAGAGGTCAGTTCTTGGAGGCTTGCATGGTGATAGAGGTCAGTTCTTGGAGGCTCGCATGGTGATAGAGGTCAGTCGTTGGAGGCTCATATAGAGATAGGGATCAGTTCTTGGAGGCTCGCATGGTGATAGAGGTCAGTCGTTGGAGGCTCATATAGAGATAGAGGTCAGTTCTTGGAGGCTTGCATGGTGATAGAGGTCAGTTCTTGGAGGCTCGCATGGTGATAGAGGTCAGTCGTTGGAGGCTCATATAGAGATAGAGATCAGTTCTTGGAGGCTCACATGGAGATACAGGTCAGTTCTTGAAGGCTGACATTAGAGATTGGGGTCAGTTCTTGGAGGCTCACATGGAGATTGAAGTCAGTTCTTGGAGACTCACTTGGAGATAGAGGTCAGTTCTTGGAGGTTCACATGGAGATAGAGGTCAGTTCTTGGAGGTTCACATGGGGATAGAGGTCAGTTCTTGGAGGCCAAACATTGTAAAAGTCACCGAATATGATCCAAAATTAATGTAAATCCACACAGGGAGCCTGTCGTTGCATCTAGTGGCCAATCGAGCTTCAAACTGTATGGAATGTTGCTGTATTCCTATCATTCGTCCTTCTTTTTTTAATGTTGTCTATGCAAAATGGATTTTTCATTTGTAAGTTTCAAACCATCGATTCCATGGGCGATCTCGGAATATAACAGAAAATATGCACACTGTACCGTATACCATATAAAATATACGGTGCATGTTGTGTTTGTGTGGTTTCAGGCAATCACCCTGGAGAAGAAACAGTTGTTTCACCAGTGGAACTGCAGTCTGATCGGCATGCGACGTCGTGACGAAGCACGAGCTGCCATGCAGGAGGCACTTGAGTACGTACGACTGCGCCACTATGGCTTTCTTCACTTCCATGAATCCTCTAACTCACAATTAATTGAGTAGTGCACATTTCTAGACTCATAAATGTGCCTCTAAGGAGCTCCTAGCTAGGATGTTAAGGACGCAGACTCATCGTGAAATGTCAAATTTTTATTAATTGTCATATCTTAAAAACTAATTATCATATCTTGATAAAATTGTATTACATCTATTTGAAAAGATGTTAAATAATAATAATGGTAATAATAACCAGTTTGCATGATGGTAATAATGGTAACCAGTATATTTTTTAAGAAAAAGTTGATGAGAGTGGTTTTGTGGAATGTCCCATGGAGAAACAAACTAATTTTTATTTATTGTAACAAATAATGTATTGATTTGTGCAGTGAAGTAGTTTGGCTCAAAAATAATTTTTTATATAAAAAAAAAATTATTTTTATTCACTGCTCCTCGCCTCATCTATAGTGTAGTTATAGGATGTGATGTGTATTGGAATCTGCTGCGCGTTGCTAGGTTTATGAAGAGAAAGAGAGTCACGGAATAAGGGTGGAAAATGGCAATGCCCTTTAATTACATGTAGTCAATAGTAATGTAAATGGTAAAGACAGACAATGGGCATTGCCGTCAACCTAGATAGCAAAAGGCAATTCCCCTTACAAACGTAGATGAGTCGTACATATCTGTCGATGGGGAATGCCAATAATTAACTATCTAAGCGGAATAAATGTGGGGCCCAGAAACCACCCAAACAACCCCACAGAAAAAATATTTTAAATGTAATTTTACGCATTTTGTTTATTCATAAACTAATGTTAAAAGTAATTTTTCAAAAGTATTACTCATTCATAAACACTTCTTTATTGTGAAACTTAGAACGTACCGTTATCTTGTATCGAGCCATCTGTTGGCAGTCAGGAGCACCAGCGCATCATATCGCTGGAGACAGAGATTGAAGGTTACAAAAGGTCAACCCAGAAAGAGCAGGAGCAAAACGAGAAGTTGACGATGATTCTGAATAAGGCGGAGAACGACATCGCAACGATCCGCAAGCAGATGGCGATGTGTCAGCCAAAGCTAGATGCGCTCAAGAATGAGTACGCCACCTATACACGCATGATGCAGGAGACGGAACAGTCGCTGAACAAGGCAAACGCGGTCAGTGCACATAGGTTATCAGTATTTGTTTGCAAATAGGAAATTTGTTGCCCTCTTGTGTCGAGGGTGAGGCAGGCCTCGGTTCTGGTCCTCTGTTTCCCTTATTCCTTTACTTTTCTTACGCCGCTGTCTCAACCAACCATCTCCATTCCCCTCCGTCTTTCACTCTTCTTCTCCACTCCTCTCCCAGTCCCTCCAAATCTCTCTAGGTAGTCCTCCCATCATTGTCACGGTCGACCGCATCTCCTTTTCCCTTTCTAGGCCTGCTTTCATCATAATAACTGTTCTTCTCCCAAATCCAAATCATCAAATACACAAACCTCTGCAACTGTTACTTGCATGAGGTAAAAGGAATCGACTGGTACCTGTTTAACCAGTAGTAGCTAACAACACCTTTTGTTAACATTCATGGATTAATTGTTTTTAATATATCTTCACTGGCTTTTACACTTTTTCTTTAAGCCTTTTTCATATTAAACCCATTATCGGTGTAATTAATTTGTAAATTAATCTGCAAATTATAACTACCATATTTAATCATTATATATTTAATAGCTATTTTGCACATACCTTTGTTCTAGTAATCCTCTGTTTAATATATATATACATATTTTGTACACGCACGCACGCACATTCACTCACTCGCACATGCATGCACACATATATATACATACACACACTCACACACACATCCTTACACAGACACATACACACATGCACACACACACACACACACCCCACACACACACTCACACACAGACTCACACACACGCTCGCACACACGCACACACAGTCCTGTTGCCATGTCAAACCTCGCTTCGTTGTTCCAGTTCACTCAGCTGTATGAATGAGTAGGTGGCACAAGGATGCATATTTGTGTAAGAATAGCCTGCACATTAATTGCAGCCTGGCTGAATGCTTTCCAGAGAAGTCGAGATTGTGTTTGATTGAACAGGTCTGCCAGGAAGTAAAATGTAAAGTGCTTTGAGCAGTCCTATGGACTGGATACTGCGCTGTATTAGAACTTGCCTTTACTTTACTTGTCATCTCGCAGGACAAGGCGATGTGGGTGCAGGAGCAGACAGCAGTACGGAAGCAGCTGGAACAGCAGTACGCAGAGAAGGTGAAACTGGAGGACGACATCCTGCAGAAGATGCACGACCAACTGACCATCGACAAGGCTGCCAAGTACACCTTCAAACTGATGAAGCAGCTCCGTCAGAAGACAAAGGCCACGGTGAGTATGTGTACAACATTGAACATCATGAACAATATCATTTTGTTTTGCCTACCCATAAAAAGAAAATACTACATACAAAATATCTGTTGGTAGTGTTGTTAAAATGTATAGATATTTGGCCACATTGCTTGATATGAATTAAGTGTCAAATTATGTATGACCATTTATTTACCTGCCACTGTTCTTATACTTGCCTTACAAACCTGTAATTATTAAAAAAAAACTATTGTTATGTTCCACTCATTGGTTCCTGCCATAATCGAAGTGATCAACCAATATGGTATAATGTTCTTGCATATTGTTTTCACACATAAACACAAATCAACAAATTTGTACTATTTGCTAATAAAAAGTCAGCATCTGTCTTGCACTGTGCAAATCTGTTTAATACCCTGGACATTCTGGGGACTCTTTCACTAAGATAATGACCTGGTAAGCAAAACCTATTATTTACCTGAATCGGTTGTTAAACTTACAGAGCTTTTTCAAATGCGTTATTACAGAGGGCACTATTTCCATGATTCACAAGCAAAGTGTCCTGATGGCACATCCTAGTTGTTGTTGACAGTTTTCAGTATACACGATCACTGTTTTGGAATAAAACTAGTTTTAAAGAGCCAAATCAGGCTTATGAGTTCATAAGAAATGTAATGGTCCCCAGGTCATAGATATCACCACATGACTGCGAGTGTTCTCCACAGTACATGCAGGACATCATTTCATGATCCCCAGATCATAGATATTACCACATGACTGCGAGTGTTCTCCACAGTACATGCAGGACATAATTTCATGGTCCCCAGGTCATAGATATTACCACATGACTGCGAGTGTTCTCCACAGTACATGCAGGACATAATTTCATGGTCCCCAGGTCATAGATATTACCACATGACTGCGAGTGTTCTCCACAGTATATGCAGGACATCATTTCATGGTCCCCAGATCATAAATATTACCACATGACTGAGTGTTCTCCACAGTATATGCAGGACATCATTTCATGGTCCCCAGATCATAGATATCACCACATGACTGCAAGTGTTCTCCACAAATATATATAGGACATCATTTCATGGTCCCCAGGTCATAGATATTACCACATGACTGTGAGTGTTCTCCACAGTATATACAGGATACCATTTCTTACTTGAACTTGTCATTTCATTGCAGGCAACCAACATCGCACGTATCGAAAATGACATCTCAAACGACACACTGGAAGGATCAAACCTGCGAGCTCGCATCGAGAGACTGATGGAAACTATTATGGAATACGAAGAGGAGATTCACATGAAGAATGAGATTGTTTCCCGCTGTTTCAATGAGACGATCAAGCGTAACGCCACGATTGAGCGCAAGCAGGGTGTCATTGACCAACTCAACAAGAAGATCGATCAGTTGTTGTCACAGTCTGGGGTGAGCTGACTGTACCCTAATAACCAACAAATTCAATAGATTATCCTTTAGAATTTTGTAGATGGTTTTCTATAGAATATTCTATGTCATAGACGAATTAATTCCCATGGAAATCAATACATTTAAAAAAATTGTGTGCTAATTGTCTGTCTGCTAGTTACTCTTAGCTTTGCCTGTTTTGTCCAAGTTGGTGGTCCGAGTACATTGTTGTCATTTGAGCAAACATTTATCAGTCTGGAAGACCGTCAGTTTTTAAAACATGGTGGCCAGATCAATAAAAAATATCATTCCTTGCCCTCTGTTTTGCCATAATGTGTATGTATTCGGACATCTAAAAATAATTAAATTCTCATGTGTCCGGAAACATAGGGTACATAAAAACAATTCACAAACACACTGTCTGAATACTTACGAACACAATGTTTTATTGAAACACCTGACTTTTTAAGGCATCCGCATTGGGGAAAATGCGGGAGAAACATTCGTACTCCCTCATCAGAAATATGAATAATCGATGTCAGATTACATAGGAACAAAGAAAAATTACTTTTACAGAAGTGTCCCGAAACTTACTGTACACAAAAATATAAACTTTATCGATTTTAGTTTTTCCGAAAATATACGGTGTCCCAATACGTAGTCATTGTGGTAACTTAAATTTTCTGCATGATCCTGGCCAATGACCGAGACTGACCTTGACTTTGTGTTTGCGCAGGGCGTGGAGCTTGGACCACTGGAGGTCACCATCAACTCGCTGCAGAAGTCAATAATGGCAGAACACGAGGAAACAACGGAACTGCAGAACATGTGGCTGCGGAACCAGCACGAGCTCGTCCAACTGACGAAGGAGCAGGACTCGCAGCAGTGCGACATCAACAACATCAAGAAACAGCTGACCATCCTCCAACAGAGGAAGCTGCGTACTGAAGGTAGGGGGTGCCACTGAGGGGGTTCGGGGGACCGATGGGGTTTCTGCTGCTATCCCAGATCTTATTTTCGAAGCAGTTTGTATTTTCAGATAAAAAAGTTATTTGATGTATGTTTTCATCACCATCGTTGATTTGCACCGATGTGTTTCACTAGTGCATCCACCTTCTGTACTAGTTACTAAAATATGTCTAAAAAACTTGTTTATAATGTTTCTTCAAAAAGTTAAATTGTCAAACATTGGTACTCCCGTTGATCAATATATTTAACTATAATCGATCTAGCGTATGCACGTTTGTGTGAAGATATATCAACATTTTCTTCCTAGATGGTTTGCATTTCACTTGCCAAACTTTCAGGGATTAATCTATTACCCTTCGGAAGAATGGTAATGCTTTATACATGTTTTTGAAAATGTGTGTATATGTAGCGCTAATCTGACTAATGGCATATTTAACGTAAGACCTAGTGAGATCGGAAAGCTTATGCTAAGGGCAGCCAAACCGAGGGAGTAACTGTGGTGGAGCCTGCATGAATTGTGTGTGGTTGCAGGTGAGATTGAGATGGAGAAGGCAGAGGCTCTGGAGCAGGAACGGGACATCGGCTCCATTGAGAAGGAGATGATGAGGCTGAACGTGTTGCTCTACAAGAAGCGTGGACTCCACCACGAGTTGGAGCAGAGCAACAGCCTCATGGAGGGCGACTTCATTGGCTCACTGAAGGTGCGACTACATTCTCTCATATTGCTTCACGTCACCATGGCAACAGTCTGTCTCAATCAGAGGGGAGATATGTTTTTTATAGAATTCAAAACTTGATGTTGATCTCCTCTTTTCCCCTGAAAGCTTCTGATTAGACCAGCCTCGATTTCTTTTCCATTTACATAATGTCATTTACACATTGCATTTTTTATTTCAAATGCACCAATTGTAAAATGTTAACTGCAGATGTATTATATTTTTAAATGTCAAATATAAATATCCTGCATTAAAATGTCATATACACAAGGTTAAATTCAAATACACTGTACACTATATCAATGATATATTATAGTGTACGAAATGTTGAGGATCTGCAGAAACTGTTGCATTAAAGAGTGAAGACATGAGTCAGGTTACAAAGGCGCATTCACCAATAATTAAGACCTGAAAATGTGCATGTAAAGTAACCAAATGTAAGTTATTGTATTTGGTAATTAAGCATTTGTTCTAATATTCCAAACACAACTATTAAGTACAAATACCGACTTCAGGGAAACTCAAAATAAAAATACACCAAATCTACACGTTTACATAATTTCAGTACACAAGATCACCGGTAAGGAAATTGGTTTTAAAAAGTAAATCGGCCTTATGAGCTCATGAGAATGTTGACGAAGTGATCCCCTGGTGTTCATATAATGCTGCTGTATTGTTTGATGTGGAGTGGCCAGAGCATCAGACTCTCAATCGAGAGAACCAGGGTTCGAATCCTGTGCTGCTGTGTCGAACATTGGGCAAGTTCGCTCACTCTACCTTGCTCCAGTTCACTCAACGCAGCGATTCGATTGAACAGGTCTGCCAGGGAGTAAAGTGTAAAGTGCTTAGAGCCGTCTTGAGGACTGAATACTGCAGTAGATAAGTATTTACCTTTACTGTGGTCGTCACATTGCAGGAGGCGGAGCGAGAGTCGATTGAGCTCCAGGAGAAGCTCAACGGGCTCCAGGAAGAGAAGGAGCGGCTCCTCAACAGTCTGGTCGAAGCCGAGTACGTACCACACAGCTATCACACCACACCACACTAGTAGTTCTTTGCTGGCCTATCCGTCATGTCACCTGTTGCCTGGCAATAAGTCTGTCAAGCCATCAAAAATGGATGCCAAACACGTGGAGCACTCGGACATTCCGTCGAATATTTTGTTGAAATTCTGGCCCCAAATGTTTTTGTTACAACAAAAAAGATAAAGCAATGTTACTTAAGTGAGAACTGTATGCGGGAATACTTGATTTAGCAGATGCATTAGTGATGTAATGCACATTATATACGTTACCTATGTAAACATTGTTGGCAAGGCACAGCTTTCCAGAGGTATCACACATCATTTTGGTCACAGCGTAGGAAAACACCAGGGAATCTGTCTCCTAACTAGCACTCGTACAACCACACCAGCCAAGCAGGAGCAAACTTAATAACTTATAAATATTTCATTCTTTGAGAGCAAATAGGTTGTTAAAAAAATAATTTTTGACTGAAATATCTAGAATATTAGTTTCATAATATTGTCTGTGTCTCAATACTTTAATTTTTTGGGTGGATCGGATCAACCACAACAAATTGACTTTCACAGACGACACTGATATTGTTGTCAAACAGAAATGTTGTCCTTTTATATGATGTTCGTAACATCATACCACTAAAAGGTCTTATAAGGTCTGAACCATCGCCACTTGTAATACATATGTCAGATGTTGACACTGTGAGACTCTGATGTGTCGTTGTGTCATAGACGTCAGATCATGCTCTGGGAGAAGAAGACACAGCTGGCTCGTGAGACGCGAGCCGCCGTTGACTCGGACATAGGAGAGGGAGAGATCAAGGCTATGAAGGCGGAGATCCATCGCATGCAAGTGCGACATGGACAGCTTCTGAAGACACAGGAACGCATGATCCAGGACATGGAGAAGGCAGTCTCCAGGTAGGCAAACCTGCATGCTCGATCGTGATCATTGTGGAAATATATCAGACCCGTAGACTGGGCAGGTGTGATGGATGTGTACACACACCCCTGCTGAGGCAAGAGTTCTGCCTGAGGTCTCAAGTGTGGAGGTTTTTTTGAGTTTCAAGGGGGGACGACACAGTTGAACTTTTTTGGGAACCTCAGGAGGATGCAGTTGGAGGTTTAGGGGAACCCGAAGGGGTAGTTGGTCTTAATGGGGTGCAGTCAGAGGTTGGGGAACCTGCAATTGCGATTGCAGAAAAATACACACACCCCCAAGGAAATCAGCCATGCTACAAGTATGTGTATTGAGGATTCATCCAGGGGTGGTAATCATTAGCAAGAAGTTGGCTGAATCAAATGTCTTGAATGTGGGAAACATGTCAAGATGCCTAGCATTAAATGGAATTGCCTCCAAAATATTGCCAATAGAGCGAGTTTAGAATCTGAATGTTATGTTTTCTATTTGAACATTTTACGGTCAGAATATTCAAATTGTGAACACTGTTTCGGGGTTATTATTAATTTTATTTACCCTAGTATTAAGAACATCATATAAACATGAAGTGCAGACAGCCTCAGTTTAAACATTATTGATCAAATACAACTGCATTTTTGTGCAGAAATAAAAATGTTAGACGGCATGTTGTCCCTTACCTATATACGCCTACATAATGCAATATATCATGACCATGTGCATTCAGGCGTGACACTATCGTGACCCGGGGAGAAGCACGTGCTAAACTCAACCAGAAAGTGGTAACAAAGGGAAAGTTCCAGAGACAGCTGGCTGAGCTGAGGAAGAAGATCAAGAACGCCATCTCGGTAGGGTCAACACAAGACTTCTCCTGTTGACAAATAGGACATTTGTTCCCCACTTCTTTTCCGTGTATGTCCGGGGTGAGGCTGGCCTCGAAACAGGTCCTCGATGTCCGTTTTCCACCTGAATGTACTTGAGCTGTTGTCTCCATCATCTGTCTCAACACCCCTCTATCTTTCACTCTTGTTCTCCACTCCTCTACCAATCCCTCCAAATCTCTCTTTACGTAATCCTCACATCTCTGTCTTGGTCGACCACGTCACCTTTTGCGTTCCACTTTCCGGGTAGCTGCTTTCATCGTTAACCATTCTCCAAAATCTAAAGCCAAATCATCAACTACACAAATTGCTGCAAACAACAAGGATTACCACTAACTATACACACACTCAGGAGGAGATGTACTAACTGTGCCCCCAAATTAGGGTATTAGTATATAAATACCTTCTGGTTAATGCACCGGCTTGGGAAACTGATTTTCTCAGTTTTAAAGTACATCAAAATATGTGGATTGCGCCCACTAATAACCGTCACTTTGTCGTGCAGGAGGCAAACAGTTGCGATGATGAAATCGAGAATCTAAGAAGCGACCAATCAGAGATGAGTCGCCACCTTGAGGAGAAACAACTGGAAGTGCAGCAGCAGCAGAGCACGGCGGACATGTTGGACGGAGACACTGAACAACGCATGGAGGAGAAACATAAGGTGGGTGGCATAGACTTCTCCGGCATTACTGCATTCTTCAATGGGAATTTTGCAGCTGTTAGGCAGTCCTCAATAAAGTATGTCATGCCTGGGGGCTGGGGGGGGGGTCTGTGGGCAAGCATGATGAAGTGTTACATGGGGATGTGGATTTTTGGGTAAATGTTATGTAACCATTTTTTTAATGTTGGCTCATCAAGCTGTATATTTTAAACTTGCCTTGTTCTAAGATCATACACGTTTTTGTGAACACCACCACAGCCTGCCGTTGAATATAATGTCATTAACATGTTGGAACAAACATGACGCCACCTGGCGGACAGACATCTAAGGCGCCACCTAGTGGACACATACATTTAAGGCGCCACCTACCAGCTAGTCATGTTTCACTTAACACACGACTGTCGTATCTTGTAAAAACAAGCAGCAACAATAACTACCACTTGATTCTATGCCCCAGAACCTGCTGAACCTGGTGCAGCGCCAACAGAAGGCCAAGTTCTACCAGCAGATCAAGGACGGCAAGTATGTGCGCGTGTGTCGCACGGACAGCGCGCGGCAGACGGAGCGCGCGCGTCAGGAGGAACGCATGCAGTCGACCCTGGCGATTGTCGACCGGCTGACGAACGACCTGCCTAATCTGCATCCAGCGCTACAGCGCGTCACCTATGTCTATGGCAATGGGCCAGCGGTTGGCTCTCAAGACTCCCTTGTCTCGCCTACAACAAGCCACTAGAGTTGGGTGCCTCTATGCTGCACTGTGCTTAACAACCTTGTCTCTTACACAAGATTCAAATTGGGAACACTACTCCGGGTTATTAAATGCTAGTATGCCATCAACATATTTATTCTTGTATAAAGAACTTTGTATTAAAATGAGGTACAGACAAGTTCCGTTTAAGTACAGGGAAAACAGTGACAAGGACGAGTAGTCACCCAGTCTTGCAGTGCATTATGGCAAGCTTTGAAACCTTAAGTTTGTTAGTTTTAGTTCCTGCAGCTTTATGTGATAATGTTTAACACATAGTTTTACCTTTTCACCATGTATATTATTCTTATATTATTAAATGTGTGTACTTTACTTTTTACTTGTCAATGTTCTTATTAGTGATTTATGTATATTCCAATTTATTTGGTGTGATAAAATATCTAACCAGATATACAAAGTATCACATTTTATTCACACGTTTTGTGCAAATAAATTATTTCTTTAAGCAACTATGACCTAGACCGAGGGACCAATTTACTAATTTCATAAGCCAGATTTTGCACATTAAAGTCGATTTCACTCTTGCATCAAATAACACTGTCAACACTACTGCATATATCTATCATATGGCGACAGTTTTTGCATATTATCCACTGCCAACGCGAATGAAGCTTACGATAATTTTATGATAATATACAAATCACTTTTCGAAATATCTTGTCCCATATATATATTAATTGAACAATCCTAAATCTGTAGAAGACTCTAAAAACACCAGAGAGAAACGAGTTGTATGTAGTGATGACATCACGTAGAGGCACCTCTAAGGGCAGTAGAAGGATCATCATTCATGCCTCAATAACGTTATAAGGGATCATCTCAGAACATCGATATCCGACAAAAATTATTTTAATTCGAGGGAGATCAGAGGCAATTTTGTTTGGTGTCGGACATCGATATTATCACAATGTTTACAATCTTCTCAGAAGGCGAAGGTGGGGGCTGAGGCCAGATGAAACTAATTTTGTCCAAAATCAGACATCAATGAGATGATCCCCCAACACCACACTGAAGCCTTCGTTTTCACGTTCCTGTGGCTGTCGGCAACAAAAACAAGCCGACCACCTGAAGCTGTCTTGTCAAAACTTGAGCAGCGAGTAATTACCAATCCTGTTATCGTGAATGGGCCAATTATCTGCAGTTTGGCAGGATACTTACTTCCTTCTACATGCACTGTCAGTATTAAAGGAAATAAAAATGAGGCATTAGCCAAAATCCTTTTTCCATGTGTACACAAAGTTTAACATTGTATGTAACGTTTGACAACATTAAACAAATACAGAAAAATACATTTGTAGTATAAATTCGATTTTAAGCCCGTCTGTGAAGCGATTCCCGCGGAAAATGAAATTTTAATGAGCTAGGCGATCACGTGGTATCGTGACGTCACTTATGACACACACTCGCATAAGGCCGACCTTTCCATGCATTCAGAGCATGTTTACAAGGATAGCTTTTGGGTCGAAACAAGCGTCAGAACGAGTTATTGTGCAATATTCCGACGTAATACAAACACTAGTCATCATAGAGGAACAAACATTTATCTTACGGTTCCACATGAATCGAATTTTATTCAAAACAACGAATGCGAATGGGCCTACAAGTCGACTAGGTTTCGCCGAGCTCGGGCTCGTTTTCAGAATAATTATATCGAATGCAACCAATGGGAGATAAACATACATAGCAAACATATATTGTATCCAGCTACATAAAGTAACGTGTATAATCTCATAAATCATCACTGCCACAAAAATGAAAATATGGTCATTATATATAACGATGTTTCTAAATTGTATTTATCCAGACAGATCTCGATCTGTTTTCACATATATAATTACAGTATATTACCGTACAATATATTTACAATTAATAAATTATATATCCATTATATTTGTTTGGATAAATAAAATTTAGAAACATCGTTGACCATATTTTCATTTTTGTGGCGAATAAATAGTTACTACAAAAATTATTTACAAACAGTGCATTATAGTATAAAATGATTTTGTTTATATTACTTCGTGAAAACATAAACAAGTGTATAGAAAATCAAAGGTTTGCATGCTGTCAGGATTGAACAGACATCACCCGATTGTAAAATAAATGACAAGTAACCAACGCGCCTACCCACTGAGCTAGCGGGACCAACGGAAACTCTCTGCCCGATTTAAGTTATGATAAATTGTACCACTCCGTCATATATCGATATTCTAGTGATATTATACACGTTACTTTATGTAGCTGGATACAATATGTTTGCTATGTATGTTTATTGGTGTAGATTATCTCCCGTTGGTTGCATTCGATATAATTATTCTGAAAACGAGCCCAAGCTCGGCGAAACCTAGTCGACTTGTAGGCCCATTCGCTGTTTTGAATAAAATTCGATTCATGTGGAACCGTAAGATAACTGCTTGTTCCTCTATTATGACTAGTGTTTGTATTACGTTGGAATATTGCACAATAATTCGTTCTGACGCTCATTTCGGCTCAAAAGCTATACTTGTAAGTAAACATGCTCTGAATGCATGGAAAGGGTCGGCCTAATGCGAGTTCGAGTCATAAGTGACGTCACATCTCGGCATCCTGAAAAGCGCGCCAAAAATATGCATATTCGAAAATGTCCGGATGCACACCATAAAATGTGGAATTTCTAATTCATTGAATTTTTTTATATTTTTTGGCTTGGTGGACGTGGAAATAGATAGCAGGATGTAATATAACATGAATTCAAGCAATAGATGTTATTCCCTTTAAAGGTGGTAAACTCGGTCCTAAAGGCATTGCATTTCGTCAGTGCTAGATTTCAGTTACATTTTCTAAGACACTGCATACCACAAACAAGGTATACATTCTGCACACAAGGGATCAAAAAACCTAGATAGTTGCTTCAAAATATTCATCTACCATGGCCTACATAGATACCCTCATGCAATCCGACTAAATTATATCAAACAACAATCGTTCACTTAAAAAGTTTGACCTTTATTTCCAGCAAACCCTTCGCATACACATCAAATGCCTCAGAATTTAGGCGGCTTCGGTCTTGATGGTATCTTTCTTGAGCGGACCCTACAAACACAAAGTCAACATTAACAACTGTCAATCATACAGACATCAAAACTGTGAAAAACAGGTTTACCCAAGAAACTTTCCCCCCCCAATATGCCGAGTGAGATGGTATCACAGCAGCTGCCAGCCGAATCATACCAGGTACAAAGAATTATGTAATATCACGTAAAATTGCAACGTGGAGGAAGAATTATGTGTGCAAAGTGATATTTATTATTCAACACCCAAGCTCAGTAATGAAGCGTCTTCATGCAAGTGATGTGGCATACGACAGTAGGCAACCATCACCAGCAACACTATCCGGCGCAAATTACATCATCATAGCTCATACTGATTGCATTTAGACATGTTTAGTTATAAAAATACACTTATTTTATGCAATGCCAGTCATTCGGATATAAATGGTTCCCCATAAGTAGGAAAGAAAACTACTTTGTATTTGAGGGGGTTGGTGCAGTATAGTGCTGATTCTGAGGTAATTATGTTTTTAAGTTTGATTGCTTCACTGCCTATGCTTAGGGGCAAGAATATACAAGTATTGTGGCGCCCTCTGTAGTATTCTTTGTAACTTTGTGGGTTTGTCGATCTGTGTGGCTTAGCACTATACTACACCAACCCCCTCATTTATTATTTGAAAAAGGAACAGGTGGAGAGGGGGTAAAGGAAAGCTGCATGCAAATGTTACAAGGAAATACATTATTAACTAACATACTACCAAGAATATATTATTTTACATTCGCAACGATCTTGTTCAGAAATGAAATTAGCTTCATGTGAACGAGATGGCATATTGACAAAATGTAGGTAAGTCACCATGCAGGTCCTTCAGAGGCAAATTACATCATCATCACAAGCAATACCTTGCAGCTCATAGCCATGATAACTGAGGCTAGTTATGGTTCAAATAAAAAGCAAAATGTGGGGAAACCATTAAAAACCGAGTTTAGTCTGAGCTGGACTTACCATGAACTTCTGTTTCTCCTCATGTGTCTGGAAGCGACCGTGCCCGAACTTGCTCGTCGTGTCGATCATCTTCAGGTTGATCTTCTCCAGGGCAATCCTCTTTGTATGCACCAACAGTGACTGAAACATGGCAGTGGCAGAGTTGCAGTCTTCCCCAATAAAACAGCTATGATTTTATGGATAGTCAGACCCACAGAAACATTCAAAAGTTGGCTGTGTCATCAGAAGGAAGGCAGCATGTGCTATCGTCAAACACCACAGTGTCAGGATGCCAAGCGCACGGCACCAAATGCAGGTTCATCAATTCACATAACCAACTGCAACAGGGACTATTTTCCCAAGCAAACAAAACATCACTTTAGAAACTGCTCTACAATATGAATAAGTGCAATAAATTCTGACATGATGTTATATATAAGTATGTATAAGCATTGGAATATTAGGTGAAATCAGTTGCATTACTGACCTGCATTGTAGGAAAGTATACACAAAAATGCTTTATTATCACATCCCCAAAACAACCAAATCAATGCCTGTAATTCGAATTTGTTTTGCCAATCACTAAAGAAACGTGCACACACCTTGCGCAGAGTGAGCACCCTCTTCTTCGGGCCGACACAGCAGCCACGGATCATGATGAAGTCGTTGTTGACCTCACCGTAGTGGGGGAAGCCACCCATGGGGGTGATGGTCTTCTCTGTGATGTCGTACTGGGTCGACGCATTGTTCTTGATTAACTTGCCGTCCTTCCCGTGCACACCCTAAGACAGTGCAGCAACGGATATTAGTAACCAAGCAAGACTAACAAAAACCTGCAATACAAATACATTCCTCGTTAACTTAGTAAAACTTTGCAAGCTATAATTGGCCAGTGTAACAGGTCGAGAATAGAATAGAATCACCTTACCTTAGAAGCAATACCTATTTCTGACATGTTCTCGATAGTCTCATATTCTCTATAAAGGACTACTCTCAGCCCAATACATTACAAATTAGCGTACCAATTAATTATATTATTATAGGTATTCGGTAAGAAAACAAAGTGTTGCAACATAATGTCACATAATTAACCTCTCCAATTCTGTAGATCTTCTTGTTGATCTCTGTGCGATGGTGGTAGCCCTTCTGACCGGCACGTGCAATGGAGAAGGACACACGCGATGGATGCCAAGCTCCGATGCAAGCAACCTTACGCAGACCTTTGTGGGTCTTGCGGGGAAGCTTCTTGGGGTGCCAACGCGACGTTACACCTGGCAACAAAATGGTACGGTAAATATCATGTTTACAGGAAAGAGAGGGTACTCAAATCGTCCTAAAAACCACTGTAGTCTAGTTGCAATATGGAACTGTATTTCCTGATAAAACATTCGTGTTTTTTTAAACAAATATTCAGACCCACAACACAGTTGGAAAGTTTGTTGTGTCATCAGAAGGAAGGCAGCATGTGCTATCTTCAAACACCGAAGTGTCAGGATGCCAAGCGCACGGCACCAAATGCACTTTCATCATTTTGCACAACCAACTGTAAATATATTTTTGTTTTAACAATTATCCCAAGTAAACATAAATTAGTGTTCAGAAACAATAGAATTCTGTTTAATGTCCTGACATTATATTACGGATATGAAAGTGTACTTTACTATGAACATGATTTTCAGCAACTGGAATTATGTTCAGATTAAAAGTATACAGGTCACGACTCATTACATCCACACAACAATTTACGAGTTGAGCAACAGGTCATGTGTCCACCTGGTTCTTGTGCATCTGTCACGTAACAAACAGACGACAATTTGGGTGGACGTGTTTCTCTAGCACAAGCTACCAAGCCACATGACGATTAGAAAACACCAAGGACCTGGGTTTCGTGCATAATTCTGTTAAAAACCACACTTGAGGTAATTCAACAATCTAATTGAGAACTGATCAACGTATGCAAACATGCTAACTCACCCTTGAATCCCTTGCCCTTGGTGACTCCGATGACGTCAATCATCTCATCCTGGGCAAACACTGAACTGACCGAGATCTGCTTCTCAAGGTTTTCACGCGCCCACTCTATCTTCTGAGCGATGGTTCCCCCGTTGAGACGGACCTCCATCACATGGGCCTTCTTCTGCCTCTTCTTCAGCAGTTTGATCTGCCACACAACACACATTGGCATTAGATTATGCAGTGGTGATACCAACTCACACCTAGCTTGCCGTCTAGAAATACTTCAACAGGTCATGCCAAACCAAAAGAAACTTCTTACGATCAGATCCAGAATTCAAGCAATGTTGTATGTAATCCATCATGGCTAAACAGTGAATCATAGAAACACAGGAAAGTTTACTATCTTTATTTGCAAGTTACTGTAATGGCTTTATGTATTGGGATACCCTAAAAATCTAGAAAAATAATAATTTTTCTGTAATGTATGTTTTGGGACACCTTTGTTGAGAATTACATCAAAGCTAAAAAAACACCACCCGCTTCGTTGCGCGGCGCATTAATACTTCTTCACAACAAAATAGACTGCTCAAAAGTTAGCATTTAATCGTAGAAATCGCCTGCAGACGCGTGTTTTGGAATAATTCCTGGGTGTTTCCATGTTTATGCCCGCAGTAAATGTTAAACTTTAATCTCATTGGTTGAAAATCACCATTAAAATAGTCGCTGTGTGGCGTAAAAGAGGGACTGGAAATTGTGTGTTGCTGCGTTCGACTACAAAACCGCGTGGTGGTTGGTGCTATTTAGCCATGGAAATCGCCATCATTTCTCACTTTTGACGCTTCCCAGTGAAACTTCAGTATTATTATATGCTAACTGCAGAAATAAATTGCCGTTATTGGATGACACTATTTCGCGGTACCAGTTTAAATGTGCCCCTGTATTCGGGCGTATTCAGGCCGTGAGTGGGAGTCGGGTTGATTCGGGCGTTCTGACCACGAGAGGGTTAAGATATATAATATCACTAGCACAGGAGTCACCTCATAAATATAAACAACAAAATTGACATGACACAAATTAGAATAGCATGATTTGTTTTTATAGTTGATAATTACTCAATGTATCAACATACGTATAATACAAGGACCGATTAGATGTACTCGTGTACACATTGACGTACATATGGATACTTAGGTATACATTTCAATACGTATTATGAATAAAGCAATTGTGAACATGACAACTGGATTCAGAATTTAAAATAAAAAAGGTTTTTGTGTACGTAGAAAAACTATAGACTATGGGTGTCAATTTTATTAATGATAATACTGTGTATTGTTAACTGTCTCTACTATGTTTGAATCTGGACACATAGATTATTTCTTTCACGTGTGCAATGCTGATGAAGATCATAGTGTTTGGAAAAACATTGAAGTAGTAGGGTAAAAGGTTAATTAATTTATAGTAAAATTTTAATTATTGGATTTTATGTCATCCAACTTTAGCAACTGAAGTCTCATTCGTACTGCTTTTTTTGTAATTTGAAGTGCCTGATGACCCCATAAATGTAAGCCCTAATTAACGAGGGAGACCAAGAGCATTGTACATAATATATTAGGTGGTAAAAAGTTGTTTTAAATATTTTACAAAGCCAGGTTAACACCAGGGTAATAAAACGGGGATATTCATGTCCCTAAATATTGGGACAATGAATCTGAGTTTTAATTATTTTTAAGTGTCCCAAAAACTCTCAATACAGTCATCACAGTACACAATCCAAACATCCTTCAATTTTTTTCTTCAAAATTATGCACTCCTATTAAAGGACGGCACACATTATTCACGCACTACAGAATTGGATCTTATAGAACCCAATCAGCAAAGGGTTAAATAAATCCGAGGATGGAATTTTTATCAAAGAACCCAATTTTCAATGGGTAAAAATAATTCTAAGGATGGAATTTTTACAAAGCAGCATCAGTGTTCTCACTTGGGAGTAGCAGACGATCTGGATGACCTTGCAGTACTTCTTCATCTTCGCGAGGTCCTTCTCAATCTCCTTCTTGCCCATATCATCCTGCCACTTCTTGGCGTACTTCGTGAACGCCTTCTTCTTAGAGCGACACCTGTTGGGAGGCAAGAGAATCGTGCGTGGCACTCATCACAGCAGCCAGATGGCAGAGCTGCGAGAGGAGTAGCACAGCGCACTAAGACTGGTTCGCCCTACCCTTCACACGCAGTACACGTGGAGTGGGGTGGCATGGCTCACCAAACTGGTTGGAGCCATTTTGTAGCAATAAATAATGGAAGTTTCGTCCATTTTTGTTATCATAAACAAGGTAGTCAATATCCAAATGTTAGTGGCGCAAAAACAAGTAAATATAAATTATACAATTCCGAAATAAAATATCCTTATCCATCTTTGCACGATAATGATGTTTGATTACACAAATTTAAATCTCTTTCAAATAAGGTATGTATTACCATAATCAAATGGTACTTTCTCAAGAAATGTAATGGACATTACTTCAGATGTCAGTAACATCATATTCAGCTTGTGTTAGGGTAAAGTACTGCCTTCTGCGTACCAGTTGGTGTAGAAGCGGCGTCTGAATTCTTCCCTCAGATGTTCGGCCCAGACTGTCTTGAATGTGCGCAGGCCACGGGGGGTCTCGACATAGCCAACAATACCAGCCACGATCATTGGAGGAGCCTCCAAGATAGTGACGGCCTCCACAATCTCCTTCTTGTGGGTCTCTGCAACAATTTTAACATTGCATAAGACGTGTAACTGGCTCACTACTCTTGGTGCGGTACATTACCAGTATTCAATTCAGTAATTTGTACGATTACTTAGGCAGATAGTTACGTCGTTCAATTTTGATGTCAGCCATAATCCAAAGTAGGGCTTAGTTCATCCAAAACAACTTTTTCTAAAGTTTGATTTGATTCTAGTTTGATTACCAAGTGTTAGATTCATCTTATGACAAATTTGTCCAGACCCTCCAATTAACAGCATTTGTGTCAAATCTGAACCCACCTCGATTTCGCCATTATAAGTAAATTTGTTATCTCAGCATGTTAGTTCCATCATTCAACATCATCTCAGGCATATGTTACACAAATGTTACGTCTCAGAGCACTTTTGAAGCCCAAATACAGACAAGGACAGCAGCATTTGTTGATGCTAACCAAGATGCTATTTACGCATGTGTGCTAATACAATATTTTGTACATGTAAATGTCTGGAATGATGTTGAATGATGGAACTAACACGTCAAGATATAAAATTTAGGCAAACATTTAGTTATAACAACAAAATCGAGGTGGGTCCGGATTGGACAAGTGCCCAATTAACTTCCCGACTTTTAATAAGAATGAGTTACTTGAGCCTGGTCTGTTCACTTCGCGGACGATGTGGGTCATTCCAGCCTTGTACGAGAGGAACGCTGTCAGGTGGACTGGCTTCGTTCTGTCATCTTTCGGGAAAGACTTGCACTTTCCACGAATCCTCCTGCAGCGCTTCTTGGGCAGGAATCCCAAATGTCCGTGGCGCGGAGCCGAGAACTTTCGATGTGACTATTATGGAAAGAAAACATTAAACGTTTACTACGTGGAAGACGTCATAAACATAAATAGTCTACTATCATTTCCTGTACTTCCAAATGTCAGGGCTCGCTACTTTCTGGGCACGACACGTAAACTGCAATTCGCAGCATGTTGCCCGGTACTCTTATTAGTTAACTATTTAATTTTACAGCTATGCAAAAAATAA
Organism: Paraescarpia echinospica; assembly: GCA_020002185.1. Classification (NCBI taxonomy): domain Eukaryota; kingdom Metazoa; phylum Annelida; class Polychaeta; order Sabellida; family Siboglinidae; genus Paraescarpia; species Paraescarpia echinospica. Next base: position 13,390,049 of record CM034535.1, on the reverse strand, counting down.
CTACAGAGAGACATGTATAAAAGCATTTAGTATAAATAGATGTAACTAGCATGCGTTGATGGTTAATTTGTATTCGATCAATTCTTAGATTTTATTGACCACCCAAAAAACATCAACCCACCATGCTTAAATCGTGTCAAGAAAAGGCCGTGTATTTCAGATCGAGGCTGGTCGCTGTATTGGCTATACCCCATTCAATACTGGTCGTTTCGGTATGCCGTAAACTCTTCAATGAACAACATGAGGGCATTATTATTATTTATTATTATAAAGCACTTATTAAGCGCCGTGTGTCCGGATAACAAATCTGCTCAAAGGCGCTGACAATCGTAGAGTATAAATAAAAATACATTAAATGACCTAAAACATACTAAATAGAAATATTAAATAGAAAGGTGAAAGGAAATGATTTAACAGAAGCATATACAAATTACATAAAATGTCAATTAGATAAACCTGAATATATATATATATACGTATATATATATATATATATATATATATATATGTTAAATAAGGGTGGGACTTCCAATATTGTCGAAGAGTAGTAGCTACATGCCATGCTGCACAAACATGTTGGCGCCTTCTGTCTGCATGAATTGACGACTATATATAGGCTGCAGTGATCCTCATCTGGCTTAACACAAAGCATCATTCTCAACTATTGCGCTGAAACGCGAATTTCGATTAATTATTAATTGTATTTAACCAATACACAATATAGTATAGAAAACCATATTGTAAATGTCACACTTCAACTGTTTATTCTGAAAATAACTTGAACACAAACACTCCTCGGTGCCACGTTTATTGTATTAAAATAAACATATTCAAAACAATTGCACACACGGCGAAGGGTTTCAAGTACATAATTCAGTTATATTAACAATATACTATCACTGCGTGTTGGCTTTTATGAATACAATTGGGTGTAATTTATGCTTAATCGGGCAACAAAATGGGACCAATCTGCACAGACCACATATGAGTCCCACTTTGCTGAAAACGCACCCCCAAAACGATCTCGTTATGGGCCTGCTGGGGATGCTGATATGGTGTTTGTATATATATATATATATAAGATGAAAGAATACAAGACGAAACCACATGGTCCACCAATCTCACACCCACTTCATTGTTCTTCCAGTTAGAAGAGTAACTTTCTGCATTATGAGTCCCCACGTGAACATGTGGGGCCCTCTGCATTGTGAAAAAACTATAACCCCACATGAACTTGTGGCGCCTCCTGGAGTATGAATTGGTAAAATGTGAACCTCCCCCCCCCCATAGTGAAAAGCCTGATACACACGCATACATGCATGCATACGAATACACACATACACGCATACGTACGTATACACAAGCACACACACGTACGCCTATCAACTCGTGCACTCACACACGCATTCACGCACACAAACACACGTACAAACCAACACACACAAAAGCACGCACGCATGCACGTACTTTACGAGTCCATCAGAGGTTTGCATGTTAAGTGTCTCCTTTATCCCTGTGTTTCTTCCGAATCACACAAGCAAAGTATGAATTTTAAAGGTTAAGTTCTTTTATAGCACAGTATCCAGTCATTGGGACTGCTCAAGGCGTTTTACACTACTCCAGACATATTCAATCCTATTTTCAGCCCCGACCAAAAATATTGAGCAGCCCTTCAAGCACCCCCCCCCCCCGTTCCGGTGCCTATGGTGTGTAGGCCTAATTATGTTTTTCTTTTAAAAAACTGAATTTGAACAACTGAAAAAAAAATCATTATCATGAAAAATGTGATGGATCGTACTCGTACGCCTGTGCTCCCCGAATGTGACGACGACCCGGATGCGCCAGCTGAGCGATTGGTCTTTTACTTCACATACAAGATCGCTGATATCAGTACACGGCTAGTGATTGCACGCTCGCAATGCCAACTGCCCGCATTCCTACACGACATCGATTGCCGTATTGAAGAACCATTGTGCGACTTTCAACTTGCTACAGTCACCAACAACTGCGGTCTGGTTGAGACGACATCCAGCAAATCTCCTTCCAACATTGACGTCATTTCTGGAAGCATGCTTAACTCTAACATTGAAATTCTTGGACCAGTGTTAACCAGCTTGTTAACATGTCCATAGTGTCGGCATCACTACATGTCGCCATGCAACATGCGGTAGTAACACCGCTGTTAAAGAGGAATGGTCTTGATCCAGAACTGTTATCGAATTATCGTCCAATATCAAATCTATCTTTCGTATCGAAGATAGTCGAGAGATGCATTGCAATGTAGATACGACAGTACATGGATGCGAACATCATCTTCAATATTTTCCAAAGTGCGTACCTCCAATGCACAGCTGTGAAATAGTCGTAGTATGCATACAGGACGACATACTGCTTTATCTGGATAAAAAGAAGAGCGCATGATACTAGTGCTACTAGATCTCAGTGCGTGATACTGTCGACCACCATTTACAGTTCAATCAACTGCACAGAATTGGCGTGCGTGGCAACGCACTGTGCTGGTTGAAGTCGTATCTGTCACAGCGAACACAGGCAGTTAAAGTTGGCAACATAATTTCAAGAAGTGTCGATCTAACATGTGATGTGCTTCGGGGTAGCGTGCTCGGGCCTCTTCTGTTCACGATCTACTGCCTTGGACTCGACCATGTTTTTGAATATCTTCAACTGCGCTACCATATGTACGCTGATGATACGCAGTAATATAACATGTGGACTTTCCCCGTGACCAGCCATTTACAATGGTCACTAACCGAATATCTCGTTGTACCACCGATGTGAAAGCTTGGGTGTCTTACTATAATTTCCTGCTTAACGAGAACAAAACCGAGGTGATTGTCACATCTGCAGTGAACAATCGGAAACTTGTTCACCCGCCTATGTATGTGGCTGTGCTGTTTCGTCGAAGCCTGTTATCCGCGACATCGGCGTTCTTCTCGACAACACTATGTCGATGACGAATCACGTGCGTCGTGTTTGCCAGGTGGCATATTGTCACCTCCGAAGCATCGCGTTGATTAGGAAATGTCTTATCACTAATGCCTGCAGAACCATTGTGGACGCCTTATTTATGTCACGTATTGATTACGGCAACGCAGTGTTATATGGTTTACCGGAGACGCACTTGCGAAAGTTGCAGATGATACAGCATTCCGCAGCACATCTCGTTACCGGGACAATGAGACGAGAACACATAACACCTGTTCTGTATCGTCTACACTGGTTGCCTATACGCCAGCGGATCGAACTCAAGCTGTTACTGCTGGTATATCGTGCAGCGCACCATCTCGGCCCTGCGTACATGTCATCGCTCGTGACATCCTACACGCCGACCAGATGACTTAGATCGGCCGAACAAGGTCTGCTGACTATTCGGAGATATCATCTTGAACATTATGGCCGTCGTTCCTTCTCGGTGGCTGGCCCGATCCTGTGGAATGCCCTGCCTCATGCAGTCAGGCATGCAAACTGCGCTGCCACTTTCAAATCACTCTTCGACAGGCCTTCAAAGAACATTGCAGTCCGCATCGATGACATTTGTGAAATGTTAATATTCGGTTATGTACTTAAGATGCAGTTATTTATTTATTTATTATTATTTTTTTAATTAGCATATTTTATGTATTTATTTAATTTTATTTAATCACATTATTGATTTTATCTGCACAGAGGCGCTGGCAATCGTAGAATATAAGTAAAATACATTAACTGACCTAAAACATATTAAATAGAAATATTAAAAGAAAATGATTTAACAGTAGCATATAAAAATTACATAAAATGTCAGTTAGATAAACCTATATATATATATAGATTGGTCCCATTTTGTTGCCCGATTAAGCATAAATTACACCCAATTGTATTCATAAAAGCCAACACGCAGTGATAGTATATTGTTAATATAACTGAATTATGTACTTGAAACCCTTCGCCGTGTGTGCAATTGTTTTGAATATGTTTATTTTAATACAATAAACGTGGCACCGAGGAGTGTTTGTGTTCAAGTTATTTTCAGAATAAACAGTTGAAGTGTGACATTTACAATATGGTTTTCTATACTATATTGTGTATTGGTTAAATACAATTAATAATTAATCGAAATTCGCGTTTCAGCGCAATAGTTGAGAATGATGCTTTGTGTTAAGCCAGATGAGGATCACTGCAGCCTATATATAGTCGTCAATTCATGCAGACAGAAGGCGCCAACATGTTTGTGCAGCATGGCATGTAGCTACTACTCTTCGACAATATTGGAAGTCCCACCCTTATTTAACAAGATTTAACAAAATTGCCATCCAGAGAATGAACTCTAGGTGGCAGGTGGACAAGGAAGCCCTTTGGCTTATGGAGAGTCCAACCCTTTTATCTATGTGTATCCCGCCCTTCTGAGGTATGTGTCGATTTTATTTTTAAACATATTCACGCTGCTAGCACCCACACAATCAGCAGATAATCTGTTCCATTCATTTACAGTCCTTTTGTGAAAATGAGAACTTTCTTATATCTAATCTACACTGCTCCTTTGCTAATGTAACTTCATGTCCTCTAGTCCTTATGAGAGAAACATATTTCTATCAATATTTTCATAACCATTCATTATTTTAAACACTTCTATCTGACCTCCTCTCAATCTCCTGGTCTCTAGTGTTGTTAAACCACATTCTTTTAGGCGAATTTCATAACTACGATCCCTCAGTTTTGGTATCATTTTAATCGCTCTCCTCTGTACTCTTTCTAGCATATCTATGTCCTTCCTGCGATATGGCCTCCACGCTTGCATACAATATTCTAATTGAGGCCTCACTATTGCTTTGTACAGCGGTATTATTAGTTCTTTTTCCTTATACGCTATATTTCGCCTAGTTAATCCAAGGATTTGATTTCCCTTTGAAGCTGCATTTCCGCACTGCTCTGAAACCTTCATATCAGCACTAATGGTTAACCCTAAATCCTTTTCTTTTACAGTAGTACTTAGTTCAATACCCCCCATTGTATATTGTACCTCTTCGTTCCCATGTCCTGCGTGGAGGCATTTACATTTCCCAAAATTGAACAGCATTTACCACTTTTCAGACCATTTGATCAACTTGTCAAGATCATCTTGTAAATGTTGTCTATCTCCATCACTTTTAATCCTTCTAAACACTTTTGTATCATCCGCAAATTTCAACACCTTGCTTGTTATTTCATCATCCAAATCGTTGATATTTATTAAGAATAATGTAGGTCCTAGTACTGATCCCTGTGGTACCCCACTCAATACCGATTTCCAGTTTGAAGCCTCCCCATCAACTACTACACGTTGTCTTCTGTCAATCAGCCATTTTTCTATCCAGTTTATTATACCATTTCCTACGCCATGGGCCTTTAGTTTAAGCAATAATCTTTGATGTGGTACTTTGTCGAAAGCTTTTTGAAAATCTAAGTATACGATATCTACTGGTGATCCTTCACCTACCCACTTAGTGATGTCTTCCAAAAAACATAACATATTTGTTAAGCATAACCTCGCTTTAAAAAAATCTAGGTATAAACGGAATAAACTATAAATAAATCTGCCTAAGTTTTTTTAGCTTGTCTAAATATTTGTGATTACGTTTTGGCGGATGTTTAACCTTCGTTCTACTGTCGTCTTGTAAAGAGTCCAAACACTGCCTTGTCTTCTCCCGCCCGGCGGATCTGACAATCGCATTCCAGTTAGCCACTCACACCAACGACATTAGTTGTGGTTCACATGGAGGTTGGATTAGGATATCGAGGGGCTGTTGGCGATTTTGCGTGGTGAGGTTCCACCGTTCCAGAGTTGCCGGTGTGGCCGGAATCGCGCTGCACCTCTCCATGCTGTCGGATATATGACATCGGAAGACGCAGTGGAGGGTGGTGTTCATTGTTATTTAACGTGAGGTGCGTATGAACTCGTCGCACTCCTAGCTAACCTACGATACCTGTGATATATATTAATTGAGACCACTGCGATTAGCAACAATACCAGTGCTTTAAAGAATCGACGCTAAAACGATTCTCCCATGCCGACATAAAAAGCAATATTGCATGTATGATGATAATTATATAAATATATATTGCTTAAGGTAACCACTGAATACCGACTACATTCAAAGCTCACACGCCTGCATGGCTTCCGAACTAAAAAGTCGAATCCTTTCACTTTACTTGGACCGAACACAGTACATACTAGGCCTACGTCTATAAATACGTAAATCCGCCTGGATGCACGTCAGTGACGTGCTATAAACGGCTACGTAATACTACGTAGAACAATTGTGATTTACGTGCGACAAGTGTTGGTATTATATTTTAAATATTCATTGTGTGAGGCGAGGTTCTAAACTAATTTCAGCCTCAACCTCACGAATGCTGATAACAATATAAAGATAACGAAACTTATAATACAATTGTTGGTGACGTCATAGTCATTCTTTTTATTTTGACTGAAAACGGCAGCATGACATGGCAGAGTGAGCATATATGTGGTACTGGACTGGGCGATTTGACGAAAGCTCGACATGGACGGCACGTAGTATGTCCCGAGTATGGAGATGACGCTCGGTCACATTTGTTTTCTTTTATCGTTATGCCGTTGTCTACTTTCTGTTTCATATTAAAGTAAACGGTATTTGTAAATATAAGGTTCAACCAATGCATTTACGCCGTCGATGTGCCGAAGATTAGCGGTTCGAATCCACGTCAAACTACCTGTATTTTTTATTTCCCTTTTATTTCTTTTACGGTTTCAAAATAATTATTTATATAATATTATTTTATCACCCAAAATTATATTGTTTATATGTGTTAGTATTACTGGGTTGTATTAATGAATACATCGCAATATATTGTGGTGGCATTGTGTGAACGTGTACTAGCTTTCGTGCAGTAGTTGTAAAGTAACTTAATATTCACTACACAACGTTTGTTTGTGCTACAATAAGCTTATAAATGCGGTGAATACGGGGGGGGGGGGCTGAGGTTGACACTTGAGAAGAAGCTTCTATATCCAGCCCCCACCTAAAGTATTGTGAGGGGGGTCAGCAGCTCCCAGCTGGTTCTGCTGCCTTAGCCTGCCTATGGTTCCATAGCTGGTTCTGCTGCCTTAGCCCGCCTATGGTTCCATAGCTGGTTCTGCTGCCTTAGCCTGCCTATGGTTCCATAGCTGGTTCTGCTGCCTTAGCCTGCCTATGGTTCCATAGCTGGTTCTGCTGCCTTAGCCTGCCTATGGTTCCATAGCTAGCTGGTTCTGCCGCCTTAGCCTGCCTATGGTTACTAGTTTGCCAGTGACGTTCATTGAGTGGTCTTTTCGAGGGAAACATCAAAGGATTGACAGAGTGTTCCCTTGAGTAGTGCCTATATTTCCCATGCGCCTGCTTCACTCCAACCTTGGCGATTCTTCCTTCTGTTACCATAACGGCATGTTCAGCTTGAGTATCATGGCTGTATAGCCATTATCAATATATACAGACCAACTAACTATCAATGGAGCTGACAACAATTTAACCTAAGGTAGGGTTATATAAAGGGCCGTGGAAATAAATTTGTTGAGCTTCAGAAACATTCCAGATGACATCATCAGAAGGAGAACAAAAGTACGAGATATATGAAAACATTATAATATAACAAAAGATAAACTGGAGGTGGGCAGGTCACATAGTCGCAACGCAAGCAACCATAGTGGATCATCAGACATGCAGCTCTTCGGACAAGAGAAGGCGAAGACAAAGACACTTGAAAATATTTAGTGGATGGCTACGTCCTGCAATGGAAGGACAAGGCTTGCGTGAAAAGTACACGCACGCACGCACGCACGCACGCACGCACGCACGCACGCACGCAAGCAAGCATATGCACGACTTCCTTTTTAAGGACTGGGCTCTTTAGCGAGTCCTGAGATGCATGTACAGCTATCTGTGCACCAGATACTTAAAATCTGGCGTGCGCGCACAGAAAAAAACACCAAAGCTATGTACTTTTGTTTGAAACGTCACGGAAAAGGGTAAACTGACTATGAAGTAAGTAAAAATATAACTCATTTGTAATTCATGTTGTCGACAACGTCAGGATCACCAAGTAAGGCAAATACGGTAATTGGTGCATCGCGCTGTATGAAGGTTTTACGACATTTCATTTACTATAACATGTTAATATTACATTTATTTTGTCCTTTTACCGAAATAAGCACCTCGCGACTGTTGCATTGATGTATGATCTACTGGAAGAACTTCTTACATTTCTAAAGTTGTTTTTATTACGACGTACCGTAAAGCGGTGAAGGTCGCCTCCATCTCGACGCAGACTGGGATAGTGTTCTTTTATTTAAACAATTTCACAAACATGCCGGACGATAACGGCATTAACCAGAATGCGTATGAACGATTTTTTCTCAAGGTATTCAGTATAATTGATGCCCCCGTCACTTATTTCAAAGGTGAGAAGTTAGGACACACGGGCTTCATTTGACGACGACCCTAGCCGGCCTAGGCTATGCCTGGACCCCGGTGACAGGCCGGTGTAGACATTGTTTTGTTAGTGATTACACTGTCTGTACAACTAGGGACCGTTTCACTAACATTCTTCAGAGCTCTTAAACCCGATTTTGCTCCATAAAATCGAGTGTTCTCCTTACCTAGGAGCGAAAATTAAAAACTACGTTTCACTAACAATTTATCCTGGAATCTGCCATCTGGATACGGTCCATAAAAACGGTCAAAAAAATTCTAATTTCTAAGACGACGTTACACCACTCTTTAACTGTCATAAACAGATAGATTTTACTAACTGCGTTTTAATTTGGGTCCACTTTCACGCAGAGAACCAGTTGTTCACAGCCAAATAATTTTTTCCAAATGTTAGCGATTAAAAGTTTGCTAAAGTATGATTTGTTTACATGACATTAGCATCGTGACCCGTTGATGTTTGCATAGCGGTTGACGGCTTTGCGAAGTTCAAGGTTGTTGTGGCATTTGTTTATCAATTGTGAGCAAAGTTTAAGCTGTATCTAACGTGTGCACTTACTGCCCTTCATGTTACTATACTCGACGGCACAATTTCGGTTTAAGTTGTTGGTGCTCTCTACGCTCTTGTAAACTGAAAATTGTTAACAACGACGCTCCCATCCAAACATTGCACTGTGTGTGACGCGGACATATTGTCCTCTGCTTCTGTAAGATTTCGTTTTAATTCTTCGCACAGTGAACAAAAAGTCATATGTTGTTGATAAGTGGTTGTTGGGCCGTATTTTCAAAAACTTTTGGACAGTTGTTCAATCTCTTGCCAAATTGTGACATCTGTGTAGATTATCAACTATCGTGATGGAAATATCACTATTTGCCTTAAGACTAATAAGAGTATTTTAATGATCACGTTAGTGAAACACATTTTAAAAATACTCCTTAATTTTTCCGTTAGATTGTGTTCTAGGATGGATTTGCCTTAAGAGCTTAATATGTCAGTGAATTGGTCCCCTGGAGTAACCGTCTAGTATGTAGAGAGTAGACAGTGTTTTGGCTTACGCCAGTGCAAATCAACCAGGAAAATAAGGTGGACCTGTGCAACATTGCATTGACCAATGGTGTCACTGACATGAGTGTCACTGTCATTGTCAGTGAGTTCTTATTCATAGAGGCGAGCTCTGCAAATAGCCAGTGGCAATTGGATATGTGCAATTACAAATACAATGGAACTCATATATAAGTGTTAGGATGTTGTTACGTAGTCCAGCATCGGAACTGGGTTCATCGGTGTTATAGGGCCAAGCACATTCCCGACCACACAGCGTTTCAGTTCTCCTTTCGTCTCAGACTCATTGCTTATCGTACTGCTTACTAAAACAGGTCTACTAGTTATACTTTGAATATGTTTTTATACAATTATTACAAATCTGCTTTGAAATAATAATAACTATAACTAATTGAAGAAGAATCTGTAAACTATTTGGGTCACAACAATCTAAAAGAGTACATGCTAAATGACAATGATCTAGGCCTATGATTATCTAGGTAAAGCCGCCAGTTATTTGCACGACACAACATGATCATGAGAAAATTTTTATGTGTTCAAATGATATAAAAAAAACTTTGTTTACTACTTTATGATGGAGTTTTCATGAATATAGGCTATTAGAAAATTTGATGTCTCTTACAACAATATGTTCCAAATGGTGTTATGAAGGTTTAGTCTCAATTATTACGTTCATTTTGTTTGTTAGCTACTAAATACAGATAACGTTTCCTGCGAGTTATGGTACTCGATTGTTTGATACCTATAATTTAATTCAAATTCCACAAAAGGAAATGTTTTCTAATGTTCTATTTATGGTATGCATTTGATAAAAGTTTATTAAATTACTAACTGAATTATGTTATTGATCAATTGTGGACATTTGTGCTGCAAATCGTTTACATATATTATTTATTAATTGCCTGAAAACCACATTGTTAATGTCATCAAATTGTAACAGTAAGTGTTTACTCTAACAAATCTTGGACACACCCACACTCTTTGGTGCCTCGTTTATGATATATATTATGTGTGCATTATATATATATATATTCAAAACTGCACATATGGTGAAGTGTTTCTAGTAAATAATTCAGTTGTATTAATAATATCATTGCCCTTTGACTTTTTATTAATATAATTTTGTATAAATTATGCTTAATCAGCAACAAAATGGGACAAATTTCCACAGACCACATATCTGATTCCCTCTCCCCACCCCCCGAGACAGCCTCGCTAATGGCCTGCTGGTGATGCTAATGTGGTGTTTGAATATAAGATGAAACCACACGGTCCACGAACCTCACACCCCACTTTATTGTCCTTTCAGTTAGAAACCGAACGATCTGCAATATGGGGGAGAACTCCCATATGAACATGTGGCGCCCTCTGCAATGTAAAAAATATAACCCCGCATGAGCGTGTGGCACCCCCTGGAGTCTGTATTGGGAAAATGCGAACCCCCCCATTGTGAAAAGCTGGCTACGGGCCTGTATCATAATTACAAGAAAGATATAATAAGTATTGGCAAGGACATACATAACTAGTTAGGCCCCAGGTGTGGGCAACAGTAGTTTTGTAGAATATGTATGTATGTATTGTATGTATGTAAATGAAGAAGTCATTATTACTATTGTTCAGTATGTAATGCAGGGACATGCCCAGGGGAGTTTTCTCGTAGCCCGGAAACCCCCCAAGAAATCCCACACTTTATGGCAGTGTACAGTGAATGATGGCATGGAACATCCAGCATCGTAGGGATAGACATTTGGTAACCCACAACATATCAATCCTGGGTACGCCTGTTATGTGTTTACAAATAATTATATACTAGTTATAATGGGTTATGACAACAGCAGAGTAGAAACACCAGAAGATTTTATTGAAACAATGAATGAGTGAATGAACGTTTATTCAACAACAACAACAACAATACATGCACAGTCTGGTTTGCTGCTGCTGCTGCTGCTGAAAGGACGTAGCTGAAGTCATAGACTTATATGTTGCTATGCCCTTCTCGAACTAACAAAAACCTGAATAAATACAACACGAATTATAAATAAATTACAAAATAATATTCACAACTCATATATAAACTTTTTACCATAGTGCTTGTGTTACTAATACGTGGGTTTAACAAAACTTCAATTAACAATTCACAAATATGTAGAAAGTAATGACAACTTGAATGCTTTTTTAAATTGTGTTAAACTTGGAAGCTGAGTCAATTTATTTGGTAAATTGTTCCACATTTTTATGCCCTTGACGGTGAGTGACAGCAGTCTAAGGGTGGTGTTTGTCTTTTTGACATAGAACAGTTTGCTTTGTCTGGTATCATGTATGTGTATAGCTGCGGTTGGTTCAAATAATGCTTGAACACGACCATTTAAAGAATGGTTGTTTGCTTTCTAAAGTATGATCATTGTCTTATATTTAACTAAATCATGAAATTTAAGCATGTTTGAGAGATGGAAAAATACAAATGTATGATCATGGTAATTAAGGTTATAAATAATTCGTATAGCTTTTTTCTGTAACATAGATAGTTTTCTGAGTCTAGATTGATAAGTATTTCCCCAGATCTCACAGCAATATGACATATGTGGTTCAACAAGTGAATTATATAATGTGTGTAACGCTTAACAATCAACAACATGCCTAGTTTTATACAAAACTGCTATGCTTTTTGATACTTTTGATTCAACCATTTTTATGTGTTCTCTCCATGTAAAGTTTTCGTCAATGGTTACCAAGGAATTTTGTATATGATACCTGCTCAATGTTTGTCCCATTCAAAACTATATTCATATCTGTTCTAGGTTGTTTTTTATTGTTAAACATTATAAAATGTGTTTTGTTCACATTAAGCGATAATTTGTTCGCTCGGAACCACAGGTCTAGTTTTTTTAGTTCGTTGTTAACAACAGTGCTTACATCATCTGTGTTACTAGCGGAATAAAAAATGTTTGTATCATCAGCAAACAAAATAATATCAAGCAATTTTGAGACTTCACACATGTCATTTATGTACAGAATAAATAATAACGGGCCAAGGATTGAACCTTGCGGGACTCCACACTTGATTTCCTTTTTTTCTGAGTTACTGTTGTTATAGCATACATATTGTCTACAGTTGGTTAAGTAGCTTTTTATCCAGTCCAGAGCCAGACCCCTTATTCCGTAGCATTGCAATTTACTTAGCAGTATGTTGTGGTCAACAGTGTCAGAGGCTTTTTTAGGTCGATAAAGACCCCAATCGTGCTTTGGCATTTATCCATTGCGGAAGTAATCTTTTCGACAAATTCTGTTAAAGCTAGTGAAGTTGAGTGATTACTTCTGAAGCCATACTGCCCATCTGTCAATATGCGTTGTGTTTCAATGAAAGAGTTAGCCTTTTGTTGAATATTTTCTCAAGTATTTTTGAAAATTGGGATAAGAGAGATATAGGTCTATATTTTGAGTACTTCTTGCTCAGTAACAGGGGACATGTACATTGATTGTGATACGGTACGTTTTACAAAGTCAGTTGGCTTTGTTCCCGGGCAGGGTTCTATGAGGTTGGATAATTTGGTACCTATGTCAATGAAGAAATTTTTAAAATTATTAGCTATTTCTTTATTTTTTAATACTACTAGGTTTTCAGCAACATGAAGCTTGTTCAAATATGTGGTATAAGATTTTCTTTTACCTATTATGCTGTTAAGAGTTTTTCAAGTTTCTCTTATATTAGTCTTACAATCATCAAGTTTTTTTTCTGTAATATTTTTTCTTTTCAAGACGTAATAATTTCGTTAACTTATTTTTGTAATTTTTATAGCGGCTTTCTGTTAATTCTGTAATATTTTTTAGAAACGCTAAGTACATGTTATTCTTCTTTATGCAAGCGTTTTTAGCTCTCTTGATAACCAAGGTTTATCATTCTTTTTTGTCTTTCCTGAATACATTGTCATTTTTATAGGACAGGCATCGTTATAAGTATTACTTAGTATTTGCATAAAGCGCGAGAATGCTAAATCAGGGTTTGACTCGTTCATTACAGTGTCCCAGTTTGCATAATTTAAATCATGCTTAAATTTGTTTAGTGAGTCCTCATCTAACGTTCTGTTATATTTATATGTTGGATCATCGTTAATAACCGCATAAGTGCTGTTGTCACATAGAACGAAAATTGGCATATGGTCTGTAGCATCGCTTAAAACAACGCCGCACATTTTTTTCTACACAGTTCACAGAAAATATTATCTATTATACTAGCAGTGCATACATACATAGATGTGAAAGAACATTAAAAGTAATGCTATAAATACAATCACAGTTGCAGAATAGCATCAGTGTCTAAGTACTGACACTATAAACCCATTAGCCAGTTATAAATATATATATAAATACAGTACATAGAAATACCGACCGCGTTATAACCGAATCCGCGTTATAACCGAATCCGCGTTATAACGAGGCGCGACTGTAATTGGACTATCTAATAGTTACTTTAGGCACATTTTCTTAATTAACAATAAAATAATTGTAAAATATCAAATGAAAATATTAATTCAATTTTTTAAATGCCAATGGCTGAAGGATGCAGGCTCCATTTTAAATGTTATACAGTAAACCTCGCCTAAGTCGGATTCACGTAAGTCGGATCTTCGTTCAACTCGGACAGAATTGTGAAACACAACTACTGAACTGTGAAACACAACTACTGGACTTCACTGAAGAACTCAGCGAGAACATGGAACAAGGCCACCAAGCCGACATCATCGGGTTAACCAGTCTCTTACTACATAAGCTACACCACTATGGAGTCCAAGGCAAAGTCAACCAGTGGCTCGGGGCTTTCCTCAGGAATCGGTGGCCAGCAGTAGTGGTTAACGATGCTACCTCAGGCTACGTCAGTGTGCGCTCAGGTGTACCACAGGGGTCAGTTGTCAGCCCAGCACTATTCCTGGCCTACATCAATGACCTCCCAGAACAACTCACTTCGCGGACACGCCTATTTGCTGATGACACCGCTGTCTATCGCCTCTCCTCCACTGACCACGACCAACACCAGCTACAACTCGACCTCCACCGACTGGAAAGCTGAGAACAACGATGGGACATGGCTTTCCACCCAGGGAAATGTATGACTCTCCCTGTCACCCGCAAGAGGACCATACTACTCCTTGGCCGTACCTTGCTAACGGTCACCTCTGCCAAGTACCTCGGCGATACCATCACCCGATACATCTGCTGGGACCAGCACATTGACAACATCTGTGCTAAAGCCAACAAGACCCTAGGTTTCTTACGTCGCAATATCAAGATCAGCGTCACCCAGCTGAAGGAGACAACGTATAAGACCTTCATTCGTCCCATACTGGAGTATGCCTGCTCAGTCTGGGACCCATACACACAGCGCAACATTGACAAAATCGAGGCAGTCCAGCGAAGAGCCGCTCGGTTTGTGGTCAACCAGTACCAGAAGACATCTAGTGTCACCACAATGATCAACAGACCCAAATGGCCTTCCCTCCAGTACCGCAGACAGGTGGCAAGATTGACTATGTTACATAAAATCATTAAGAACCAAGCTGTAGTCGATCGCTTCAAACTCCATCCTGCTCCGATCAGACAAAGAAGAGGGCACTCACAGCAGCTCTGCCAGATCCAGTGCAGAACCAAGTACAGACAACATTCTTTCCTCCCCAATACCATCAAAGACTGGAACGATCTGCCTGAAACAGCTGTAGCTGCCAGCACCCTTGACACTTTCAAAGCTAGGGTGCCACAAAACTAGATATTACATAGTTAGATTAGGTATAAGGGTATGGTTTTTAATTTTCATTTCATTATTTATTTAATTGTTTTACATTTGATTTAATTTGCATTTGTTTGAGGTTTTTAATTTTTTTTATTTGGGTTTTATTATTAATTTAAAACTTTTATAGTGATCAAATGTTCTCCATAGGTCTCTCACTCTAGGTATTCTTCTCTTGGCCAAATCAAATTCTACCTCCTCGCAACCCCCAAAGAGTGGCAGAATAATCAGCAAGTTGACTGTGGCCACCAAAAGGATGATGATGATGAATTCCGAGGAATGGTTGATTTGTAATGTATTTCTCATAGAAATCTTTGTCTAAGTCGGATTATGTAAGTCAGATCTTCGCCTAACTCGAAATAACTGAGTCGGTCCATTTGATCCGAGATAATAGGTTTTTCCTCGCCTAAGTTGGATCACACTATTCAACCAAATCACTTTGTTGTTTGGAGTATATGTACCATATGAACTAAAAGTGAAACAGCTATTCAAAAAAATTATCCAGACAGCCACAGCAACGTACGTAGGTGACACATCTTCACTCATCTAATACAACTAGCATCACCAAGTCAATGGAAGCTGGTATAACCAAGAACATGATGTTCCATTACCGGTACATCCTAACCACCAGGAGACTAGAGGCATCAGAAGGAGTCGCACCATTTTCTCAAGAAATTGAATTACGTTGGACGTCGTTATTGCCCTGAAACCAATGTGGAACAAACTGAAACCGGAAACACTTCTAAACTCCTACAAAAACGGGATTCATCTAAGGTGTTGAGCGTCAAGATGATGATGAAGACGAAGCAGCTCCTTCGTTCAGAAACGTCCGGAATAAGCTCCACGAGATGTATGGAGTTGTTGTTTGCACGATGGACGACTGTGTTGGTGTGTACGAGACAGCAGAAACATTGGCTACTCCGAATAACGAGCAGATCATTGAAACCGTACAACACCCCGACGCAGACTACTGGTTTACTGAGCGATGATGAGGGCAACGAAGTATCGGTGTTTAAAGACAAGATAAGAAAACTCAGTGGCACACTTGCTGCTTTTTGGATGCTAATTAAGACGCTCTGGTTTGACTCTCGTGAAATCTGAGAGTTGACCAATAAGTAGAGGCCATTGTCATGAGATAGAAAATGACTGACATTTACAATCAATAATAATTGCTAAGCTATAACCTTAGAGATTGGTGCCAAAATGAAGCACAAAACTGTTCTAATACTGCATAATGTTGTATGTTGCTTGTAGACATCAACATATGTAGAATTACCGCAGTATCCAGTCACTTTCAAGCATTATTCACAGTTACGTAAGCCTAAGGGTTAGAAGGTAGCCTTTGGTGCTGGGAGATGTCATCTTCGGCTAAGTCGGATTTTCGCGTAACTCGGATTAAATCACTCGGTCCGATTGAATCCGACTTAGGCAAGGTTTACTGTATTTTAATTAACAGTCATGTTAAAAACATCTCGTCATAGATTAAAGTTGCATTCTAAGTTATACAACCATGTTTAAGGTGTATATTCAACCTAAACAATAAAGTCAGTATTTAATTATTTGACCATACTTGCTACCCTTGTTATGTCACTTTGGCATTTTATACTATTTGATAAATTACGCTTTTAGAAAAAATAAACATGGCATGCATATGTAATTTTAATTTGGATTGTTTTATCTTAGAATTACATACTGTGTGAAGTAAGATTTATATGGAGTTGAGGAAAGTGATGTATTGTATGGGGCATGACGATTCACTGGAAATTTGTACTTAAAAGATGAATGTTGTCAGAATGCAACTTTAACCTAATGCTCAATATATTCTGTCAATATGAAAAGAAGTCCAAAATAACTTAATAATCAGTTTACATGACAACAACCATTGGTCGGAATTAGTTTATAAAATGTGATTTTCATAGGACGTTCCATAAAACAACCCATCAGCATTTCAAAGAATTACAAGGAGTGCAACCCCTCATTTTATTTTTTATTATTAAGAGTTGTTATACTTAAATATTGCCAATTATAGTTAACTATAATAAAAGGGTTGTTATAAAAACAAGCCAATATTGCTGTCGAAAAAGGCATTCCAAACATGCAATATTGAACATTAATTATTGAATGTATTGTAAAGCAATTATCAATGTATAATTTTACAAACACTTATTTCTAGCCAACATTACTCGATCTCTCAAACAGGCCAACATCACTACCACACAGCATAGGCCAACATCACTACCACACAGCATAGGCTGACATCACTACCACACAGCACAGGCCGACATCACTACCACACAGCATAGGCCAACATCACTACCACACAGCATAGGCTGACATCACTACCACACAGCACAGGCCAACATCACTACCACACAGCACAGGTCGACATCACTACCACACAGCACAGGCCAACATCACTACCACACAGCATAGGCCAACATCACTACCACACAGCATAGGCTGACATCACTACCACACAGCACAGGCCGACATCACTACCACACAGCACAGGCCAACATCACTACCACACAGCACAGGTCGACATCACTACCACACAGCACAGGCCAACATCACTACCACACAGCATAGGCCGACATCACTACCACACAACACAGGCCGACATCACTACCACACAGCATAGGCCAACATCACTACCACACAGCACAGGCCAACATCACTACCACACAGCACAGGCCGACATCACTACCACACAGCATAGGCCGACATCACTACCACACAGCACAGGCCGACATCACTACCACACAGCACAGGTCGACATCACTACTACACAGCACAGGCCAACATCACTACCACACAGCATAGGCCGACATCACTACCACACAGCACAGGTCGACATCACTACCACACAGCACAGGCCAACATCACTACCACACAGCTCAAGCCAACATCACTACCACACAGCATAGGCCAACATCACTATTACACAGCATAGGCTGACATCACTACCACACAGCACAGGCCGACACCACTACCACACAGCACAGGCCAACATCACTACCACACAGCACAGGCCAACATCACTACCACACAGCATAGGCCGACATCACTACCACACAGCTCAAGCCAACATCACTACCACACAGCATAGGCCAACATCACTACCACACAGCATAGGCCGACATCACTACCACACAGCTCAGGCCAACTTCACTACCACACAACACAGGCCAACATCACTACCACACTGCACAGGCCAACATCACTACCACACAGCACAGGCCAACATCACTACCACACAGCATAGGCCGACATCACTACCACACAGCACAGGTCGACATCACTACCACACAGCACAGGCCAACATCACTACCACACAGCTCAAGCCAACATCACTACCACACAGCATAGGCCAACATCACTACTACACAGCATAGGCTGACATCACTACCACACAGCACAGGCCGACATCACTACCACACAGCACAGGCCAACATCACTACCACACAGCACAGGCCAACATCACTACCACACAGCATAGGCCGACATCACTACCACACAGCTCAAGCCAACATCACTACCACACAGCATAGGCCAACATCACTACCACACAGCATAGGCCGCCATCACTACCACACAGCTCAGGCCAACTTCACTACCACACAGCACAGGCCAACATCACTACCACACAGCATAGGCTGACATCACTACCACACAGCACAGGCCGACATCACTACCACACAGCATAGGCCAACATCACTACCACACAGCACAGGCCAACATCACTACCACACAGCATAGGCCAACATCACTACCACACTGCATAGGCCAACATGACTACCACACTGCATAGGCCAACATGACTACCACGCAGCATAGGCCAACATCACTACCACACAGCACAGGCCGACATCACTACCACACAGCACAGGCCGACATCACTACCACACAGCAAAGGCAGAGTTCACTGAAACAGGCCAAGTTAACTTAGGCCAACATCCTGAAAGGCCGAAATCACCGAAAATCCATCGAGGGGCCGAATGATGAATCAAGCGGATAATATCGCTTAACCTTGCCCATGCGGCCTGGGTATTGCGACTTTGACGCAACCACAGTTTTGCAATCGCATCGATTCAGCTGCATGATCGTCGCATGTTTTACTTGCTTAATATTATTCTGAACCTCATCGAAACTGTTGAATGTACCCCAAATAAAACTACACCATGCTCTGCCGCCATATTTAGTGGAAGCGAGAGTGAACACGTGATGACTGGCACATGCGCATTCAATGCTCGGGTCTTTAATGCTGAGGCACATGGTTCCAATGCTCGACTACGCAACCAACCATAATAATTATTATGTCAATGTATGATGCATTGCAGTCATTGCGTGCAAGTGACCTTTTGAAAAAAAATGGCAGATGACTATTTACTTGCGTGAAAGGAGTTTCTTGGCACTTATGTAAAATTCAAGCGGAAGTTTGTTATCAACAAGGAATAATGAGGTAGACATCATCAGTTGCACATGGGGGCAATGTACGTCAGAGTATCCCTGGCTTCAGTGAAGTTCTGTTACTTCACCAGGTGGCAGCATATGATCTGACTACTACTATTTGTTACAACTGCAAGTGGCATTGTCACTAGGTGGCAGCACGCTCCACATACAAGCTGTGAAAGGGCTTGACACCCCTTCTGTGAGTCATTCCGTGTAATTTACCACACAAGAAAAACAAGAAAGGGGCATGTCCAATACGAGATAACACCACCGAGGGAAGCCACCTTTCAAGATGTTGTGCCAGGAAAGGAAACAGAAACGAAAGCATGCTATAACATATTTAGTATTTACAGTCTGTTGTGCTGGTTGTTAACTTGTTATATCTTCTGTATATTTCTCAGAGACACTTTAAGTAATGTATATTACAGTTGTAAATTAATACTCACTAATGGAGTAGAGTAGCATAGTCGACATGTGGTTAGAACACGGTCTCTCAGTTGAGAAGTTAAAATTCTCTTGTCCCTGTCCTATGCATGTGCAGTTTTGTTCACTCCACATTGCCGTAGTTCACTCAGGTCTTTGTAAGTGGTAACAGATCAGGTGGTGGTGCTTTTTACTCTTTACACCACGCCACTAAGCTCTGTTATATAAAGACATAACGTGGATCATCATCTTTATGCTGATGATACTCAGATCTACATTTCATTGGCTACCCCGGATACAAATCGCTCTCTAAACCAACTTAGTGATTGCCTTCAAGATATCTTCCACTGGATGACTGACAGCAAGTTGAAATTAAATGCAAATAAAACTGAATTGATCATTATTGGTACTCTAATGCAGCGTAGTAAACTGGATGGTTTTTTCCTACGCATATTTTGAATCAGTATATCATGCCAGCAACCTCGGTGTGGAATCTAGGAGTGATCTTTGATAGTAACTTCAATTTCCGACAACACATATCTCAAACATGTCACTGCTGTTTTTATTATATTCGTGATCTTCACCGTATTCGCCGGTATATGTCATTTTCTGTTGCTAAAAGTATTGCAACAGCGCTTGTTAGCAGCAGACTTGACTATTGCAATTCCCTCCTTTATCAAGGATATCACAAAACTTCAGCGTGTCCAAAATTGTCTAGCAAGAGTAGTTACAAGATCTCGTTTTTCTCGCTCTGTACCACTTTTGAAGACTCCATTGGCTTCCTGTACGATATCGTATAATATTTAAGATCTGTACCATTACATACCAGCCACTGCCCAGTAAGCAACCATCTTATTTGCATTCATTGCTTACTCCTGTAAGAAAACCTATCCAGCTTTGATCATCTAGTTCTTACCCACTTTTTGTTCCTAGAGTCAACACTTAACATTTGTAGTTTCTTTAAAATAGGGTAATCTTGGTGAAATTGCTACATTGTTCTGACACTGTTTGATCTTTCAGAGAAGGTCGTTGAACCTCTGCATGAGAAGAACAAGACCTATTATTACCACCGTCGCTTGAGGCGTGTACCCAACATTGATGAATGTGATGTTGGCGATGAGGTCTGCTTCTTTGAGGCGAACGAACAGTACAAGCGGGACAAGTGAGTACGACCACATCAGACATGATGCTTTTTAATGAAATCCATAATTTGGACTTAAAATTATGTTGTTATTCCTCTCCTCTTTTCTCTAAAAGTCCAGGATGAGGCATGTTTTGATATTAGTCCTCGATTTCCTTTTTCTTTTCCATTCACCGTTCTTGCACTGATGTCTCCACCATCAACCAGCCTAATTCACCATGGGCTAAATGAAATAAAATGACTTATAAATGACCTGACCTGCACTGATGGTTTTCATAAAACTACTGTAGTTATAAAGATAATCCCTTGATTGTAAATTATTTCATGGGGCAGATATAAGACGGTATAATTAATAGCAATTAAAATTTTGACTATGATAAAAGTTCATGATGTGTGATTTATTATCATTGCAATAAAACTTGCTAAATAATAGTGACCAGTGCTGGACCAATGGCATAATCCACCAATGTAATGCTGCCCATTTAGTTCCTCCACCGAATGGTTCTACTGTTGTCACTGTTGATATAGAACTCAACACCATGGGACGTGTCGAGTAAGTCATTAGTCCCTGTACCAGTGAACTGTTAAAGGGAGGTTGTCCATTGGTTTTTGTCATAAAATCGTGTTATACAGTAACCACTGTATCTGTTGTAAGATACTGACCACCAAAATATGTTTAAGTGAATCATATTTTTGTTGAAATTGAAATGTTTCGGGAGGAAACCGTTTGTTTACATGTCAGCGCATCCCTTTGAAAGGCTTGGCCTCAGGTCCAAGTTCTAATGAGATGGATATGTGTGTCATTAATACATGAACACATCCCCGGAATTATCCAAGCCCGCAATTTGGCGATTTGAGTAATAGTTCCGCTATTTTTTTAAACATTGAACTGTTGAATTAAAAAGTTGTTAAAATATATTTTGGCGGTAAGTATGTTAGAATATAAATAGTTTATAGCGCGTACAAAACAATTCTACAATAAAAACGAATACCATTCTGATATACAGGGCAACATTTTAAAATGTATTTATTATCAATTTTGACATAACGAATAGTGTATAATAAAAATTATGGCCCATTAAAATACATTAGACCTAGTTGATAACTTGATATTATATTTATATAACATGATTTAATGCTAAACCCATTGGACTTCGTACCTTCTGAACAGTCGGGCTTCCTCGACGTCTTCTATGTGTGACCTTCGTTAATTAGCTAAGTAGTTCTGACAGGTGTAGCAGGTGTGCCTCAGGCCATTATTTACTGCTGACTGGCGTGTCGAACAACACTGAGCTATTTCAAAATGTACACCATCAGGCGTTCTTCTTCTTATGTACAGCTCAGAACGCTGTATCAGCCACACATATGTGTCTAGAGTATTGTCGAGCTTGCTAGATTTAATTATTGACAAAGTCAAGGACGTGTACATCTCACGTGCAGCTGCGTGAGAAAAGTTGACGAATATGTTGACGTTTCTTAGCATAACCAACTGGCAGAGGTTTGTTATTTATGTTTGCCATTTCTTGTGATGTTTAGTTCCATGTAGGAAATGAGTTGGAATAAACTGGTCAAAATTTAAATCAGCAAATTTGGTTTTGAACTATGGCTTTTTGGAAAGTAGAAACTTGTAGTATCTGAATTGCAAAATAAAAAATAACTTGTGTACACGGTCATTACATAATCTGGATGTAATGCGATGGATCTGTGGGGTGTAACCTGCATTACACTGTGACGCCATAATCACTGCCATAAGCCCGGAAAAGTTTTATTTGTGCAGTATCACTTTATCATTGTGTAAATCTTGTTAACAATGTATTCATATATTTTGTTCATACTTATCCTTCAGTATGGTACTGTTGTAGGAATGTTCAAGTTGCGACACCGTAGCGCAGGTTACGCTGATGACATAACATCTTGTCAGAACATGGATAAGACAAGTTCAGCTAAACTAATAATATCAGGAGTTGAAAATGGTCTAAAAAAACTGTGGCTGGAAGTTATCTCAGCTGAGCTCAGTTTTGGAATGTAGAATTTGTTTAATCTACTGTGTAACCTGCGCTACATGTGACGTCAATGCAATAAAAACGTGGAAAAAGAAAAGACAGTGAAGACCTGAGTCATAAGAACAGTACAGTAAAGTGTGGAAATTAAAACACAAGAATCGTGTAATGTTTTCATCTTTTTAATAACAAAATTAAAAGAGTTCTCTTAATTTTTAAAAATTACGTTTTTCATTTGTGACATTTTTTATACCTGAACTTGCAACAAAATGATACAGGATATTCTAAAAAAACTACACCTGATTGTCATCACAATTTCTGATTGAAAACTAAACTTTGAACAAAAATTAGCAGAGCTGCACAAAAACCTAGTAAAATTGATTAAAACTTTCAACATCACGTGACACCATTACCAGAAGTTGAACATATAACCTGAACATCATGCGACACCACCGAACCGCGTTCATGATGCGCTGGTGATTTTCTCAGCTATCAAAGTTAATGGCGCATAAAATATTGTAAACGTCTTCATTTTATCATGCAATTTATTAAATATTGACTAACAGTGCGACAATTTGCATGTGAACGTTTTTATTAGTGACGCCTTGTAACCTGTGATATGCATGACACCGTTTTCTCCGCCGCGTTTTGGTCGTGTATCGACAGATCGGCTTCAATTCACAGTCATCAAAGCTTTAAAACGTCAAAATAAACATTAAAATACACATTTATCAAACTTTCACAACAAAATATTGCATTTTAAACTTCCCTTTCACCAAATCAGCCTTGCAGAAAGCAAAAAATGTAGACTACCGAATGAAAATTTTCCACGTGTAACCTGCGCATCAGGCTGGAACAGCATTTGACGCTGTACTATTTTTGGTCGATGATGTGATTTCTGAAGGGGAATCACTGCGTAAAACATCATCACTCTGCTTTCTGTTAGAAGTCTGTGGAAAATCGTAACGCCGGGGAACACCGCATAGTTTTGGACACAGATCAATTCGAAAAACCAGTGTAACCTGCGCAAAATTTGCGACACCACTCACAAAATCAGACTGCAACATTTACTGTGTACATGATGCTTTCTGGATAATGACAGTTTCTGATCCATTTTTATGAAGTTCTGTGGTGGAAAGTAGTTTTGTTTGATTTAAGTCTAGCGACAGACACAACGACGACTGAAGAACAACTCAGATGAAAACTGGGATTTATGTAACAAAACCTGTAAGTCCCAATAGATGGACATTAAGTAATTAATGAGAGGTTAAAGTTTTGTTAAATGATTCCCTGAATGTTTATGGTTATTGTTTAGGGATGTGGCCCTTTTCTTAGCATTCAGCGAAAATGACTGGGCACTGGTATTAGGCTGATTTGGCTATATATTTGTATTGATGCAGTATATTTGTGATTATTTAATAAAATAATATACATGGAACTTTACAAAATATCTATGCGAAACTTACATTTGACTTGTAACAACCAGCTCAGAATGATGGCTCAAATGGTGACTATATCACGTTTTACATATTTAATTATTTATATACCGGTAGCTTAAATTAATTTTTTAACTTATTTTTTTATTTTTTAAACTCATTACCTCATTTTATTTTGATTTTTTTTTTTTTGTATTTATAAATAATTTACTTTTAAAAAGCTATATATTTTTAGACCTATTTATAGTGTATATGTATGTACTTATCGTCTATGTGGGTTTTACATGAAATAAATGTATTCGTATTCATAAAGTTAGATACGTGTATGATACCATGCTCACGGCAACATATGTTTAATGCCCCCCCCTCCCCCGCGGCAGTATGTGGGTGAAGACGTGATTGTGTCTGTGGGCTGGAGTTACGTCCTAGTTCACCTGGTGTGGAATGTTGTGTATTGTTTACGGAGTAACCCCCCTAGACCAAGGTCAAGAACGCAGTTTTGGGTCTATGTTGGGGGCCATGGCTTGGACCGTGGGAGTATTTTCCCACCAAGATATTTCTGAGGTGCTATTGGGGACAGTGTTTTATTGAGGTACTGCTCAGGTAGTTATTGCGGAATGTCGCATGAGAAAAACCTGTTATTATACAGTAGAACTTGTCTTTAGTGACCAATGTCATGTGACTACCTGTCTTGGGTGAGCACATTCATAGGCACAGGTTGTTTCTAAAGATCTGTAATGTACCTGCAGAAATATCCAGTCTCATTATAATGGTGCTTATTGCTTACTGGCAGCTATTTTAAGTTAGCTTGTTCCCATATTCTTGACTTCCTGCTAATGATTACCTAATGGAATAGACCAACCTCCTTTTAATGTGGTCTAAGATAATTCCATATTTAAATTTCGGTTGGAATAGCCGGGGATCATTCCATATCTTTGCATTAATAACTGCTATTGAGTTTTGAAAGTTGCATATGATCAATGTCACAATATTTATTTTCTTTGAGTAAAAGACACTTTTTTCAAATCTTCATTAACCCAAATAGATAATGCAGCATACCACACCATGGGCACACATTTCACAATACACAGTCAGTAAGAAATAATGGTGGTGACTGTTTCACTAAGGCAATGAGATTATAACAAAATCCATCATTAAACAGAATCTGTTGTTAATTTTAAGGAGTGTTTCTTAAATGCAAAAATCTACCATTTCTCTAAGGACACTATTTCAGTAACACACCGACAAAAGTATTCCAGTGACACCTGGTGTCAACAGGTTTCAGTATGAAGGGTTTCACGGCAAAACGCAATATATCCATGTTCTTCGTTTTGAGAAAAAGTCACTTTTGTGCTTCATCCTCAATGTTTAAATAACAACATAATTAAGATGATATATATTTAGAATCCATAACCATAGAGAATGCTGGCAGACTCTGAAATAGTTGTTGCACATTTGTTACGCAAAACGTGATTTTATATGATTTTGTTATCAAAATGCTGTATATTTGTACAGTGCGCGTCGTCACTCCGCGTAGCTACATGTGCGGCAGGGCGGTGCTGATTGGCTGTACATGGATATATCGCATTTTGTTAAAAAAAAGACGGATGATCCTTATCGCGTTTTGAAAACAAACGCTCTTTTGTGCACGTTTTTTCATGGGGATTTATTTTGTATAAATTAGAAAATACCAAGCTCAACATGTGTTCATACAAACGTTTAGTCCTTTAGGCCTTTAGGCGACATGTCAAAAATGGTGTTTGTCGCATTTTGTCAGTTCATTATGTAATGCGGGGACATGCCCACGGGAGTTTTCTCATAGCCCGGAAACCCCCCAAGAAATCCCACACCATATGGCAGTGTACAGTGAATGATGGCATGGAACATCCAGCGTCGTAGAGATAGACATTTGGGAACCCACAACATATCAATCCTGGGTACGCCTGTTATGTGTTCTACATATAATTATATACTAGTTATAATGAGTTATGGCAACAGCAGAGTAGAAACACCAGAAGATTTTATTGAAACAATGCATTATAGAGACGTGAAAGAACATGTCAAGTAATGCTATAAATACAATCACAGTTGCAGAATAGCATCAGTGTCTAAGTACTGACACTATAAACCCATTAGCCAGTTTAACTATCTGTAAATACAGTACATATAAATACTAATTGGACTCTAACAGTTACTTTAGGCACATTCTCTTAATTAACAATAAAATAATTGTAAAATATCAAATGAAAACAATAATTCAATTTTTTAAATGACACTTGAAATGTTATATTTTAATTAACAGTCATGTTAAAAACATCTCGTCATAGATTAAAGTTGTATTCTGAGTTACACAACCATGTTTAAGGTGTATGTTCAACCTAAACAATAAAGTCAGTATTTAATTATTTGACCATACTTGCTACCCTTGTTATGTCACTTTGGCATTTTATACTATTCGATAAATTACGTTTTACAAAAATAAAAAATAAACGGCATGCATTTGTAATTTTAATTTGGATCAAACAACAATTGTTTAAACAAACGTTTAGTCCTGGTTTGGGCAAAATTTCAAAATGGTGTTTGTCGCCTTTTGTCCTGAAACCCTTCATATACATAATCACTGTTAAAGAGCAAAATTGCTTTTAAAGAGCAAAATTGGGTTGATGAACTCATAAAAATGCTACTGAAATGAGTGCCCTGGTCGATTCCAGTGTATACCAAAACAAACATAATCGTAATTTATGATAATCACTGTAAAGAAACTTTCTGCTGGTTGTTTCAGGAAAGTGGACGACCAGATCCTGATAATCCTGCGAGAGCGCCGCCTGGAGTGTGAACACTGGTACGGAATGGCCGACCAAGAGGATAAGTGTCGCAAAGTGCGGGAAGATTACGAGACAGCAACTACCAATTGGTTCACCAAGTGTATGTATTACTACACCTAATGTTGACCAATGCATCTTGGGAAGTATGATGTCATACATTGTCCACTCGTCTGAGTCGTCTCGGAGATGTTTGTAATATTCTTCGGAGAATAACTTTTCCCAGTTCCGTTTCAAGAGGAAGAAATTATTCAAAGATATATACACAAACCGCTGAAATTAAGTGTAATATAATTATGTCTCAGATGACTGTGTTCCCGGTTTCATTTTACTTTTAAAAGAAATATATTTGCAACATAAATTAATTATTAAGAAAGGGTTGCGTTGTGTGTAGTACACTGGCTGCTACGTTGATTGTCACTTTAAGTGTTAGCGTACGAGGCAAAGTACTGTAGCATTTAGAACATTAATAATAATAATAATAATTTATTTCTTATATAGCGCCCCATCCAAATAATTGTTCTGGGACGCTTTACAATCACAGTTGCAGAATAAAAACATCATACGATATATAGTTAAAAATACTATGCAATCATTACTACTAAGTAAAATCAATTATAGTGTCTTAAAATATATAAATAAACACAATTGTGCAAGTATTGTTAGAATCTGGATTCTGATCATTTTGCTGCTGTTTCAGTCAGACTTGGGTCCAAATGCATATTTGTATTTGAATACAGAAATTTTGTGTATTTGAATTGGAAATCATAAAGTGCATGTATTTGTATTTGATATTTGGTCTGTATTTGAACATATTTGCAAATACAACCAAATATATACATTTTATATTTATATTTCAAAAGTTTTCTTCAACATTTTTGATAGGGTCAGTAGTGGGCAGGCAGCACTAAGAAAAATTTGCCTCAGGTGAAGCTGCTGGTCAAACATTACCCAGCAATTCATGAGTGAATGAATGGGAAGCCAGTGAGGCCTATCCTCATCCATAGCCAGGAAAACAGGTTTTGGCTTGGAATGTGCTTCAAAGAATCCTATTGTCACCCGCTATGTAAACATCAGGGCTAGCAGGAAAGAAGCCAGGTTTCCTTCACAGTGTTGTCAGTCAAGGATAACCAATGCAAACAGAAGCACAGCACATCAGAGTCATCAGCTTGCTGCTCCTACATTCCTTCATTGAGCAGTTTTATCTGAAGTCATGAATTTATAATCCTATGATCCTACTGATCCTTTCACATTGTTTCACCAATGGCTCAGTCATTGTGTGCACAGCAGCTGGGACTGCAGTTAGGATCATGACGAGGGAGAGACATTGAAACAGTTAGGACCATGACGAGGGAGAGACATTGAAACAGTTAGGATCATGACGAGGGAGAGACATTGAAACAGTTAGGACCATGACGAGGGAGAGACATTGAAACAGTTAGGATCATGACGAGGGAGAGACATTGAAACAGTTAGGACCATGACGAGGGAGAGACATTGAAACAGTTAGGACCATGACGAGGGAGAGACATTGAAACAGTTAGGACCATGACGAGGGAGAGACATTGAAACAGTTAGGACCATGACGAGGGAGAGACATTGAAACAGTTAGGACCATGACGAGGGAGAGACATTGAAACAGTTAGGACCATGACGAGGGAGAGACATTGAAACAGTTAGGACCATGACGAGGGAGAGACATTGAAACAGTTAGGACCATGACGAGGGAGAGACATTGAAACAGTTAGGACCATGACGAGGGAGAGACATTGAAACAGTTAGGACCATGACGAGGGAGAGACATTGAAACAGTTAGGACCATGACGAGGGAGAGACATTGAAACAGTTAGGACCATGACGAGGGAGAGACATTGAAACAGTTAGGACCATGACGAGGGAGAGACATTGAAACAGTTAGGACCATGACGAGGGAGAGACATTGAAACAGTTAGGATCATGACGAGGGAGAGACATTGAAACAGTTAGGACCATGACGAGGAGAGACATTGAAACAGTTAGGACCATGACGAGGAGAGACATTGAAACAGTTAGGACCATGACAGGGAGAGACATTGAAACAGTTAGGACCATGACGAGGGAGAGACATTGAAACAGTTAGGACCATGACGAGGGAGAGACATTGAAACAGTAGGACCATGACGAGGAGAGACATTGAAACAGTTAGGGACCATGACGAGGGAGAGACATTGAAACAGTTAGGACCATGACGAGGGAGAGACATTGAAACAGTTAGGACCATTGAAACAGTTAGGACCATGGCGAGGGAGAGACATTGAAACAGTTAGGACCATGACGAGGGAGAGACATTGAAACAGTTAGGATCATGACGAGGGAGAGACATTGAAACAGTTAGGACCATGACGAGGGAGAGACATTGAAACAGTTAGGACATGACGAGGGAGAGACATTGAAACAGTTAGGACCATGACGAGGGAGAGACATTGAAACAGTTAGGAACATGACGAGGGAGAGACATTGAAACAGTTAGGACCATGACGAGGGAGAGACATTGAAACAGTTAGGACCATGACGAGGGAGAGACATTGAAACAGTTAGGACCATGACGAGGGAGAGACATTGAAACAGTTAGGACCATGACGAGGGAGAGACATTGAAACAGTTAGGACCATGACGAGGGAGAGACATTGAAACAGTTAGGACCATGACGAGGGAGAGACATTGAAACAGTTAGGACCATGACGAGGGAGAGACATTGAAACAGTTAGGACCATGATGAGGGAGAGACATTGAAACAGTTAGGACCATGACGAGGGAGAGACATTGAAACAGGAGCCATGTATTTGAATTGTATTTGAATCAAAAGTTGCAATGTATTTGTATTTTAATTGGAAAAATGTAATTGTATTTGAATTGAAATCTGGAAAAGCAACGTATTTGAGTTTGATTTGGCTGAGTTGTATTTGTATTTGATCCCAATATGTCTATTTGGACCCAAGTCTGGTTTCAGTTTCGTTACGTGTACATTACCTTAATCCACTTAGCCTTATAGTTGTATTTGTATTTGATCCCAATATGTCTATTTGGACCCAAGTCTCGTTTCAGTTTCGTTACGTGTACATTACCTTAATCCACTTAGCCTTATAGTTGTATTTGTATTTGATCCCAATATGTCTATTTGGACCCAAGTCTCGTTTCAGTTTCGTTACGTGTACATTACCTTAATCCACTTAGCCTTATAGTTGTATTTGTATTTGATCCCAATATGTCTATTTGGACCCAAGTCTCGTTTCAGTTTCGTTACGTGTACATTACCTTAATCCACTTAGCCTTATAGTTGTATTTGTATTTGATCCCAATATGTCTATTTGGACCCAAGTCTCGTTTCAGTTTCGTTACGTGTACATTACCTTAATCCACTTAGCCTTATAGTTGTATTTGTATTTGATCCCAATATGTCTATTTGGACCCAAGTCTCGTTTCAGTTTCGTTACGTGTACATTACCTTAATCCACTTAGCCTTATAGTTGTATTTGTATTTGATCCCAATATGTCTATTTGGACCCAAGTCTGGTTTCAGTTTCGTTACGTGTACATTACCTTAATCCACTTAGCCTTATAGTTGTATTTGTATTTGATCCCAATATGTCTGTTTGGACCCAAGTCTCGTTTCAGTTTCGTTACGTGTACATTACCTTAATCCACTTAGCCTTATAGTTGTATTTGTATTTGATCCCAATATGTCTGTTTGGACCGAAGTCTCATTTCAGTTTCGTTACGTGTACATTACCTTAATCCACTTAGCCTTATAGTTGTATTTGATCCCAATATGTCTGTTTGGACCCAAGTCTCGTTTCAGTTTCGTTACGTGTACATTACCTTAATCCACTTAGCCTTATAGTTGTATTTGTATTTGATCCCAATATGTCTGTTTGGACCCAAGTCTCGTTTCAGTTTCGTTACGTGTACATTACCTTAATCCACTTAGCCTTATAGTTGTATTTGTATTTGATCCCAATATGTTTATTTGGACCCAAGTCTCGTTTCAGTTTCGTTACGTGTACATTACCTTAATCCACTTAGCCTTATAGTTGTATTTGTATTTGATCCCAATATGTCTATTTGGACCCAAGTCTCGTTTCAGTTTCGTTACGTGTACATTACCTTAATCCACTTAGCCTTATAAACGAGCACCTGATTATATACAGTGGTGAATATATACGAGTAATCTTAGTGCAGTAATTGCAGCGTGGCTGGATGCTTCTTACAGAACTCGTGATGGTGTTCGAGTAAGCAAGTCTGCCAGGAGGTGAAGTGTGAAGCATCTTGAGTGGTACTATAGACTGGAGATGATGTTGTATAAGAACTGATCTGTTACAGATGGAGACATAGGACCGGCACCCAACGTGCGTGCAGCGTACTTCAAACAGAAGCACCGCATGATCTGGGAGAGACGTCACGGTCCGGTGGGCACGGGAATGGGATCACCCCCTGTGGAGCAGTAAGGTGCACTACACGCGTCTCCCAGGACACAAGTAGACGATTTTCGCTCTTACCTTAGTTAAGGCATTGACATTGAGCTGCGATGTCCATCGTCAAGTGTTGTAGTGTCGGACTCTTTGAGTGAACTCGGTGGCCGTGATTGGCCAGCCTTCACCTTGTGCCGGTGACATCTGCCGGAAAACTGCTCACTTGGGTTTCATTGGGAACAACCAAGTGTGCTCAGCTGGAATATGTCGGACGTCATTAAATGTGTAGGGAAACTATGAGTTTCATGTTGTTTGTTTTCTTTTGCCAAGCGCATCATTGTGGGTAATCCATGCAGCCAGAAGTTTGCATTTTTTGAGATTGGGAATTGGTGTGTGTTAAGGCCAAATAAAATAATACGTGTGTTTCCGGGAACCCGACCGTCTCTAGTATTGTATTGTATGCGACCCTATGCATTTTTTTAAGAACAAAAGAAAAATATTTTTTGCCCACTCTTGACCCTTGCCTCTGACCAAAAACTTTTCTTTTAACATTATATTCTGGCAGAAGATTATTACAACGACCATTCAACATGATAACAAATACAGATAATAATTGCAAAAGTCTTAAAAAGTAACAAGAATTGACCTTTAGGATCGGAAATTCTGCACCGTCCCTAGTATTGGATGGATTTCTGCGTAAATCGTTGCGAAGTGTCGTGGCGCCCCTGCTACATACCTCATGTCAACCGACGTAAACAGGGACGCGGGCAGAAGGTGCTAACATAAACCGTTTCGTGATCGTTGTCTGGTTGTCTGCTAAGCACATGTTGTTAATTAAATATACTTGTCACATCGTTAGAACGTGCATAAGTGTACAGATTCCGGTTTCGAACACCAAACACAAAGGAATGACAGTAGCCTAGGTTACGCTGGCTCAAAGTGATATAATCTCGGTTTTGTAGTTCTAACAAATTCCGTTGGATAGTGTCATATGGCGCTAGCTAAAATGGTTGAACAAAAATTATAAATAAAATAAAATATTACAATAAGTCTGCCCACCATATTTTTTTGCAATAAAATGTTTAAAAAAATAAAATGGTTTTCCTACTTACCTAACCTATTTTTAAAATCAATGTTACCCGAAACACAACTATATTTTATTGTGGCCTTACTATTATTATTATTTATTTGATTTATGTTTTAGTAGCCCAGTTCCAATTTTTTGCTTTATTATTATTATTCCTAATGGGCATTGTTCCTTGTGTTTAAGTCTTTACATCAGTTGGCAGCGAAAGCTTTGTGTTATTAAGGATGACTTAAAACATTTAAACACCATTTCATTGGTTGTTGTGCATCCTTGGTCTACGATCTGCCTATGGTCTAACGAATCCGCGAAAGCCCAACTTGTCATTAATTGATCTAAACCAAACGTTACAGCGTGGTTTTGTATCACGAAATTGAAGTTTGACGATGCTTCCCAAAAGGAAGTAACAAAATTTTAATTGTCCTACATAATGAACAATGTCTTTTCCCATGTTTGTAACGACTCTCCACTGATAATACAGTGATATCGAAAATATGTGTTGGTGTCGAATGCGTAGATTGTTGTTGAAATGACAGCGAGCGTCCTTGCGATTGCTACTTGAGCAATTCAACGTTTAACACATTTATTTTCTTGAAATATGACAACGTTAGTGCCACCGAAATTATGCCAAAAGGCAACCTAAAGGCTGACATTTTAGACACGATGCAAAATAGCAATAAAGAATATAAACTGCCAATGCGCAACACAGGCGAAACCAGTAATGTGCGCATGTTCAACGCGCTACTCATTCTGTCTACATGCAAAGATCTGAACATCGGATTTTGGCCAATCAAGATGAAATGCTGGGAAAACAGGTTATAGACACTCTCTTCAATGCCTGCATAGTCAGCATCGCATTGCATAATTGTTTGTTCTAAATCAATCCACTATTTGTGTAATATTTAGTGCTATCATTTATAATGAGGTGCCCACTGAAAGGCAAAAATTCAAGTTATCTTTGCATTGTTATGTATGAAACCTACCCATTTGTCAGAATAGAATATAACAATCAATCCTGATTATGCCAGTCAAATTAATATTATCACAGCAAAATATATCCTACCTCTAATCTACATGTTTATGGCTGTAATGTTAACACACCATAATAGTATCTGCTAAACCTTAATTGTTATCAGTACTTGTTATTCTTAATTGTTATCAGTACTTGTTATTCTAAATTCTAATATAATCTTCAGCGTGTATTAAGCTTTCATAAAAGTATGTGTCTAGTAGGTTTTGATACAAGCCTAAATCAGTTTAACCTTTCTCGTGCAATGACTTATTTTTATTCCCCTTCCTCCCTAACAAAATGTCTCAAACATCCATAATGTTAACAATCAAATTGGCGTGGCCTGACCAGAAAATAAATAACATATTTGTGAAAAATACATTGATGTATGGTGGTAAGCAAACTGCTACTACCGTAAGTAGTGTTGAACATCAGTGTTTTGAGATCATCCCTTATATTTGAGATCACCCCTTATATATATATATGAGATCATCCCTTACATTTGAGTTCATCCCTGTTTGAGATTGTGCCGGGGGGCCCGGTCCTATTAGTTACGTTAGAAACCCCAAAATACATAAGGAGGGAAGAGTGTGGAGGGGCCAGGTCCTGAATAGTCAGTCTCGTCTGTTGCGCCACGCTGTAGTCTGTGTAGGGGTGCGCAATGACACCCCTATATAAGCCCCTACACGAGCCACAGTGTTGCTGTGCACCTGTGACTTCGATAGAACAACACCCCTAATTCAGAGTCTTCCGTGTGTCACAGCCATTCTTATAATTCGCGACTACGCAGACACCTGCAGGATGCAATAAATGCAAGGTACATTCCTACGGTTTATTATATCCTGCGACAACATCACCCCTTGTATTTGAGATCACCCTTTCATTTTGGATCACACCTTGTGCTCTATGTCTATGACACGGAAGGACGCTGCATTGATAAGACGCATTGTGACAACATAATAAGTGATAGAAGCATAGTATAAACGATGACTGAAAACACTTTATTATTTGTTCCCCAAAACAGACATGACAAACTTGACAGTTGCCCCACATTTGGCAGCAGAGATAGATAGTGTGATTTACAAATGAGCCTACAGCCCAGGACTGCAGTAGAGATGTCTTTCTTGTGTTTACTCATGATGTAGTAGCTCCTGTCAAAGGAGATTATCTGCTCTGCTGGGGTAGACCAGTGTCAGTCATCTCACTTTCACCAGTGTTGTGTCTGAAACAAGTTGGCCAGTCACTTGCAGTTATCAATAACAATCTATTTCTGTTGCCAGAGACAGCCAGTGCAGCCTAGAAACCAAATGTTGGAAATAAAGTCACAATAAAGTCACAATTTTAAATTTGCACTTTTTTGTTTTGAATATACATTTTATACTTAATACAGCCACATTGAACATTTGTATGAATCATTCAAATTACAGACAACACAGCCAAAATTTCATAATTTTGACAAGAAGTTACTTATAAATTGTAGAATAAAAAAATGTATTGGAAAGCACTATTGGAAGCACAAAGTTTCTTTGATGTATAAACTGCCAGTGTTTTTTGAGAGTGTACCCTTTTATGCATTTTTTCACATAACATTTCTTTTTAACTGGAAAATTGGCATATTTAAGGATAATAATACTGATTATCGCAATTGGCATTGCCTCTCCCTACAACAAAAGTGACATCAGCCTGTGTTAATCACTTGAGTCTTCATATTGCTATTACAATAGTCCAGAATAGTCGCGAGAAACCACTTTTCCTGTGATAGCAATATGAAAAGGCAAGTAAGCTTTTAGCTGTATGATTGATGCTCAACTCATTACACCCGGCCAGCTAAATTGGCATGTGTCACTGTTCCCCAGGCTGCTGCCACAGAGTTTCTGGGTGCCTGCAGGTTTTAAGCTGTATCTTCAAAACTATTGTTTTTCTGTAATTGCAAGTTGTGTTTAATTTGATGTCCATTGAATTATGTTTAAAATGGTGTGACTGTGGTGTCTATTGGTTAAATATATGTTGTCATTTATAGGTAAGAAACATAGAAACTTTATATTCTGCACAACTATAGAGTGGAATATCATACATACATTTTATTGACATGAAATGCATTCTACTGTGGTCTGTGCATTTACACTTGCCGTGCCTTGCTTACATATGAGACAATGTAAATCAGTTCACTTTTTATAAATATAGACAGCAAACACAGCTTTGTAAGACTTCTTTCTTGATTGCTGTCATCCTTCATATGGTTTCTCTGTCGTGTCAACGTCAGTGTTGACATTGTGATCAATAGCGTATTGACACCTGAAACAGCCAAATTTCAACTATTAGAAGAATTGACAGAGTGTTAGAATACTTATCTAGTAATTATTTATAATAAAAGACATAACTTCTGTATAGCAACTTATAAAAAAAACAGTCTCAATGCCTAAAACCCGACTGATGGTGACCAAATTTGGACAATGAAACATAAACAAAGCCCAAGTCATCCATTTTATCGCTCATTCAGTTGCATTTCGAACATAATGTCGACTTACCTTTAGTTCAGTGTCAGAACTGTCCCATCCAACAAAATATTAGCGCAAACTTTGTTATTAGTAAACAATTACGACCTCCAACGTGCCGCCATTTTTGAAGATCCACAGGTGATGAACTTCTATCATGAAAATATCAATTAATACTCACAATTCATAGCTCAGATATCAAGGAATCAGCCAGTGTTAGTCTCTAAAGTATCCTGAAGACGGGGCCACTGCTAGAGGCTTTATCTCAACCGGTCGCTCTGGGGAGAAAACACATGGGCAAAGTAATTTAATGATATGTTATGATAACCTCTACAAAAAAGTAATTACAATGGGAATTCAAATCAACCACTAAAACAATGTTCACACAGAGGTACACTGTGTAGGTATACCGGAAAACAATGTTTTATAACAATTACGTATGTTGAAACAATCATAGAAAGGATGCGTAGTGTTGTGATCATTTGTATGTCATAATCCAACCTGCGGCCCGCGAACTAAAAGTGAAATTGTCCACAATGCAGCGCGAGGGATGACAACAGTAGATGCAACTTTCATGGTTGGAAGAAATGCTGCATCATCCCTCAAGAAAACATGAATGTCAAGTAGATGCAGAACACAATGAGCGTCACCATGACGACCCGTGAACTACGTACCTATGGATACAGAAGTATCAGAATTTGCAAACTCCAAATGGGTTTGCGAGAACATCTCATCAGTTAGATGTTCCAGTTCATCTCCGCTTCCGAGATCACGTTGCTAATGTGGGAGAGGCAGAAGCGAAATGCAAAGCTGAGTGTCTTGCCGATCTTAGGACTCACTGTGAGGATTTGCCTTATTTTCCAACCCGTTCTGTGTGGAAATCGTCGATGTGTAGGAAGTTGTGCGGATGTAGTTCACCAAACTACAATGCACCAAAGAGTTGACACTTGAAGAGTGTGACTATATCATACCTGTCAAGTACTACGGTCTAGCCGTAGTCACTATGGTTTTATTAATAGAATAAAAACTACGGGTGTAGTAGGAAAACCATATGCGTGTGTTTTGAGATACATTTTTAAACAAATTTATCGCGGTCGTTATATTTTTATCGGTAAATTCGCTGACTGACACATCAAACTTCCTTATGGTTCACGCTCTTTTCCGGGCCTGGTAGAATTCCTGTACAATTTGTGCAGTG
Organism: Paraescarpia echinospica; assembly: GCA_020002185.1. Classification (NCBI taxonomy): domain Eukaryota; kingdom Metazoa; phylum Annelida; class Polychaeta; order Sabellida; family Siboglinidae; genus Paraescarpia; species Paraescarpia echinospica. The sequence goes on along the minus strand of CM034535.1, from coordinate 13,352,219 downwards.
CCCCGGAACGAGCACTCACCAACACATTTTCGTGTTATGCGCATGCGCGAACTTACTTACAGATCCCGTGGATGCCATGTGTTGCATAGGGCATGTAGGCAGGCGCGAACATTTATCCACCAGTTAGCTGTAACTGACGAGATGGTGACACTGGCAAAGCGTGTCATGGTCGATTACAACACACTTCACAAATAAATGTCTTATGCACCTGTACTTACAAACATGTTTTTAGTCCTTTGGCCAAAGGTCCAAGGGACTATTGCCATCACTCTGCGTCTGCCGTTAGCTGCCGTATCTCAGAAACCATTCAGCAACTTTTTCTCTAATTTTGCATAGACACATCTTAGGGCACTGCCACTATGCACGAGAAATCTGTATTTGATTGAATCATTCTAAGGGCCTCTGGTAAAAATGTAACATTTTGCCTATTTTTTCAAAAACTGTTCAGCAACTTTTTCTCTAATTTTGCATATACAATTCATGTGGTAGTGTCACTGTACACAAGAAATCTGTATTTGATTCAATCATTCTAAGGGCTCCAAAGATCCCCTAAAATGCTAAATTTGTTAACTAAATGGTCTACTGTAGCAGCAGATCTAGCAGGCTTCCAATCCTTTTGTTCAACTAATCCCTTTTTCCACAACATCTGTCACACCTCACTGTGGCTGGCTGGTTAGAGTGTGACTAATCTGTAATTGGTCACTGGCAGAGGCTTGGGTCAACAAACACAGCATCTTGTACCAGAAACAGAACACTATTCCCCTTCCCAATCTGTCACATGCGGAGTCTGTGTCTTGTATGGATATATATTTTTATGCAGTTGTTTTATATAAGCAGAAAGTTAATTGAAATTAGTTATTCTTAGGCCACAGAAAAGTAATTCCCAGTTTCTCATTGATGCATGTATTTAAAAATATGTGCCACAACATTTTATTTTTTATTATAATTATTCCTCTAAATGCAAGACGTGGTGCAGTAAGTGAACAGTAAACATGTAAACATTTTACTTCCATCATAACCCTTCTGTAACTATGATTCACCAAAAAACATTTGATTAATAATTACCTACAGGGTTGTTTGATTTATGTCGGGCAGAAACTGTTTCTGCCCGGCAGAAACAGCAACAATATGAAATACATGCCATTGATAGGCAAATGTGTTCTTTTTATAGAAAATGTCAGTTTCTTTCTGTACCTGTCTACGTATGATAATCATTTGTCCGCCCTGCTCACAATAAACATCACATGAATGATAAAAGGAAGATCACTGCCACTTAACTTGTGGATTATTATTATTATAAAACTGCTCTGCTACTGCTTGGTGGACAGTAAGCTGCAACTGTCTTTGAGTTTGTTTACATTTTGACAAACTACTATTATATAGCACTAATTTTTGAATGAATCACATTTTGAGAATGCATGTCATTGTTTGCGGTGTAACTTTTGTATGCTTCATTTTCTGCCGCTACAAGTTGCGTTCATCTGAAAGATTATTTAATTACCTATCCAGTATCCAATGATAATACATATGTTGTGGTGTTGGAAATATATAGCTTTGGTGTATTGTACACGAGGGTTGTGATAGGAAACTATTGGACATTGCGACAGTCCAGAAAGACAGTATGAGATGTGTCACTCAATATATGAAGTGTGACTTTCAGATACTTCATTTTGTAGTGCTATGGATTATGATGGGCCTCTCCATTAGCTCCCTATATATTTATGTGAAATATATCATTATGTCATTAAAATATTTCAGAACAGGCTACCGCTAAGCTGCAACTGTCTTTGAGTTTGTTTACATTTTGACAAACTACTATTATATAGCACTCATTTTTGAATTGGCATGACTAATGCTAATATATCGCACAAAATTACTTCTACGGGAAACAGCGTTGGTGTAAATTATCATCCCATTATTCTTACTGACAAAGACCTGTACGTTAGGTGAGTAACACCTTCAAAGTTCTGACAGCAGGACACCGCCTTCGGTGAAGTCGAGACAAAAGTTTGACAAAGGCTTCAAGTTAAAACAGTCTATCACCGTCCATCTGACCCATTTTTTATTTTCTTTAGACTACCTTTCGCTCTCAAATAATCTGTCCTCTTAATTTTATACATAAAGACATAATCTGGCATAACTTTATACATTTTTGTAGCAGCACATTTGTACTTCCAGTGTATCATATATTTATCACTTGTTGTGTATTACACCCAGCTGTGGAGCTAAGATTCTCTGCCTGCTATTGTTTGATGGAAACTGTGACTAATCTGTAATTGGTCACTGGCAGTAGCTTATGTCAACAGACAGCATTAAGCCACTAGACCCCTGTTAAACTGGACAGTTGCCTGTAGGTTTTAAACTGTCAAACAGTGAGTCTACCTTTTGCTCTCAAATAATCTGTCCTCTTAGTTTTACACATAGACATAATCTGGCATAACTTGATAAGTCTTTGTAGCAGCACAGTTGTACTTCCAGTGTATCATTGCAACATAACATAAATATTACATACTGTGTGCTACATTTGAATGATGTGCATGTAATATTTCCATGCAATCCATTTGCATATATAATGTAAAACTTCAACAGCCGTTTTCTTCATTTTCACTTTTTGACCCCTACCATGTTCAATGCTCCATAACTTCGCCAATTTTTGTAGCAGTCATAATTTTTGAAACCGTGTAAAGCACCCTACCCAACCTTTATAAGAATGTAAGAAAACAATGTTACAATTTTTCCGACTTATCACTCATTTGGTCATAGACGTATTAGTCCAAAGGACTTCACGGCCACTTGGCCCATTTTTTTATTACATGCGTCAATGGGCATTTCCATGTAAAGATAATGGTTTTTACTGATAATTGATGGTTTTTGTCTGCCTTGAGCATTGTTTTCTCTCACAGGACTTGACAGCTACATGCATTAGCTGATGGAACAGTTTCCTGACCTGCTCTGATCAAACATGCTAAGCTCATTGCCAAGTTTGGTGGCAGCAACTGTACCAAGTGTCAAACTAGAAATTTGTGTGCTGAAAACACTCACCATGAATAATGGGTGCTTGTGATACTGACGTCCAAGAGTTGTTCACACTTTGCCCAGGGGGCCAAATGCATGTTTTGGCAAAAGTAGACAGGGAGTGCTATAAAATGCTGGTTTCAAAAAATCATATCTATATGTATATATCTAGGATCATAACCTAGATAGACAACCTTGTAAACAAGCTACTGGAAGCATGCAAATGGTCCTCAAACAACATACCCATATATATATATATATATATGCGAAAATATACATTTCGCGGTCATTATCAAGTATGTATAGTATTTATGCTTTCCATGATGAGTAGGTGAAGTCCTTGCAATCTGTATCATAAGTAACAGTTAAGTTATAATAATTAATTCAGCCAAACTACTTAGATGTTGATCTTTGATGATAATAATAACAAATTATTAGTAATAATAATGGTAATAATTTGTAAGTTAAATTTCAATGCATAGAAACACGATGGCTTATAAACAGATTCCAAACATCAAAATGTACCAGTTCCCACTAGGGTAATGATCATCAATATTCAATAATACATGTGTGGCCCGCTGAGTTAGTCCAAGTCATCTGTTTGGCTCTCCAATCAAAAGGTTGCCAGTCCCTATCATAATCTATAATAGGCCTGCTAAACTTTATTGGGTGAACCTGACATAAGTCTACATTGCTAAACACCATCATCGATAAGTATCATAATTATGAATATATAAAAATTGTTTGGAAACACCTCCAATACTAGATAAAACTGGATTTAAGGCTTCGAGTAACTTATACAATTATAGACGAATGCACCCACATAACTCTAGGGCCAATGGTCATGTTGATAAAGAAGCTACAAACATGAGAACTTAGTATGAAATTACCTTTTTAACTTATCTTCTGAATAATGTTGATAATTGATATCAGTTTGAAATTGTGTAATTTACGGTTTTATCCATTCTATAAAAAATAACTGTCTTAAGTTTTTTCAAACAATAACTACTCCAAGTCAGCACACAAAACAAATTTCATCAGCATAAGTTATTTTAGTATTAAGTATTAAAATGATGCTTAATGCAAACCAAGTAACTTATGTGATCTCAGAGTTGTTGGTTCCTAATATGCAGTTAAAAAAATACAAGTGAAAACATCTCTGGGTGTTATTATCATTAAGTGGACACATACATAAATAAGGCTCTATGCTTAACTAAGAAACATCTTTTGGATGTATTCTTGCACTTTACTTTGTTAGGCTAATTTCCCAAATACACAGCCCAGTATTGAAGATATCCACATTTTAAAGTATTCGGATAGTTTTTTATATAAAATTAGCATAACAATTGAATATTCCAAAGTTTCTAAATACGGTATATTTTAACTTTGATTACATGAGCACCAATCATAGCTCACACAAACACACAGTTTGTCAGTAAATCGGGTTTTGGCACAGCTGTCTCGCAGGTGTTTTATATGACCAATAAAGCCGTACCTAGAGAAATGTGAATGAATGTTGTGTTTACTGTGGATGATAGTAAGAGTGATTGCAGGCGTTGTTTATATCAGTGTCTAGATGCCTACCCAGTGGTGGCGCCACACGGTCTACGTCATAGGTACTGTATGCTACGTTCAAGTGTGCTTTGCGAGATTTTCATAGGCTACATTTGGGGGAGTGTAGAGGAAAGTAAATTGTGGCCTAATAATAAAGTCGTAAAAACATTTCGCTGGATATTTTTGATACACTTGTGTACCTTGGTCGTCTATTTGTGTAGTACTGCAAGTGGTTTATGTTCACATTCAGTTGATAAATTCATCCAAGATTCTTCTCGGCACAGAAATGCAATAGGCTAGTGATAAAGTTTCCATAGTGATAACATAATTTAGGTGGTGGATCTGTTAACTTTATTGGTAACTGTTGATCAATCGAGGACATTTTACGTAATATTCGTTAATTAAAATGGCTCACATTTACGTCATGACAAAAAGCAATTTTGTATCGTAAGAATTGCAAGTCCCACATGACATATTGGTGGGGAGGTGATATTGGTGGGGGTGATATTGGTGGGGGAAGTGATATTGGTGGGGAGGTGATATTGGTGGGGGAAGTGATATTGGTGGGGAAGTGATATTGGTGGGGAAGTGATATTGGTGGGGAGGTGATATTGGTGGGGGATGTGATATTGATAGGGAAGTGATATTGGTGGGAGTGATGTTGGTGGGGGGGTGATATTGGTGGGGAAGTGATATTGGTGGGGGAGGTGATATTGGTGGGGAAGTGATATTGGTGGGGAGGTGATATTGGTGGGGAAGGTGATATTGGTGGGGAAGTGATATTGGTGGGGAGGTGATATTGGTGGGGAAGTGATATTGGTGGGGAGGTGATATTGGTGGGGAAGGTGATATTGGTGGGGAAGTGATATTGGTGGGTAGGTGATATTGAACCAATGCTACATGAGTAATGTTGTTTTGTACAGTGGGACCTCTCTACTAAGGTCACCCTTGGACTGGAGCAAAGTAATGTTGTTTTGTGCAGTGGGACCTCTCTACTAAGGTCACCCTTGGACTGGAGCAAAGTAATGTTGTTTTGTGCAGTGGGACCTCTCTACTAAGGTCACCCTTGGACTGGAGCAAAGTAATGTTGTTTTGTACAGTGGGACCTCTCTACTAAGGTCACCCTTGGACTGGAGCAAAGTAATGTTGTTTTGTACAGTGGGACCTCTCTACTAAGGTCACCCTTGGACTGGAGCAAAGTAATGTTGTTTTGTACAGTGGGACCTCTCTTTTAAGGTCACCCTCGGACTGGAACAAAGTGACCTCATTACCTAGGTGACCATAAAGCGGGACAAATTAAATATCCTTTCCTGTTACAGAAATAATTTGGGACTATCCTAGGGTTACCTTAATTGTGAGGTGGCTGTATTACCGAGGTGACCATAAAACAAGGTTTGACTGTATTTGTGAGATGACCCCTTAGTGAGGTGGGAGTGAGTGTTTGATTGATGGCTGGGAGGGGAGGGCTACCACCGTGCTGCCTTTGAGGCACTACCGCATGTGGAATGAAGAAGGAAGGCAAAATACTGATAACATTCCTTGTAAACAAGATACAAGTTATTTGTAAATTCCTTGTAAACATAGAAATTCAAAGAGAAGCTATTAACAACAATTCTCTAGAATATAGTGCTGGAAATATAATATAAGAGGGATTCTTAACGGCAGAAGATCTGAAAGAGTATTTTAGTTCAATGTTTACCAGGGAAGATATTAGTTCATTGCCAGTACCAGAGGCTAAGTTCAAGGGGGTGGATTCAGACTATTTAGAATAGTTAATTGTAACCCCGGAAATGGTAGCTAAGAAAATAAGGGCTATGAAGGATAATAAATCACCTGGAGTGGATGGGATTCCACCCAAACTACTATTGGAAATTGTAGAACAAATTAGCATACTGCTTGCAACAGTTTTCAACTTGTCATTAGAAGAGGGAGTGGTTCCTTTAGAATAGAAAGAAGCAAATATATTGTTATTTAAAAAAGGTTCGAGAAATAAGTCAGAACTATTGACCAGTGAGTTTAACATCAGTGATTTACAAATTATTAGAAAGACTAATTAAAGATCACATGGTGGATTTTTTTGTTAAACATAACTTGATAAGCCCATCTCAACATGGGTTTCAAAAAGTGAGGTCATGCTTAACAGATGATATTTTTTTTTGAAGATATCACTAAATAGGTAGACGAGGGATCACCAGTAGATATCATCTACTTAGATTTTCAGAAAGCATTCGACACAGACATCAAAGATTACTGCTTAAACTAAAGGCCCATAGTAAATGGTTTACTTAACTGGAGAGAAAAATGGCTAATTGACAGAAGAAAATGAGTAGTAGTTGAGATGCGGAGGCTTCAAACTGGAAATAAGTTTTGAGTGGGGTACCATAGGGATCAAATCAAATCAAATTTTATTTTGTAACAACAACAAACAGCAACATAATCGAATATACAAAACAACCGTTTAAAAAAGTAACATTGTGTTGCATGGGGTCACATGGCATGTTAGATGCCGTCTTCCTGTGACCCCACAAGGATAAATTTAAACTACGACACACATATACACGTGTACGATAACTATATTACAACGATGACCATGTAACAGCGGACTGGAGGTATGATGGAATGAATAATAATAAAAAACATTATAGAAAATAATTGTATGAGATTTATCCGGATCCAACGTAGATATAAAACACCTCTAACTGCACTCCACACATCTGGGATTTAGGCAGTGTACATAGTTGAGATAGCTGTCTATATATTGTTTGCATAACAAAACTTTGAATTTTGGTCTAGATTTAGTGTTTTGTATCTTATAATCAAGACTATTCCATATTTTAAAGAAATTATGTTTAGGTAACAACCTACATGAACAATGTGTTCTGGGTTTCACTGTATGTAAGAGGTTATATTGTCTGTAAGTCTGATATTAGTGACTAAGTTATTTTTTGGTGTTTTAAAGGATTTAGGCAGTGCGCAGTGCAGTATTGGGTGAATAGTGGAATGTTTTGCATGAAACCCATACTGGTGTTTATATTGGATGTTATATTTGTCTAAAAACACGATTAATCTATTGCATACAATTTTTTCCATTATTTAAAAAATCGCAGGTAGTATACTTATGGGTCAATAATTATTAAACATATTGTTGTTTCCTGATTTGAAAACAGGAATTACTTTTGTGGTTTTTAAGTTTTCAGGAACAGTGCCCATAACAAATTATTGATTTAATATTATGCTCAAGCGGAGTGGCTACTTCATGTATGGTTGCTCGCAGTAGTTTAGTGGATAAGCTATCGAATCCTTTGGTGCATTTAGTTTTAAGCTTTTATACAATTGTTTGTGTGGGTTGCATGAACAAATTTAGCAGATAATTTCCTTGGAAGTGTGAGTCAAATTGCTTAACAGGAAGAACTACTGAGTCGCTTATTGATTTACCCGTACCTATTCTAACAAAAAAATTATTAAATTCTTCTGCAATTTTGTTTAAATTTGAATTTTCTTGTCCGTTTATGATGAAGGTTTCAGGTAGTTTGGTTTAATCTTATTAAAAACTCTACAATATTCTCTGTATTTATGTTAATTTCTGGATTAGGTCTGTTTAATTTTTTCGGAATAACTACTTTATTTTAGTGATGAAGTCAATATGCCTGATGTCATCCAAGGTTCACATTTAATGTATTTTTTCTTAATTTTAACATATTTAATTGGACAAGATATTTTGAAAAGTGATTTTTATATTATCATAAAATTATTGTAAGTTTCATTTGCATTGGCAGTGGATAGTACAGTTGTGTAATCAGCCTTAGCCAATAGATTTCTAAATGATAACATTGTTTTGGGGTCAACTGTCAGATCTGCTTATTTATTGATCTTTGTAGTCGAGGTGTACCATATATTAAAATATACCATATATTAAATCAGTTATAATAATCCACGATTGATAACTAGGATGAGTATGATTTGAATATAAGTGTTACCGAATATATGTTATTCTTGTTGGTTTGGTTATATGCGGAATAAATCCTTGGGATATTACGTTATCTATGAAGTTGTTGGTTTTTTGATGGGTGACAAAGTTTAGCAAATTAATGATATAACCGCCCATAAAATATGCAGTTTTATTTTCATTTAAATTCCTGATTTCTATAATTTTGCTTATAAACAGATCGATATCCACACGGGGAGGAGTGTTAGGTCAATAAATTACAAGTACACGCTGTACAATGATAGGTTTATTATGATTACCTTGAACTTCAAAAAATATAGACTCAAATACATGAGGAACAAATATGGAAAGATCATCACGTTTAAAGTAGGTCAAGCTTTTGTTAATATCTATTCCAACTCCACCGTGACCATCATTATTTTGTAGTCTTGTATTAAAAAGTAAACTGTGGTACTCACGTTGTATTGTTGGGATTCATGTATTTTAAATATTTCTGTTAAGCCAATTATATCAAGTTTGAGACCTTTTCAAGATAAATTAAAAAGTAATTCTTGCATAGAATCCCCGGGTGCCTCTAAACTGTGACAATTTATACGTAACATCGATGGAGATATATTATCACAGTGGAAAGCATTGGAAAATTCAATTGGGGTGAAGTATTTGCAATCGTTTGTATCTAAAGAAAAAGGAGAATCATGATATACAGAGTATGTCACCTTCGTAATGATTTATATCATTGTACAAGTTTCTAAAATCAAAATTTCCATTTGTTTGGATCCGGTCAATACTAATGTCATCATCCATTTACAAATCTGATTGAGTATCGCATATTAGTCCAATCTCCCCAGTCCGTCGTCTTTACGCTACTACTAGAATCAACAGAACAATTCAAATCAAAGAAACTGTAATGTAGAAAAAGTGATAGCTTGGCACATTCTGTGCAGCGTGTCGTTATGACATTCACCGTAGTTGTACGTGTAGGAGTAAAACAAAAGAAAACATACATGTAATAGAACAAATGTCACGAGTACAGGCGTAAGCTAGGGAAAGGGGTGAGCTATGTCGTCAACAATGACAACATGTTGATTACGTATTGCTTATAATGTTTGCTTATAATAATAATAATAGTAATAATAATAGAAGAAAAAAACATAATGTCATGATTAATTCATGTGTCAAATTATCAGCAGGAATTAAACATTAATTAAGTTAGTTAACAGCATAATAATGAGATAATGATCTCTGATAGCATATGATACATATTATTAATAAAAAAACCCAGTAATAGAGTAAAACATAATACCATGGTGTGACCAATATCAAATTCACAACAGCGGTAAAAAACAAAAAAAATTAAGTTAGCTAAACAGCAAAATAGTGAGATATCGATCTCTGATAGCATACGATGAGTATTGGTAATGAGAAACAATAGTGATATATCGATCTCTGATAGCATACGATGAGTATTGGTAATGAGAAACAATAGTGAGATATCAATCTCTGATAGCATACGATGAGTATTGGTAATGAGAAACAATAGTGAGATATCGATCTCTGATAGCATACGATGAGTATTGGTAATGAGAAACAATAGTGAGATATCGATCTCTGATAACATACGATGAGTATTGGTAATGAGAAACAATAGTGCTAGAGTAAAACAATACCAACGTGTGATCAATAATAATATTCACAACAGTAAGAAATAAAACAATAACATCATAGCTGATCATGTGTGATAATAATAATACAGAAGAAAAAAACAGTACTAGAGTAAAACATAATACCATGGTGTGACTAACATGATATTCACAACAGCAAAAAAGAAAAAAAACAGTAATGTCATAGCTAATCATGTGTCATACATTGTATCAGCAGGACAAACATTGTAAACTTGTAACTGCATAGAACCAATGCCATGTGGCAATAGGTGCTTACTAAAGCAAGAGTGCTTCGGTACAAGCGTAGCTCTTTCACTGATGTGATTTCTTTTAATGTTATTGTTCGAGTCCTTGATCATTACCTTGGCGTTCGACGTCCAGCAGTCGGTGATCTTGTTTTGTTTTTTAGCTTTCTACATTCGTAAGCCAACATAGCCCTGCGCTTTGTTAGGTCTTCATTCACAAAGACCTGAGCTTTTCGATTGTTTGAGTTGTAGTCCTTCAGCTTTGTACGACTGCGGAAGACATTGTCCTGCACTTGCTTCGTCACACTATAATCGCGCAGCATCCGGTATCGCGTTTAGTGCCTAGTTGATGACTTCTTTCGATGTCATCTTTGGCAAGTGGAGGTGACACCTGGATCTTCTTGTTGATTATGTCGAGGACAAGAGTATCAATGTCCTCACCCTCTCGGTGTTCCACAATGCCATGGAACATTATATTAGGTCGGCACGTGTATTGTTTGAGCTTGTCGTTGGCCTGCACAAGCATGTCGACCAAAAATCACATAGAGATAGTGGACGGCTCTGCACAGGCACATGCATGATACAACCCTGTCTGCACGATCAGGACTGGGACCTGTGTTATTCTTAATATATTTAAACGATTTGGACGATGATATAACAACCAAGGTGTTGAAATTTGCAGATGATACAAAAATGTTTAGAAGGATTAAACGTGATGGAGATAGACAGCATTTACAAGATGATCTTGACAGGTTGATCAAATGGTCTAAGAAAGGTAGATGTTGTTCAATGTTGGGAAATGTAAATGTCTTCACACAGGACATGGGAACGAAGATGTACAATATACAATGGGGGGTACTGTACTAAGTACTACCATAAAAGAAAAGGACTTAGGGTTAATGATTAATGCTGATATGAAGATTTCAGAGCAGTGTGGAATTGCAGCTTCAAAGGAAAATCAAATCCTTGCCGAAATATAGCGTATGAAGAAAAAGAACTAATAATACCGCTGTACAAGACATAGTTAGGCCTCATTTAGAATATTGTATTCAAGCGTGGAGGCCATATCGCAGGAAGGACATAGATGTGCTAAAAAGAGTGCAGAGGAGAGTAACTAAAATTATACCAAAACTGGGGGATCTTAATTACGAAATACGCCTTAAAAATATGGTTTAACAACATTAGAGACCAGGAGATTGAGAGGAGATCAGATAGAAGTGTTTAAAATATTAAATGGTTATGAAGATATTGATAGAAACATTTTTTTCTCAGTTAAGAAAGATAGGACCAAAGGACATTAAGTTACATTAGTAAATGAATAGTGTAGATTAGATATAAGAAAGTTCTCATTTTCACAATGGCAATCTTGTTAAACAAGATACAAGTTATTGGTAAATTCCTTGTAAGCAAGATACAAGTTATTTGTAAATTCCTTGTTAACAAGATACAAGTTATTGGTAAATTCCTTGTAAAGCAAGATACAAGTTATTTGTAAATTCGTGTAAACAAGATACAAGTTATTTGTAAATTCCTTGTAAAGCAAGATACAAGTTAGTTGTAAATTCGTTGTAAACAAGATACAAGTTATTTGTAAATTCCTTGTAAAGCAAGATACAAGTTATTTGTAAATTCATTGTAAACAAGATACAAGTTATTTGTAAATTCTTTGTAAAGCAAGATACAAGTTATTTGTAAATTCGTTGTAAACCAGATACAAGTTATTGGTAAATTCCTTGTAAAGCAAGATACAAGTTATTTATAAATTCGTTATAAACAAGATACAAGTTATTGGTAAATTCCTTGTAAAGCAAGATACAAGTTATTTGTAAATTTGGAAGACATTTTGTTTGCCAGTATGGGAGGGGAGTTGGGGGGTGAGTGGGCTGTTTGCTACAGCCAAGGAAGGAGCATATAAAACATGTTCACTCATTATTAGAGTTAAACACCATATCTTGAATCTTAATACTACTTATTAACTGTTGGTAAAGTACGTACCACCTCAGATGAAGTGCTTCGGTCTGATTAGTTGAATAATTGAGTTGAAAAATAGTTGAATAATGATGAAGTGGTACATAGTGATGATTACCTTATTGAGACAACCCCTATAGTGTTGACAGGCTGTCCCTGATATCGGAAGTCCCAGGGCTATTTCCATCCAAGAAACATCCTTAAAGCCACATTGACCTCTAGAAATATAGCGACTAATTAAGGTAGGTTGAGGTATAACTCGTTAAAAATAACTCCAATTTCTCAGGGCCACTGTTTCCCTGTAGCAAAGATTCACCCTTGTCCTTTGAATGCCCTGCTGTCACTGTGGCCATTGCCTTATATTTGCCCTGCTAAATGGATCTTAAGTGGGCACATTATGGCCCAGGCTAATGCAGGGAGATTGGGAACAGCAATAGCCTTGTTTTATCGAAATTCTGCTCAGTGTAACGCTTAGATTGATGTGGGTGGTTTTTGTATGCTCCCTGCAGCTGCCGCTGTGGCCTGAATTTGATAAGTGTCAGGAGAGTTGTGAAACTTGTATATATGAATTGTGATTGTTTATTTAGATAAGATCGAGGCTTCAGCTGCTCGCTGGGTTTTTGTTAGATGTGGAAGTGTTTTTCGCTCATCACTGGGAGATTGGTGGAAAGAGTGGAATGCAGTTGGATGTAGGTAAGGAAAGGTAAGTTGTCGCTGCTACTGAGATGTGCTAGGTGAAACTATGTAACAACATTTCATAGGCTGACTACACACACACACATGTGCACGCACACATGCATGCACGTCCAAGGTGACTCACTACAGTGGTATCTTACCAGCAGCACCAGCTGTTAAAACTGGTCCTGTCTTATCTGTGTCGATTCGGTTGCAACAAACATGAGTGCCAAGGTGAACAGTTGCCGTGTTGATACCATTCCGATACATCTTACGTAACATTGAACACAATAACATAAACATTATTTACACATCCTACAATGGTGCATTTGTGTAGAATTTATCAGGAATACACAGGACCCATGATGATTTGTCAATTACACGATTCACTGGCTGAAATCCTGAAACAAATTAACTTCATGATAAACACTGCTCCATCGAAAATTGGCGAAGAATTAAAATGAGTTTGCTGTCACACGGGGGAAGTAATTTCACACATACTGTGTAACTGTGGGGTGGGAAAACGTATGACTTTATTTTGTCCTAATTGCGGCCATGTCATTATTTGTACTCAAAGTGAACTATGTACAGCTTTAATTGCTTTGGTGTGTGGTCGCCTAGTAGTTAGAACTATAGAACTAGGAGTTCTTATCCTCTTGCTGTTGTACTGTTGTCAGTGACTTTGGTGTGTGGTCGCCTAGTGGTTAGAACTATAGAACTAGGAGTCCTGGTTCTAACCCTCTTGCTGTTGCTTTGCAGCTTGGGCTATTTTGTTCACTCCACATTGCCTCAGTTCACTTAGGTGTATAAACAAGTACATGGCTGTAGACTGATGAATATAGGCTTCCCAGAGAAGTCGGGATGCTTTAAACAGCCCTAAGGATTGGGTACCTCACTAGATCTTTTTTATAGATTGAGTGAAGGCGTACTGTGCCCAGGAGATTTAGTCATGTGTCTTTGATATCTTCCCCAAACCCAGGAAGCACTAGGGTCATTCGGTGCATCCGAGAAGGCACGTTATGTAGCTATTAAACAATGACATGAAACCATGGCAACAGATACCATCTGGGCAAGTGGTCTTTTTCTCCAGGTTCCATGTGTAATGATAAACAACCGGGCGAGATTGCAAGCTGTGACCTTGGTTCGGCGAGAGGCCGAAGGTCATAGCTTGGGTCAGACAAATACGTCATGGGGTCATGGGCGAATTACTTTGACATCTACATGTGAGGCCAATTTTCGTTTCTTATATAGCAAATTTGTTGTAATGTGCATGTAGGCTGTTTGGGAAGAGAAAAAACGGCTGATTGCTGTTGTTATTGCAGTGCCAGAGTTGGCGAAAGTAAATATTAAGTGGTCCATGGGAACAAGTTTAAAACCAAAATACTTGCAGTGATGATAACAGTTATCTTTGGCTTGTTGCCCTGTGGGCGGATGTAAACTAGTAATAGTATCTCATTTTTATTGCTTCTAAATCCTTGGAAACCCAGGTCAGAGGCGCATCAAGCAAAAAAAGGTTGGTCAATCTCAAATTGATAAGCAGTATTCAAGTTGTCAACAGATGGATCAATATGCCAGAGAACTAAGAGATATACGCAAGGGTGGAACACGGAGTGAGCAAATTCCAGAGTCGGATGATAGATGTCTTTGAATGCAGACATGTGTAGATGCGAGATGCAGATTCATTCCGTCAGGTCTTATTTCATGTAATGAAGTAATTACTAACATTCTTGTGTAACTGCCAAGTGATTCCTGTCTGTATTGCTCCTGTCTACAACCATTCCTCCTTTGCTTCACAACCTACTCTCCTGGGCAGGAAATGTTAATCCTCTAAAAGTCTGGCCAAGTCTGCTTATCTCAAAGCTTTGGGTTAGGAGATAACAGCTGTCTGAGGATGCCTTAAAGCTGGTGCATGGGTTGCAGGCAGTGCCAACTATAGTTGTTTGTAAAGGACAGTAGAAAAAAGAATATGCGTTTATGAAAGTGTATGGTTAGCCTTTGTACAATTGAAAGTACCCTTTTATGACTACCCTTTATGGACAAAGTTGCCCACTGTATGTTGTTAAATAGCCTCACAGAATCTATATAAAGAGTTGGCGAGGGGGGGGGGCAAGTTGGCCTGACTAGTGGGGTGGGGTGAAAGGACTTTGTATGTAAAGAAACACATTGTGTAAATGCAACATGTCATGCAATGTTGCCACAATGTCTTGCTTCACTTTTGGTAATTTGTCTTTGCTACACATGTATATATAGTATATAGGTAAAATTAAGATTGTTCCAATTTGTTGTTATAATAAAATAAATATTGACTTACTGAAACATGAACCGTTGGTATTGCAGTCATCCAATGACAATGTGGCAACATGTTTGCTAACATACTGTAACATTCTGCATATGTAATTTATTACATGGACTGGTTATACTTATTTGACACATTTACACATACTATTACCCTTTTATCACTGTGTTAAATGGCATAATATTTGAATACAATTACACACCTTTATTATGTAATAGTGTATTATGATTACAGTTGTAATGCAGCAATTTATAAAGGCTCGCGATAATTCATATAGTTCAGCCCAGTTACTGTAACTTAGTGAAACACTTCAAATTGTGTAGTTACAGTAGTAATATATTTACGTAAGGTTTTACCGTTTAACGCACCTATCTGGTTAACAGAGTGTCCAGTAATTATCCATGACATAACGTGAAGGGGGAATGTTAATGACAACTGGCACTGGTCCAGCACACTGGGCAGATGTAACACTCTACCTGAGATTCCAGTGGCCCTGTGCAGGCTGTGGTGTAGTATTCTGTCAGTTAACCACCGTTTACCTGTCACTGTCTATATCTTATGTCAGGTTTGATGGCCCTAGAAGCCACCGGCCACAAACACACAGCTGTTGCTGCTGGTCATTGTCGTGGAGCTGGGGTCTGCTGCCAAAGGTCATGCTGATGGCCCCAGACCCCACCACCACCTGCAGCAGCTGTCCCCTGTAGATCTCTACTGGGGGGTTCTGCCCAAGGTCAACTCCCAGAAATACAGGGATGAGTGGGAGGGCAATTAAGGATGGCTGAACAAGTGTTCATTCTAACTAAACAATATGTTATATATGTATGTATTTTGAAGTAGGCCAACTTATATATATATATATGTATATATATATATAATATATATATTATTTATTTTTATTTCATAGTAATTTTTTTATTTTTAATCCCCATTACAAGTTTTCTATCATTTTGTTAACAAACCCCAGAAGTGCAGCATAATCTTCAAGCAGACTGCTTATTGGATGATGGTCATCTGACATAAATAAGAGAACTTAATATGATGTGACTCTATTTATTAATAAAAACACTAGCAGTGGTGTAAGTCTTGAACATATGCCAATCAAAGCAGGACTGCTTACTGTCGTTGGTTACGAAATAAAGTTATGATACATGTATAAATAGGCATGTATAAATTAATATGGTAACGTAGCAAAATAGTAACTTATACCTGCATTTGGAATCTACTCTATGTATCCTATATAATATCCTTCCTCCAGAAACTGTATCCCAGAAATCTTACCATGTTCATATAACTGAATCTCAACTACCTTTTTATTGGCTTTACGCCACAACTTAAAGTGATTTTATTCATTACCAGTATGCACCAGAACTAAGCAAAAAAAGATTCTAGGAGCCCTGTGGATTTTTCATTACCTTGACAACCGTGTCATGTAAGTGTTTGTGGCAGGTGTGGAGATATGAGCAGATTAGATAACCTTTTTTGCACTTGCTTGCTCTGCCACGGATTTCACTTCTAGGAATTTCCTAGAAACTAATAAACTGCAGATTTTGTCACTCAATAAGAGAATTAATGCAACACATTGCATGTGGACTACATCTGGAAAAACCTATAAAAGTGTTGCGCTTGTTGATCTTTAGTGCACATTTACCGTGGCAGACCACGATGGAAGTCAGGCAGGAAAACTCACATTACACTGAGTTGATATTCAATAGAACATTGACGTAGGTTATCAACTGCGATAGACCATCTGTCGGTCTTTGATAGCAGTTCATATTCAGCATCAGCATTTGTATCTACTCCAAAGACCTTCATCTAGTGTAACTGTAAAATTGTCCATTCTGAATTAAGGTAAGTTTGTTTAATTGTATATGTAGCCTACATGATGTTTAGTGCATTATATATTTGTTTAATGTTGATCGTTTGATGAAGGTCCACATAAGTGGTGTGTGCGGTGGAGCAGAACAAGACATAGGATGTTATAGGTGCGTTAAATATATGATAATACAATTGTATTAAATCATAATAATCATTCATAATATTAATTTATGTTTACATTTACAAAACTTCGCAGATAAAATGAGAGTATGACAGTTTGATAAACGTTGTGTTTCAATGGTAATATATTGCAAACTTTCTCATAAGCTCAAACCCTAACCTAGAGTGGTCAGTACAGTATCCCTGACCTGGTCAGTCAGTCAGTCAGCCAGCCCGCCAGCCCGCCAGCCAGCCAGCCCACCAGCCCGCCAGCCCGCCAGCCAGCCAGCCAGCCAGCCAGCCAGCCAGCCAGCCAGCCAGCCAGCCAGCCAGCCAGCCAGCCTGCCTGCCTGCCTGCCTGCCTGCCTGCCTGCCTGCCTGCCTGCCTGCCTGCCTACATGTCTAGCTGTGTGTCTGGCCGTGTGTCTGGCTGTCAGTGATCATATCTGTCCACCTGTCTGTCTGTATTTCTACAGTTCTGTAAATCCTGTCTGTCTGTCTGTCTACAGTTTGATCGAACTATTTATCTATCTGTCTATCTATTTGTCTGTAGTTTTGCACAAGTAATCTACCTATCTTAATAGCAAGAATTAAACTTAAACTCTACCTACCTATAAATTAAGACATACTTTCATGAGGCATCTCATATATATAATTGAAATTGCTACCTAGATGCATAACACCAGTGCAAAATTTACACAACATCCTAATGACATTTTCCTGTCATATGCACCGACGCGTAAACCTCTTGAAACTTCCACAATACCTGGACATCTTCGGTGAAATGGAGATATGACTTATTGCTGTGTCGATGTGTTGGTGAGTTGGTGTGCAGTCCTGTACTGACTGGGTCACTCCTAGAAGTCTCCCACCTTGCACACACAGTACAGGTTATGTTACAGTTCCCCGCTCTATTCTTGGAACAGTGGCCGCTGCCACAGCACTCCAGTCGGTCCAGTTCTTTCACTCAGGAACACTTTGACGCACTGACACAAACCTGCATGTGTCGACATACGTGTCACTGTCAGTCCTTGCATCAGTTACCGTGACGACTACATGTATATATTGATACACACATGTGTACATGGCTGTTTTGTAACAAGTTGGTTTGTTTGCGGTGGTGAGCCTGTCTTCGCGTGTGTGTTACAGCCGAACATCTCCGCATTCCTGGGAACACAGGGAAGAGAGGGCTGAAACCCAACTGTGGGTGGAGGAAATACCTGTGATCACAGTAGCTTGGAGCTATAAGGGATTAATCCATGCACTGCTGCACCAGACGATATATGGATTGTACAATGTCGAAACGGACAATGGTGTTGATTGTGTGAGGTGAAGACAGTCGGGATTGTACTCGCGGTAAGTTGGATTTGGTTTTTTACTATTATTTTATTGGCTGTCATTTGCTTTTTTGTTTAATGTTGGTTTGTTTACTATTTTTTTTAAACGGCGGTTAAGCTTGGATTGAATAAAAGGGGAAGTCACTTGGGAAAATTATTTTAAAAGCAAAGATAAAATTATGATCATTTGGAACTGTCTCGTAGTAGGCTAGATAGGTAAAGTACCACTGGAATAAACTGACATGAAAGATTTTAATAAAGCATAACTATAACAAAGTTATTGGATTGCTTCAGTGATTATTTGTTTACGTGATGGTAATGTATTAGTATAATATATTAGTATGATATGTGGAAATATGCAGCGTAATATTTAATTATGATGGACTCGACTTAGTAGAATTTTACAATAAAAAGTAACTGAAAACCTGTAGCGGGGTCCAATGTGTCACATTTAATTGTACTTTGTAATACACATGACTGATTTCCTGCTAATTAATCCAATAAACACTTGATTGTTCACCACCAAACATAGTGAAACAATCCAGTAATATTGATATGACCAAGGTGTAAGAGGTGGCAAGAAAGAGTGGCGAGATCGACTGACAGACTGAGTGACTGGGATAACAAGGCATACCTGAGCTTGTTTTTGCTGTTTTCCTCTAGTCCTGGTGTACTAGGCATTCCAGCCTTCCAGCACTGACCCAGTTTTCTTTGCCAAAATCTTGGCATACCCCATTTACCAGTTGACTGCGTGAGAATCTAAGTAAACACAACAAGCACTGTTGTAAATGTGGGCTCCGGCATCTGGCACTGGTAGAGAACTCCAGAAACTCCTCTCTCTCTCTCATTCTCACTCTGAAACCCTTTTAGGAAGGGGAATGTTTGTCATTGTTTAGACCCATAATGCTATCATAGGTCATTTGATTGTTTTATTGTGATATGTATTCTTGGAACCATTATTCAAAAAAAAACTTGTATCCCACAATGTATCCTGACAGTGTATCATGACAGTGTATCATGACAGTGTATCCTGACAGTGTATCCTGACAGAGTGTCTTGACAGTGTATCCTGACAGTGTATCCTGACAGTGTGTCCTGACAGAGTGTCTTGACAGTGTATCCTGACAGTGTATCATGACAGTGTATCCTGACAGTGTATCTTGACAGAGTACCTTGACAGTGTATCCTGACAGTGTGTCCTGACAGTATGTCCTGACAGAGTGTCTTGACAGTGTATCCTCACAGTGTGTCCTGGAAGTGTGTCCTGACAGTGTATACAGACAGAGTGTCTTGACAGTGTATCATGACAGTGTATCCTGACAGAGTGTCTTGACAGTGTATCATGACAGTGTATACTGACAGAGTGTCTTGACAGTGTATCCTGACAGTGTATCCTGACAGAGTGTCCTGACAGTGTATCTTGATAGTATATCCTGACAGAGTGTCCTGACAGTGTATCATGACAGTGTATCCTGACAGAGTGCCTTGACAGAGTGTCCTGACAGAGTGTCTTGACAGTGTATCCTCACAGTGTGTCCTGAAAGTGTTTCCTGACAGTGTATCCTGACAGTGTATCATGACAGTGTATACAGACAGTGTCTTGACAGTGTATCCTGACAGAGTGTCTTGACAGTGTATCATGACAGTGTATCCTGACAGAGTGTCTTGACAGTGTATCATGACAGTGTATACTGACAGAGTGTCTTGACAGTGTATCCTGACAGTGTATCCTGACAGAGTGTCCTGACAGTGTATCTTGAGAGTATATCCTGACAGAGTATCCTGACAGTGTATCATGACAGTGTATCCTGACAGTGTATCCCGACAGAGTGCCTTGACAGTGTATCCTGACAGTGTGTCCTGACAGTGTGTCCTGACAGTGTGTCCTGACAGAGTGTCTTGACAGTGTATCCTCACAGTGTGTCCTGAAAGTGTGTCCTGACAGTGTATCCTGACAGTGTATCATGACAGTGTATACAGACAGTGTCTTGACAGTGTATCCTGACAGAGTGTCTTGACAGTGTATCATGACAGTGTATCATGACAGTGTATCCTGACAGAGTGTCTTGACAGTGTATCATGACAGTGTATACTGACAGACTGTCTTGACAGTGTATCCTGACAGTGTATACTGACAGAGTGTCCTGACAGTGTATCTTGAGAGTATATCCTGACAGAGTGTCCTGACAGTGTATCATGACAGTGTATCCTGACAGTGTGTCCTGACAGTATGTCCTGACAGAGTGTCCTGACAGTGTGTCCTGACAGTATGTCCTGACAGAGTGTCTTGACAGTGTATCCTCACAGTGTGTCCTGAAAGTGTCCTGACAGTGTATCCTCACAGTGTATACAGACAGTGTCTTGACAGTGTATCCTGACAGAGTGTCTTGACAGTGTATCATGACAGTGTATCCTGACAGAGTGTCTTGACAGTGTATCATGACAGTGTATACTGACAGAGTGTCTTGACAGTGTATCCTGACAGAGTGTCCTGACAGTGTATCTTAAGAGTATATCCTGACAGAGTGTCCTGACAGTGTATCATGACAGTGTATCCTGACAGAGTGTCCTGACAGTGTATCTTGAGAGTATATCCTGACAGAGTGTCCTGACAGTGTATCATGACAGTGTATCCTGACAGTGTATCATGACAGTGTATACTGACAGAGTGTCTTGACAGTGTATCCTGACATTGTATCCTGACAGAGTGTCCTGACAGTGTATCTTGAGAGTATATCCTGACAGAGTGTCCTGACAGTGTATCATGATAGTGTATCACGACAGTGTATCATGACAGTGTATCCTGACAGAGTGCCTTGACAGTGTATCCTGACAGTGTGTCCTGACAGTATGTCCTGACAGAGTGTCTTGACAGTGTATCCTCACAGTGTGTCCTGAAAGTGTATCCTGACAGTGTATCATGACAGTGTATACAGACAGTGTCTTGACAGTGTATCCTGACAGAGTGTCTTGACAGTGTATCATGACAGTGTATCCTGACAGAGTGTCTTGACAGTGTATCATGACAGTGTATACTGACAGAGTGTCTTGACAGTGTATCCTGACAGTGTATCCTGACAGAGTGTCCTGACAGTGTATCTTGAGAGTATATCCTGACAGAGTCTCCTGACAGTGTATCATGACAGTGTATCCTGACAGTGTATCCTGACAGAGTGCCTTGACAGTGTATCCTGACAGTGTGTCCTGACAGTATGTCCTGACAGAGTGTCTTGACAGTGTATCCTCACAGTGTGTCCTAAAAGTGTGTCCTGACAGTGTATCCTGACAGTGTATCATGACAGTGTATACAGACAGTGTCTTGACAGTGTATCCTGACAGAGTGTCTTGACAGTGTATCATGACAGAGTGTCTTGACAGTGTATCATGACAGTGTATACTGACAGAGTGTCTTGACAGTGTATCCTGACAGTGTATCCTGACAGAGTGTCCTGACAGTGTATCTTGAGAGTATATCCTGACAGAGTGCCCTGACCGTGTATCATGACAGTGTATCCTGACAGAGTGCCTTGACAGTGTATCCTGACAGTGTGTCCTGACAGTATGTCCTGACAGAGTGTCTTGACAGTGTATCCTCACAGTGTGTCCTGAAAGTGTATCCTGACAGTGTATCATGACAGTGTATACAGACAGTGTCTTGACAGTGTATCCTGACAGAGTGTCTTGACAGTGTATCATGACAGTGTATACTGACAGAGTGTCTTGACAGTGTATCCTGACAGTGTGTCCTGACAGAGTGTCCTGACAGTGTATCTTGTGAGTATATCCTGACAGAGTCTCCTGACAGTGTATCATGACAGTGTATCCTGACAGTGTATCCTGACAGAGTGCCTTGACAGTGTATCCTGACAGTGTGTCCTGACAGTATGTCCTGACAGAGTGTCTTGACAGTGTATCCTCACAGTGTGTCCTAAAAGTGTGTCCTGACAGTGTATCATGACAGTGTATACAGACAGTGTCTTGACAGTGTATCCTGACAGAGTGTCTTGACAGTGTATCATGACAGTGTATCCTGACAAAGTGTCTTGACAGTGTATCATGACAGTGTATACTGACAGAGTGTCTTGACAGTGTGTCTTGAGAGTATATCCTGACAGTGTGATACTTTTTTTATCATTAAATACGTTTGATGTACATTTCAAGTGTACCTGAATAAAATTTTTATTATTGACCATTACAGCTGAAATATACTTGTACTTGACCTAAAGTACTTGTATCTGGAATTATATTTGATAAGTATGTTTCAAAGTCCTTGTATTTTTACTTCACCTACTACACTTGTACTTGATACGTTTATGATTCCAAGTACTTGTACTGGACCTAATACACTTGTACTTGATACGTTTATGATTCCAAGTACTTGTACTGGACCTAATACACTTGTACTTGATACGTTTATGATTTCAAGTACTTGTACAAGACCTAATACACTTGTACTTTATACGTTTATGATTCCAAATACTTGTACTGGACCTACTACACTTGTACTTAATAAGTTTATGATTCCAAGTACTTGTACTGGACCTAATACACTTGTACTTGATACGTTTATGATTTCAAGTGCTTGTACTGGACCTAATACACTTGTACTTTATACGTTTATGATTCCAAGTACTTGTACTGGACCTAATACACTTGTACTTTATACGTTTATGATTCCAAGTACTTGCACAAGACCTAATACACTTGTACTTTATACGTTTATGATTCCAAATACTTGTACTGGACCTACTACACTTGTACTTGATAAGTTTGTGATTACAAGTACTTGTACTGGACCTAACACACTCGTACTTGATAACTTTATGATTCCAAGTATTTGTACTGGACATAATACACTCGTACTTGATAAGTTTGTGATTCCAAGTACTTGTACTGGACCTAATACACTCGTACTTGATAAGTTTGTGATTCAAAGTACTTGTACTGGACCTAATACACTCGTGCTTGATAAGTTTGTGATTCCAAGTACTTGTACTGGACCTAATATTCTCTTAATTGATAAGTTTGTGATTCCAAGTACTTGTACTGGACCTTATACACTCATACTTGATAAGTTTGTGATTCCAAGTACTTGTACTGGACCTTATGCACTCATACTTGATAAGTTTGTGATTCCAAGTACTTGTACTGTACCTAATACACTCGTACGTGATAAGTTTGTGATTCCAAGTACTTGTACTGTACCTAATACACTCGTACGTGATAAGTTTGTGATTCCAAGTACTTGTACTGGACCTAATACACTCGTACTTGATAAGTTTGTGATTCCAAGTACTTGTACTGGACCTAATACACTCGTACTTGATAAGTTTGTGATTCCAAGTACTTGTACTGGACCTAATACACTCGTACTTGATCACATGTACCTGGGCTGGCCTGACCAGCGCCACTTGCTCTGTCAATACTCCACCTGTCTACCGATAATACTTCATATGGTTTACGTCTACTCTTCCACCTGGTGGACTGCAGGGAACTAATGTGCATAATTGGGATGCCAATCCATGACATTGATCCCAACGACCTTTGCTCCTGACCCTGCCAAAGAGAATCGCATTTTTCATATTTTTATGTGTGAGTTTGTTAAATTTCATTTAAGTTTAAACATACTATGTCTGTTAATTTTTATTGTAAAATAATGTTATATAGTATAAACTGTATCTACACTGTGTCTAGCATGTTGGGCCTGTATAGACATTGAAGGTAACGCTACCCAGTACCTTGGAGGTAAACAATCAATTTGCCTTATATGCAGGAGTCACGGATAGACACAAGGATAGCTACTTTAAATGTAGTGGAAATATCCTTGGGATTTCCTCATTACTCGAAATTGTACAAATGCGTGCCAGTTAAATTATTCCCTTCCGCGTGAATGCTTCTTTCCATTGTTATTGTTAATCAGGAATATACCAAAGGCACAAAGACTGAGAAAACCAAACTATTCCATGAATAAAATTAACGGTATAACAATCTGTTGTAATAAGTGCTCCCCATTTTATGAAATAAGAAGCTGCTCCTGAACATTCAGTTTCTGCTGATAAACATTTGCTCACAGTTTTATGAACATGGAGAGTGCACACATTATAAGACACGCACGCACAACTTCACAAACACTCTCCTATGGAACTAGAAGAAGTGACAACGTACAAAAGATTAATGTGGTTGCAAAAAATTTAAACATCATTGCCATCATTACGGCTATTTTACCAGGGTATGGACCCCTCGTGGGCATAACTCCAGATGATAACGATCTGCATATAACCCCTCGTGGACATAACTCATCACAGCATAACCCACGGATATGATCTCGCTAACTGTGAATAATCCCACCTCTAAAAGGGTGGAGTTTTGTCCTCAAGGTTTTTTTCGATGAGAGGGATTATTTCCTACTCTGATTTTTTCATGCTGCCATTAGCGTTTATCCCCAGTAAGTACTGTAGGTAAGTTATGTCCAAAGTACTGGTGGATGCTTAACTTGTACCTGTCTGGTATGAACCAGTTTATACCGTGGTTGTATTTTTGTGCTAACCTCAAAATAGGTGCTACTAATGGACTCGTACATATGGGTCCTGACCAGAGCTGGGACTTAACGAAGTACAAGTACTTCGTTACTGTACTTGAGTAGAAAAGTTTACTTTTAGTGAGTAACGAAGTACATTTTTTAGGAGTACTTTTATTTGTAACGAAGTACAAATGTGTGTACTTTTCATAAATATAACGAAGTATCCATAATTTATGTGTTAACAATTTGGAGCTCCAAAATATTAGTAACGAACGATAATGCCTGAAACATTGGTTTCCGCCAGCATATATCTATAAATAGATATCAGCCGGAGCAACAACTGGTAGTCTTTTCTGATTGGCCTATCATTGTCATTACCAGGCATGATCACCAGGTGGCGTGAACATTGCCAAGATTATATGATATCATTCGCGTTCAAAGATTTATTATGGAAGGATCAGCCGATCATTTGCAGCATCCATGGCCATACTTATCCAGTATGTTTGAGATTACTGCCCTGTGTGTTGAGCTGTCATCCCTTGCCACGTGGCCAAGCTTGAGAGACCTTTTCATTGAGTTGAACACTCCTCTGCCTCCGAGTGCAACCTGTGAGAGGTTGTTTAGTGCAGCAGGGCTTATTGTTAAGCCCCTGCGAGCCTGCACAGGCTCAAGCTCAACAAGGCGTTTGTTTGAGGAGCCAGCCTGTCACTGTATCCTGCTGAGGATCCTGTCCTGTTCAATAAAGTGTTTGTTTTGCTCACTACTGAATTTATTTGTTTGTTTGCAGTGGGTGACCATGTGAAAAGTTTTTAGAAAAGTACTTTTGCATTTACTTCAAGTACATTTGTTTACTTTTTACTTGTACTTCAAGTACATTTTTCAAAATGTACTTTTACTTTTACTTGAGTAGCTTTTCCTAGAGTTACTTGTACTTTTACTCAAGTACAAAATAAATGTACTTGTTACAGCTCTAGTCCTGACCACTTAAATGTGTTTTAATGAATGTTGGTTTTGCTCATGCAATTTTACAGTTATCAGTTTAATTTGACTGTTTGTGATGAACATCGTGTTTACATGGTCTGCTTTCATGAGCAGAAAACAGTAAAATTATATAAAAATATAATTTTGTTGATACATCATATTTCATAATTTCCCCTATGTCATTTGTAGTTTGTCACAACATATTTCTCTATTTTCGCCTGTGTCATTTGCAGTTTGGTTGATAATACACCATTTCTCACCATTTCACCTGTCAGTTGTAGTTTGGTGACAAACCAAAATGACCATGTGGCATCCAGAGAAAGATCGCCGACACCCTCTGAAGAGCCTCGCTTGGGCACCGATCGCTTTCCCACGCTACAGGAAGAAACGGGACATTGCCACCCAGTTCTACCTGAATGGAAACATCCACTCTACCTCCATCCCTGACATCAGCATCATTCAAGTCAGTCACTTCTCTAGATAGTATGTTCTGGTAACATTCGCAGCAGTAGTATTTGTCTGAGCTGGATACATATGTGATATAACAGGGCAAAGTTTTTTTCAAAAGGGGGCTTCACAACAACCAAACATGTCCAAGTTTTATGTGAGAGACATACATACACAGACATGCACATCCCCTTGAGACATCCAAGTGCACCCCCATGAAACCTCCAATTGCAAACCTCCCTAGAGACCTCCAACTGCACCCATGCATGAGGCATCCAACTGCACACTCTTGAGACCCCCCAAGTCCAACTACAGTCCCTCTTGAAAACTCCAATTGCACCCCTCCCAAAACCTCCAACTACATCCCCCCCTGAGACCTACAACTGCACCCCTTTGAGACTTCCAACTATATCCCTATTTAGTCCTCCGACTGCACACACACCTATGGAAACCACCACCTGCACTCCAACTGAGACGTCTGATTGCACCCCTCCTTGAGACCTCCTACTAATATTTGTTTCATTGTTTTCATGTCCGAAAGAGGCAAACTGTAGCACAAGTAACACATGTTTTATGTCTACCTCTTTATCTCAGTGAAATTACACATTAAAGACAGAGATTCACTGCTCTGTTGTCAGAATTATTGTAAGCACAACCGCCTGTGATTATCCGTCATTCGTTAATGTCTGTGAAGACAATTTAACACCGCTAATATATCTGTGTTGGTGATTCCACAGTGTGTAGGCATCCGCTAGGCCCATCTTGTGTGTGTGTTTATAACACAGGAGGTCACTCGGAGGTAATGTGGCAGTTGTATCTCAAGTGTGGAGGGAACTGGTAACAGTGTTAGTAGAAAGACAGTGGTAGGGGAGAGTGGGGGGCTAAATGTAAACAAAAATGGTTTAATCTGGTTCCATCATTTAATTAGACCCAGTTTGACAATAATAAAATACATCATCATCATCATCATCATCGTCGTTTAGAGGCTCTGCTGGGTTCGTCTTTCTTCCAATTGCCCTCTTCCACTTGACACGGTCCCATGCATCCCGTGGGTCGATACTCATCAGACGCAAGTCTGCAGACACAGAGTTCTGCCAGGTCTTCCTTGGTCTGCCTGACGGGAGCTGTCCCCTCCACCACTAACTTTGTACAGCCCTTCATCCAGTCCTCGTCGTCCTTTCGCTCTACTTGCCCGTACCACCTCAGCCTGCTTCTTCTGATCACATCCCCAATCGCCTCCACTCCTACTCTTCTTCTAAGCTCTGCACTGGGCTGTCTGTCTGGCTGAGTGATGCCCCACACATCCATCTCACCATCCTCATCTCAACCCTTTCCATCCTCATGTCATGATCAGTCCTCATGGCCCATGTCTCACACCCATACAACAGGCAACTTCTGACACAAGCTGTGTACACCTGGCCCTTCATCTTTAGGGGGGGGCGCTTTGGAAGTCGGGAAGGGTGTTAACTCCCTGAAATTCTGCCAGGCACACCTCACTCTCGCTGTTACTGCTGCAAGACAAAATACAAACATATATATTGATGTAAACTGTAAAACAATTCTCTGGGGTTAAATGTCACAACACCAAAACAAAAAGTCACAGTATGTGAAATAACATGTGACTACATGATAACTTTCAGGTATATTTTAAATTTACAAACTGATATACCTAGTATTACCTACTTTCATAAATATTTATTATTGTAGGCAATTTTCCTTTCTTTTATAATCTTTTCACTACATACACACGTGCATGCACACACATATAATTTGTATATTAATATGGCTAAAATTCACAATTTTTAACAAAATAAAATGAAATCCACACATCCACACAGATAATTGGTTTGTACAGATTTGGACTGGTGCCTGGATGTCAACAGACGCATATAACTTTGCTTACCGCAAAAATATATCATGTAAATCATTCCGTTTATTTAATCTTTGATGACCGTTTTCCCACAACCATTTTTTATATAGTTTGGAAGGATTATAATTCTCTGTCAACCAATTAAGGTTTTGATTATGAAAAGTTCATCAAAAATTTGAAAGTTAAATCACTATTTATTGCCAAAAACAATTTTTTTAGTTGACAAATAAATTGTTAAAAAACGAAAACACAAATTTGTTTACAAACATTGTTTGGGTGAAAAAGAATCGCATTAAGTGCACAAATAAAAACGATCCTATCTACCTGTGTGGGCCTAAATGTGTGGGCTTAACCCTCCCCGTCCTCTAATTGGTACAGACAGTCTTAAAACAGGGTCCATGTGTCTGATTAGCCTTTAAAGAACTTTTTGTTGCTGCGGTTCAACACCTGAAAACATGGAAGTTCCGTGTGTATGTGTCTTGGAATGTTGCAGACTCAGCCCCAGTACTTTAGAAAATGGCATGGGAAAAAGAAGCAAGGGAATTGTTAAGACTTTTTTTGATCAGTTTGGCAGCTATAGAAGTCTCTTTGATGTACAGATAAACCTTGCTTTGTGGTCACTTCTTCTATGTCCAAGTACAGACTTGGACCTGTTCCCGGTACATGGGTAATTGTACTTTGGCCAATCTAACTTTCACTAAATTTGCTGCATTTTATAGCACACTATTCACAAAAAAAGAACTGTTGGTCTTTTGTTGTTTGTTAGCGATTTGGTCATACAATGGTAGATTTAAATTTATACAACTTTTTTTGGGCAAAAAATGTGCTAATTAAAACTATTGAATCATCATGACCATGTAATTTGCAATCAGTTCCAAACACTAATAGCTCCCCAAATGTGTCCGGTAACAACTTGCAAAGATGGGTAAATTTACAACTCTCCCAAATGCAAAATCTACGATTTACCCACCGGCAGATTAGTGGAATCAATAAAAGTAATACCAACAGTAATGATGTTATTTGAACACGGTCCAATCCAGGACTAAAACCCCATTCACGGGTGGGCGGAGTTGTATCTAATATAAAATACACATGTTAAAATTACAAAAGAGAGATAGTAATAAACCAGTATTAATTAATAAGTAGATAAAAGATAAATAAAATTATGTATGTGTATATATATATATATATTTCAATTCAATTCAATATCTATATTTCAGACTTAACTGTGCAGCATGTACAGACGTCCATAAAAATTATAAACGTTAAAGGAAAAAAACCATACAAAGTAAATAAAAATATAAGAATGTTGCACAACGGGATCTACCATATGTAGACTCAGTTAAAACTATTATGAACATACAACATCTTAGTGCAATGTCGTCGTATCCTCGAGAGACACTTTAAATCAGTTGATGATTGCAATTACCAGCTTATTACAAGAGGCATCAAGTCTCGGCATGAATTTATATACAATATATATATATATATGTATATATATATATATAACAGGTAATAATAAGGTTGCTAATAAGTTGTAAACAAATGTAAATAAATACTGAGTATACAGTTTAACAGAAAATTAGTATATTTGATAACGCTACCATAAACAAAATGTAAAAATGTCTAAAAGTTTGTTTGAAAAAAAATATTTTGTGTGTATTTGGAAACTTTCCGTGTCATTTGAATTCAGTAATGGAGGGGAAGGTCTGGGGGGAGATTTAGGGTATCAGAGGACTTACATGGATAGGGAAAAGGAACACTGGGACTAGTGCTGAATGGAAATGTCAGGAGTTGAAGATTTGCCAAAAACAGATAACTGATGTCTACAGAAGCAGGCACTTTGATTTACTAGCGCTGCCTGTTTTTTTGCATTTACACAAAAAAAAGACAGGAGTGTACCCACTCTGTAGACATCAGTTGTCAATATTGACACATCCTGTCACCTGTTCATTATGACTGTGAGAACTTCCAGGAAATGATATACTAGGCCTGATAGTGATAACATATGTTGTTATGTAGTTTCCTGGCCAGTTTACATGTGTATTAGCAGTGATCGGATGCACCAATTACTCGTGTTAGTATTCTCTATGATATGTCAGTTACTAGAGTCTGCATTGTTGGCATTCACACAGAAACTGGTGCTCGAATTGGATGTAGGACATAACCCATCATGGACAAAACCCCTCATGAACACAACCCTTCATGGACATAGCCCCTCATGGACGTAACCCTTCATGTCCATGAACGAAATAGCCCCTTTGCACAAAACCCACCAATATATAGCTACTTGGGACAAAATCCCTCACAGACAAAATTCCTTGTGGCAAACTGCCTTGTGGCTAAAATCTGTAAAGGACAACCCCTCAGGATATAACCCCTCTGGACAAAACCATGCATCAACAAAAACATTGAGGACATACCCTCTCATAGACATAATCTGTCATGGACAAAACTAATCTTGACAAAACCCCTCAGGACAAAACCCATCATGAACAAAATTCCATATGTCCAAAACTCTTCACGAACATAACCCCTCTGGACATTACCACTCTGGACAAAAACCGTCAGGCCTTCACCTTTTTACTAATGGAATGATATACAATTACCACCTAGATCATACACAAAGTGACAATATCTGTGTGGATGAATGATTTTAAACAGACAAGTCGCAGACAAAATAATAATGATGAGGACAGTAAGGGTTTTGTCTACGTAATGTTTTTGTCTATGATGGGTTAAGTCCTTGAGGGATTATGTCCATGTTTTGTCCAGAAGGGTTTTGTTATGAGGGGTTAGATTCATAAGGGGTTATGTTATAAGGAGTTAGGTCCATGAATTGTTATGTCGAAGAGTGGCTATGTCCATGAAAGGTTATGTCATTACTCTAGTCGAATTATTGAGATAGCAGCAAGCAATACAGGTTACATGCTATGATTGCAGTCTGAGTTACACATACAAACAGATCTTGGCATTAGCACTGGTTCGCAGTCAGAGTTGTAGTGTTTAGAAACAGGTTGTTTTGGTTATTATCTGTGTACCGTATAGTGCCAAATAGATGCACACTGTGAAAGTCGAGATGGTGTTCAATTCGATAGTTCTGCCAGGAAGTAAAGTGTAAAGTGCTTTGAGCGGTCCTGAGGACTGGATACTGCGCTTTATAAGGACTTACCTTTATTAGCATGTAAATTGCTTCCGGACTCGGTTACATTCATAGTTTTGAAAATATGGCAAATTACCTTTCCGAGTCCTATGTTGCTCTGAATGGAGCTTTCGACATCTCCACGACGTATTCATCAGCATTGGTCTGCGCCACTGTCGGTCGTCATGTGACTGTGTTGGTGACTGTCACATGACAACACTTCCAGGAAGATCGCGGGAAGGTTGTATCTGTTGATTTCTGGTTGCCTCTCTCTGATTTCAATCGCCTCACTGATTTTCCTTCTCCAGAAGTTGTTTTCTCTGGCGAGCACCTTTGCGTCTTTAGCCGAGATGTTGTGGCCCTCATTCACTCTGTGTTCACCTACTGCTGTGAGTGGGCCCCTGGTGTTTCTGTGTTCTTTGAGTCAGGCTCCTAGTGTTCTGCTGGTTTCGTCTACATTGGTCTGATGACAGTCCGGACATCCTATCTCATATATTACCCCACACATGTTACAAGAACAACATGTGTGGAATAATGTCACAATGTTAATTTTGACCAGTGACCATGACAAGAGGTAGCAAAAAATGGCTGGATTAGACCAAAAGTACAGAAACATCCGGAAACTCATGAACTGGCCTTTTTGAACCCTGTGCACTTTAAACTCCTTTTTTACAGTAGAAACAATTGCAGATACTAAAAAGAAATAATCATGTATGTTAGTTTCACTATCGTAATATGATCAGTTGTTAAAAATGGTTCCATTGCCTTTTAAGGGCTTCACACGGTGCCCCACTGACCCTGTTGTAGAGATAATCACATGTGTGTGCAGCAAACACCTGTTGCCATTTGAATGTATACAGGCTACATTTGGCCTTAGAATGTAACAAATATGCTGGCAAGACTAGAATGGAAGGACCACATACAAATTACTTTCTATCACAGCTCGGCAAACAAAATTCCTGCATTTATCGTCGACACAGCCACCGTCAATGTATATTGAGACTACCAGGGCTAAAAAATGCGGTAGACCCCCTAGGCTAGAATGTCATATCAGACTAGAAGTTTAGATTGTGTACTAACCTACCCATGTGTGTGAAAAAACACACCTTGGCTGGAGACCTTATCCCACCAACCCAGCCATCCACACCCTGCCAAGGTAGGCACATAGGGACATCTGCAGATTGACATGGATGAATCTTGAAAAGTGTTTCTATTAAATCAGAAAATCATCTTTTCTCAGGAGTGAGACTTTGTAATAAATGATACGGAGAGATAGAGAGTGAAAGACAGACAGATAGACAGACAGACAGACAGACAGACAGACAGACAGACAGACAGACAGACGGTGAAAGAGGAAGAGGAAAGGGAGCAAGGAGGGGGAGGGAGAGAGAGATGGAGGGAAGAAAAGGAAAGGGAGCAAGGAGGGGAGGAGGGAGAGACGGAGGGAAGATGAAAAGGAAAGGAGCAAAGAGGGGAGGGAGAGAGAGATGGGAAGAAAAGGAAAGGGAGCAAGGAGGGGGAGGGAGAGAGATGGAGGGAAGAAAAGGAAAGGGAGCAAGGAGGGGGAGGAGAGAAAGAGATGGAGGGAAGAAAAGGAAAGGAGCAAGGAGGGAGGGAGAGAGAGAGGATGGAGGGAAGAAAAAGGAAAAGGGAGCAAGGAGGGAGGGAGAGAGAGATGGAGGGAAGAAAAGGAAAGGGAGCAAGGAGGGGGAGGGAGAGAGAGATGGAGGGAAGAAAAGGAAAGGGAGCAAGGAGGGGGAGGGAGAGAGAGAGATGGAGGGAAGAAAAGGAAAGGGAGCAGGGAGGGGGAGGGAGAGAGAGAGAGATGGAGGGAAGAAAAGGAAAGGGAGCAAGAAGGGGGGGAGAGAGAGAGATGGAGGGAAGAAAAGGAAAGGGAGCAGGGAGGGGGAGGGAGAGAGAGAGATGGAGGGAAGAAAAGAAAAATGAGCAGGGAGGGGGAGGGAGAGAGAGAGAGAGATGGAGGGAAGAAAAGGAAAGGGAGCAGGGAGGGGGAGGGAGAGAGAGAGATGGAGGGAAGGAAAAGGAAAGGGAGCATGGGGGAGGGAGAAGTGGAGGGGAAGAAAAGGAAAGGGAACATGGAGGGGGAGAGGGAGAGAGAGATGGAGGGAAGAAAAGGAAAGGGAGCACGGAGGGGGAGGGAGGGAGAGATGGAGGGGGAATAAAGGAAAGGGAGCAAGGAGGAGGAGAGAGAGAGAGATGGTGGGAAGGAAAAGGAAAGGGAGCATGGAGGGGGAGGGAAGGAGAGATGGAGGGGAGGGAAAGGAAAGGGAGCATGGAGGGGGAGAGAGAGGGAGAGATGGAGGGGAGAAAGGGAAAGGAAAGGGAGCAAAGAGGGGGAGAGGGAGGGGGAGGAAAAGGAGAGACAGCGGGAGAGGAAAATGAAAGGGGGCAGGTAGCGGGAGAGGGAGGGAGAGACAGAGGGGGGGAGGAACATGAAAGGAGACAGGGAGGGGAAGTGAAGGAAGGATGGAAGAAACAAGGGAGACAAACAGGCAGACATACACCGAGACAGACAAAAATAGGCTGGAACCCCTCAAATAACCAAAATCTCTCAGTGCCCAGAACGACATTGATTCTGTGTTGTCTGCCTACAGGTAACTTGAAGGTGGTAGTTGTATAACAGACGTGTAATTAACTATGACACATTGTAACTACAATTGCTTAACACGGCTGTGGTCTATCCACATCAAGGCCAACCACAATATGTTTCAATAATCATTACTACCAGGTAATACCAGCACTCGACCCATGTTACATTGCCACACCTGCATGCACTGAAATACATTCTCTAATTCCAGCTCCCTGGGAAACACATATTCGTACTATTAATAGTGTTATCTTTGTAAGCTTGCATAATCCTTGCACACACTCAGTTGATCCATAATCGTTTGCACATTTAGTTGACTCAATCATTGGCACACTCAGGCTGATTAGTAATCATTGACACACTCAGGGTGAAAGGCAATCATTGGCACACTCAGTGTGATGTGTAATTATTGGCGTACTCAGGATGAAGTGTAATCATTGACACAGTCAGGGTGACATATTTTCATTGGCACACTTACTATGATGCATAATCATTGGCACACTCAGGGTGATGTGTAATCATTGACACACTCAGGGTGATGTGTAACCATTGGCACACTCAGAGTGATGTGTAATCATTGACACACTCAGGGTGAAGTGTAATAATTGACACACTCAGGGTGATGTGTAATCATTGACAAACTCGGGGTGATGTGTAATCATTGACACACTCAGGGTGATGTGTAATCATTGGCACACTCAGAGTGATGTGTAATCATTGACACACTCAGGGTGATGTGAAATCATTGGCACACTCAGAGTGATGTGTAATCATTGACCGAATCAGGGTGATGTATAATCATTGACACATTCCGAGTGATGTGTAATCATTGACACACTCAGGGTGATGTATAATCATTGACACACTCAGGGTGATGTGTAATCATTGGCACACTCAGAGTGATGTGTAATCATTGACACACTCAGGGTGATGTATAATCATTGACACATTCAGAGTGATGTGTAATCATTGACACACTCAGGGTGATGTATAATCATTGACACACTCAGGGTGATGTGTAATCATCGGCACACTCAGAGTGATGTGTAATCATTGACACACTCAGAGTGATGTGTAATCATTGACACACTCAGGGTGATGTGTAATCATTGACACTCAGGGTGATGTATAATCATTGACACACTCAGGGTGATGTGTAATCATTGGCACACTCAGAGTGATGTGTAATCATTGACACACTCAGGGTGATGTGTAATCATTGGCACGCTCAGAGTGGTGTGTAATCATTGACACACTCAGGGTGATGTGTAATCATTGGCACACTCAGAGTGATGTGTAATCATTGACACACTCATGGTGAAGTGTAATCATTGGTACACTCAGGGTGATGTATAATCATCAGCAGACTGATTGAAGTGTGTTAGCT
This sequence comes from Paraescarpia echinospica, assembly GCA_020002185.1. Taxonomy (NCBI): domain Eukaryota; kingdom Metazoa; phylum Annelida; class Polychaeta; order Sabellida; family Siboglinidae; genus Paraescarpia; species Paraescarpia echinospica. The sequence continues at coordinate 13,316,593 of CM034535.1, read as the reverse complement.
GCCATGTTGTATTCTGCCATGTGAAGTGATTGCTTGGAAATGGTTTGGCCTCCAAAGTAGAACTACTTTCATAAGTTTTCTAATATTTGTACACTTCAGAACAGAATGAATCTACGAGGTCATTGTATGTCCAGTCATACCAGCTAATATCATGGTCACAAATCCATTACTTTGTCATTTAGCATGAAACTTAGTTACCCCCCCTGGCACATGTCATACATCCCCTACTTTGACTGACAGGGGTAAAGATTATACAGTCAATGCACTTCAATTAACCTACTATCCAGCATACGTAAAACTAAATATTGATATTTATCAGTAGTAGCTGTTGTGTGTGAAAATGTTGACTATAAGTGACTGACCGACCACAGGCTGCCCGGGATGGCTTACTGGATGTTGTCCTGGCCCACCTCAGACGCGGACTGTCTCACATCTACGACGTCGATGAGGTCGGCTACACGGCCCTGCACCATGCCACCCGTTATAACCGCGTCAATGTCCTCGAGGCACTGCTCAATGCAGGCGCAGGTGAGTAGGTGCTGACATGTACAGGCCCAGGGGAGTAGACAGTGCTGACATCTACTGGCACAGGGTAGTAGTGTGTGCTGACATCCTCTGACACAGGGGTGTAATCAGTGCTGACATCCACTGACATAGGGGAGTAGTCTGTGCTGACATCTACTGGCACAAGCGAGGAGACAGTCCCGACATCTACAGGCACAGATGAGTGGTCAGTGCTGACATTTCATAAATTTTCAGCAGTTTTGATCAAATGTTACTCTCATCCCTGCACCACGCCACCCGTTATAACCACATCAATGTCCTCAAGGCACTGCTCGACGTAGGCGCAGGTGAGTAGGTGCTGACATGTACAGGCCCAGGGGAGTAGACAGTGCTGACATCTACTGGCACAGGGTAGTAGTGTGTGCTGACATCCACTGACACAGGGGAGTAGTCAGTGCTGACATCTACTGGCACAGATGAGTGGTCAGTGCTGACATCTACTGGCACAGGTGAGTAGACAGTGCAGAGGGAGAGTTTCGTGGAAACGCAGATTTGGGCGTTTTGGGAATCCAGTTGGATCATTCCTGTAATTTGTCCAAATCCGAGGAGAAATTTTTGGGGATTTATATATGGGGGTCGCAAAGGTGAGTAAAAATCAAAAAGTTTGTGCATAAACAGTCGTACTTGTCCCAAACGTAGTACTGTTATGTACCCTCTGATTGCTCAAGAGATATGATCTGGCCGAATTTAATTCAAATTAAATTATGTCAAATTGACGAAACGCTCAGGGAAAAATTTCGAGCAGACTGGTTACAGAAAACTGGATCAACCAGGTGTTGTGTTTTGTAATGACATAGTGAAGTATGGTGGGCGTGGTTTTATGTCAATAAGTGACCATATTCTTACTGTTAAACACTACAATGACACAACAAGACCACCACTACTTCTAGTGCCTTGGGATTGCCTACTTCAACAGTTACAGATTTCATTATTAGCGAAATAAATATTTCTTTACAAGAATTGGTCCAACTTCACTGAATATTTTCAAAAGAGTGCCAGAGCTTTTGAAATACTAATAGTTACGAAGTTTATCTATATAGACAGGTCAACAGCTTGACAGTACCAATTATATATGGGGTGGGTGGTGGAAGGTAAAAAAGCAATACAAAAATAATCTCATGTTACGCCTTACCGTGTTAGAGTGGCTTTAACTCTAACCCATTAAAAACGGCTTAGAGCGCCCTCTACCATGAACCCCAGCTAGAAAGCACTTGCTCCGCTCGATCTCATAAATTTTCAGCAGTTTTGATCAAATGTTACTCTCATCCCTGCACCATGCCACCCGTTATAACCGCATTAATGTCCTCAAGGCAGGTGCAGGTGAGTAGGTGCTGACATGTACAAGCCCAGGGGAGTAGACAATGCTGACATCTACTGGCACAGGGTAGTAGTGTGTGCTGACATCCACTGAAACAGGGGTGTAGTCAGTGCTGACATCCACTGACACAGGGGAGTAGTCAGTGCTGACATCTACTGGCACAAGGAAGGAGACAGTCCTGACATCTACAGGCACAGATGAGTGGTCAGTGCTGATATCTCATAAATTTTCAGCAGTTTTGATCAAATGTTACTCTCATCCCTGAGTGCTGACATCTACTGGCACAGGTGAGTAGTCAGTGCTTAGCAAATCAATGGTTTATATAACATGGAACAATCATTGAAAACATCATAGCCTAGCAAACAACTCTTGATAGATACATAATCTTCATCAGACATCCAAAGTTATCCGTTTCAGAGGATGGCGTTTTCCCAATATACCGGTAGAGGCACAAATCGTGCGTCCAATCGTTCTTTGCCGTTTTACAAAAACCTGATCAAATTCTTCCATAAAATATATAAATCTCTAACACTGATTGTATCAAATTACTGCAAACAAACTATTACAAAAGTTGTTTTGAGTAAAGTACTTATGAAATTAGACAAGCAAAATCCAAATCTCGTTAAAAAAATGTGCGTCCCATCTGTGTAAATCGCTCTACGGCCAGAACGTGTTTCATGAATCAGTGCGAGAACGGGCAGTTAACTAAAATAGGCCAAGAGCATTAGAACATGATATTTAAGTGGTCAACATGATTTTCAACCTGGCACTAATTTTCCAGTCATGAGTCTTTCTTAGACGTAGACTCTTAGTTCCTCCTGTTCCTTTCAAGACATCGGGCGACGAGGTTGCTCCTTCTGGTACTGTCATTTACGACTTCTTTGGCCCCATTCCAGGTGATTCCCATTTCTGCCAAGTCTTCTATAAATCTTTGAATGGATTGAAGATCTGGTTTCTTGGTAGATATAAATATGATATATGTTACGGGTGTGTCATGTCTTCTATAAATGTTTTGCACCACGTCTTAGTCGGCCTTCCTTTTTTCCTGTTACCACCTTCTGGGACCCACTCCATCGCTACATGTGCAAGTCTCTCCCTCGGTAGACATAGTACATGCCCTGCTAGTCTCCTTGGCCTACACTTGTCAACGTTATGCAGTCTCTCCAGACCTGCCCTCCTCATCACTTACATTGGTGATATGCTCTCTCCATGATATGCCCAATATGAAGGCATCGCCGGTGGAAGATGTCTAATTTTTTTAACATCTTCCACTGGTCATGACTCATGAGTATATGTATATAATGATTGATAATTTGATATAGTTGAGTGATTTGATATGCTGTTGCGTCCAGATGTGAATGTGCGAGGCGCCCAGGATGAAACGACTCCGCTTCACATGGCCTGTCGCTACAACAGCGGCAGCGTCACCCAGCTGCTGCTCACTCAGGGCGCAGAAGTCAACGCAAGGGACATCAAGGGAAAGACGCCCCTCCACTATGCCACACGCAGGGGCAACGATGTGCCAACAAAGGTAGTACATATATCTGGGAGTATTGTTCTGATTAATTGATTTTATCGATGATAGGTTGATTCATGATTCCGATTAATTAATTGTTTACAATCTTGTTTGGTCGATCATTGTTTTGATTATATAAAAATTGCTTTGAGTTCTGTATATGATTATTGAATGATTAAAACACATTTTGGTTTTGCGAAAAAAAGCGCCATTGAATTCATTCAAAACTGGTAAGCTTATGGATGTTTGGAAATCTCATGTTACAGGAGATGCGACACATTAAATGTACTACCCTTTTGGGGTTGTTCGATAAGTTTCCTGTAATAAAAGTAAACTAAAGTATGTCTGTCTGTCTGTCTGTCTGTCTGTCTGTCTGTCTGTCTGTCTGTCTGTCTGTCTGTCTGTCAGTCTGTCTGTCTGTCTGTCTGTCTGTCTGTCTGTCTGTCTGTCTGTCTGTCTGTCTAATCTACACTGCTCCTTTGCTAATGTAACTTCATGTCCTCTGGTCCTTCTATCTTTCTTAACTGAGACAAAACTATTTCTATCAATATTTTCATAACCATTCAGTATTTTAAACACTTCTATCTGATCTCCTCTCAATCTCCTGGTCTCTAGTGTTGTTAAACCACATTCTTTTAGGCGAATTTCATAACTAAGATCCCTCAGTTGTGATATATATCAATCAAATGTTTCTTAGAATGGTCGACAAACCGATTATGCAATCAATCATCGGTCAGTTTGGACAAAGTGATGATCGATTACTAAATTGATTACTGTACCAGGATAGTTCCTTGATTGCACAGGCCAAAAGGCAATGTTAACCTAGTGCTGATTGGTCAGTGTAATGACGTCATGTGTTGTTTGACAGATGCTGCTGAGTGTGAGCAGTTGTGATGTGAACATGTCAGACAATGACCATACAACACCTCTCATCATGGCCTCCATGCAGGGCAACCCCGACATGTGTGAGATACTGGTTAGTACCGGTTAGGTACTAGTTAGGACTGGTTAGACACTGGTAAGGATCAGTTAGATACTGGTTAAGGCCAGTTAGATATGGGTTTGACTGCTATAAATTTGTTATTCAAATTTATAATGTGTAAATTTATATTAAAAATAGTATTTTAGAATTTTTTTACATTTAAAGTAAATTCGTATTAAAATGGGATAGAGTATTCCTCCAAAAATGTGAATACATTAAATCCTTCTGACATGACTAGTCACAGATATGTTTGACTTGAGTAGTATTAAATAAATTCAATACTTGTGACTTTCACACTGGGATGTTTTCTGATTGTAGTTATCCAGGGGAGCGAAGCTTGCGCAGGCTGACATCAACGACATGACTCCACTGATGTGGACGGCTGCGGAGGGGCATGTGGCAGTGGTGGAGCTCTTGCTCCGAGCAGGTACACACCCTCGTCATTTACACTTCACATAGTCCCTTCTATATAACCTTGGTATAGACCTCGGACAATTTGTTGTTCTCTTCTTTTCCCTTGAAAGTCTGGGGTGAGGCCGGCCTCGTTACTGGTCCCTGATTTCTGTTTCCTTTAATTCCCGTCACTGTTCTTGCACTGCTGTCTCCACCGTCCGTCACCACTCCTACCTATCTTTCACTCTTGTCTTCTGCTCCTCTCCCAATCCTTCCAAACGAATCTTCTTGGGATTCTCCTCATTCAGTCTTGGTTGTCCTCGTCTCCTGTTTCCTTTCACTTTGACGTTATCCGCTCTCTCAGCTAACCCCTCTTCTCCTTTCTGTTCTATGTATCTGGCCCACGTTAGTCGACTCCTCTCCAGCTTCTTCTTGAAACTGTTCACACCAACCTCCTCCCTCAGCTCCTCCATCATTTACTTGTCTATTGCCTCTCAACAATACCTGTATTAAAAACTATACACACAACTCATTTAGCTCAGTACAATTGTTTTAATATCATTTTTTCCATAAAACTAACAAACATTCATCTGATATTATTTACGTAAATGCTATAAATACAAATGTTACATAATTTAATTTAAAAAGTGCTAATTTGCTTAAATACATGTGTAAACATAAATTAAACCAGTAATTATGAAGTCATACAGATATACATGTCATGAATATATTGACAGCATTGAGACATGGCGAGCCATATCAGAGACAGTACATTGAGGCACAGGACAATGAAGGAAGTACCGCGCTCCTGATGGCCGTGCAAAATGGAAGTCTCGAGGTTTGTTCATTGGTTCCAAACATGGTTTGTTATTTTGTTTATTATGTTTATTATATTTCATTATTATATTTATTATCATGTTTATTGTTTTGTTTATTATTATGTTTATTATTGTTTTTTTTATTATGTTTACTATATTTTATTGTATTTTTTATCATGTTTATTGTTTTGTTTATTGTTATGTTTATTATTATGTTTATTCTGGTTATTACATGTGTTACATTTATTAGTATGTTTATTATTACATTTATTATGATGTTTACATTACAAAATTTTAATTCTCTGTTAAGTCCATGAAATTTTATTTAGGGATCAGGTCACATACATTTGTAAAATCACCAAAACAATTTAATGTAGCAATGCATCAGGCCTGGGGTAAAAGTAATAGTAATATGTAATAGTGACAATTACAAATATTGAAGTAATAGTAATATGTTGAGCAAACACTCAACGTAATAGTAATAGGAAGCAATATAATAGTAATTGACCTATTACTTTTATACTATTTTTGAACATTAAAATAAAATGTTAACTACATAACAATTCCATTTGATTATGGTGTAGATTTCATTAGTTGCTCCATGTTTTATGGTTGTGCCCCCTTGTCAACTTCAGCATGGCCCTCATCAAGTTTTACCCTAGAGTTTTATGAGTGTTTATGTAGCAAGAGACACTGGTACAGAGTAACTGCTGCTTTGACCAAAGCAGGGATGTAGCTGCTTTGAAGTGCCAAGTAGCCAACTACCCTTTTCATGTAAGCCTGTGGGTTTAGTGCCTGCCTCCATGGTGCATATAATTCAGCCTAAACTACAGTGGGTGTGAAAAACATCCTGATGTATTTGTCCTTGAGCCAATAATTAACTGTCCACCAAGCACCAAGCAGCAGTAGAGCAATGTGGTTTAATTAGACTAATATAATCCACCTAGTTATGTGGCATTAACTACTGATTTTGTCTTTCATTCCAGTATGGTATTTAAATATAAAATGGAACATATGTGTTCTATCCTTAGTCAATGCAGTTAGTAGATTGTACTAAATACGATATATACTATATAGATATATGTTGTTATAAATATTTATGATTTTTTATACTTTATCATATTTCCCTAATGATGATAATGAAAGTACTTGACATTCTGAAATATGATTTCAAATACTTCGGGCATGGGTATCAATAAATGGCAAGTTAGATTTTTTATTCACCTGTCTTGTTTAACTTCTTGAGACTGAGTCAAACAATTGTACTTATTGTATTTATGCATACAGTGGATTATACCATAAAATGTTACGATGTAATAGTAATAGTAATTGCTTTAAATGTAATAGTAATAGGAAGAATTTAGCATGTAGTAGTAATAAGAAGGAAACAAAGTAATAGATTACATTGCAATGTAATTGACCCCAGGCCTGCAATGCATATGCAAACTGATGCCGTTGTAATTAAAAGAACTGGGCAGCGTGGTTGGTAATGTCTTTGTAACCATGATTTCATTTGTATCTGTATGTATTGTAATGAGTTACAATAAATTACATATGATTTGATTTGACCATGTTGCATCAGTTGAAGTGGCTATTGGCTGTGGTTTTGGAAGCAATGTTGGATCACTCAAAATCTTCCCACCCAAGAATCAGTGGGGATGGGTGGTGGTTTGACCAGTGTTTGTAGGGATGGGTGGTGGTTTGACCAATGTTTGTAGGGATGGGTGGTGGTTTGACCAGTGTTTGTAGGGATGGGTGGTGGTTTGACCAGTGTTTGTAGGGATGGGTGGTGGTTTGACCCAGTGTTTGTGGGGATGGGTGGTGGTTTGACCAGTGTTTGTAGGGATGGGTGGTGGTTTGACCAGTGTTTGTAGGGATGGGTGGTGGTTTGACCCAGTGTTTGTGGGGATGGGTGGTGGTTTGACCAGTGTTTGTAGGGATGGGTGGTGGTTTGACCAGTGTTTGTAGGGATGGGTGGTGGTTTGACCCAGTGTTTATGGGGATGGGTGGTGGTTTGACCAGTGTTTGTAGGGATGGGTGGTGGTTTGACCAGTGTTTGTGGGGATGGGTGGTGGTTTGACCAGTGTTTGTAGGGATGGGTGGTGGTTTGACCAGTGTTTGTAGGGATGGGTGGTGGTTTGACCAGTGTTTGTAGGGATGGGTGGTGGTTTGACCAGTGTTTGTGGGGATGGGTGGTGGTTTGACCCAGTGTTTGTGGGGATGGGTGGTGGTTTGACCAGTGTTTGTAGGGATGGGTGGTGGTTTGACCAGTGTTTGTGGGGATGGGTGGTGGTTTGACCAGTGTTTGTGGGGATGGGTGGTGGTTTGGCAGTGTTTGTAGGGATGGGTGGTGGTTTGAATTTGTTTTTAAATTCAGTGGTAGTCAGTTTTTAAAGAATATTTTAATCATTGGTGATATTTTGTTGCTTCATTGCAGGTGTGCAAACTATTGTTAAATCATTTTGCGGATGTCAACTGTTACAAGGTGAGTGCGCCAGACACACAAAAATTACTATGGAAGTCTATTTACTTATATCTACTGATTGTGCATGTAAATGCTATTTGTATGAATCTGTTTAGAAACAAAATCGACAAATACCTCAAAAGGGCAGGTTTCACAAAGATAACAATGTTGGATAGGTCAAAGGCTTCCTTGTCCACTTGCTGTCTAGCCAGTGTTTATACTCTGGGTGAGTGGTAATATTTTAAAATTTTGTAAACCTTTCCTTTACACCCGGCCAGATCCTGATGAGACATCAATGAAATTGAGGAGTACTTTACCACCGGCCGAATCCAATGTTGTTTGTCTTGTGAAAGTTTACCTCCCAAGGCATCCTTCCTGTCTATTCTGTCATTTCCTTTTGTAGACATTCTGGTTATTGCTTGAAATCCATATTTTTGACTTGAAATTCTTTATTGATACATATAAATCTACAAGAATGTTATTGGTTATTCAGCCTGTAGCATTCTGATTTTGAGGTACATTACATTCTAAATGTCAATATTTTCTAAGTATTTTAAAATATACCTACCAGCAATCTCAGTGTCATGTTACTATATAAAAAATAAGACTGACAGTATGTAAAACATTTCGATGATTTTTCTTGTAATAGCAGCAAACTGTTACATACTGTAGAAAAAATTGGTTGTTTTGTTTTCAGAATAACCTGACGACGCCACTACACATGGCTGCATCTAACGGATACCTCGACATGGCTAAACTACTCATCTTCCGGGGGGCAAATGTAAACAGGAAGGACATGGAGCAGATGACCCCCATCCACAAGTAGGTCATGGCAGAGAAAAGGTCAAGGTTTAGAAAGTAGGTCATGCAATAATTATGTCAAATACGTTTGTTGGTTTTGTGTCATATTGTATTATTAATATATCGTATTAATATGTTAGCATGGCAATTTCGATGATATATTAAATCATGTTTTGGAACCTCATTAATATTGACCCCAATAATCCGGAAACCTCGGCATTCAGGGTTTTTTCAGATATCATTTCATGGAAAGAAATTTCCAAACGCTACTGTTTCAATTACATGCATGACTCGTTTATTTAGAAAACTTGTTCATCCGGAAACAAACACTGCACAACAATGTGGCCAGATTAATGATGTTCACGAACTCTATTTCACATAAATCTTCCCTTCATGTTTGACAGGGCAGCATTGTACAATAAAGTTGACATCATCAAACTACTTATGGAATATGTAAGTACACTTACGCTGAGTTAGATTTGTTATTGCTGGCTCCAATGTAAGAACTAGTGTAATGTCTTATGTTATGTATTGTGCAGAAGTATGGGGTAACACATATGTTACAAATGTTCAATGTTTAGTTTTATTACAGAAAAGGGTTGTAAGATTACTTAGTGGTGCCAAGAGACTTGATCATACAAATATACTATTTTACAATCTGCATATTCTTAAAGTACCAGACTTAATCAAATTAAAAACTGCTGTAATAATGTTTAAGGCATTTTACTATTTGTTACCAATGAATGTACAACAGTTGTTCAGAATATATGAATCAGTTTATTCAACCAGACATCAATGTAAGTTTACACAAAACTATGCACGTACCAGTCTGAAGAGTATGTGTATTTCTGTTAAAGGAGTAAAACTTTGGAATTCCCTGGACAGTTCATTGATTAGCTGTAGAAATGTTCACCAGTTTAAAAAGCAGTACACAGATAAAATATTGAATAGCTATGTGTTAGAGTCGTAACCAATTCTTGCAGATTACGTAACATCAATAAGACAAATTAAATGACCATTCAACTGAATGCAAATATTGCATAGTGTTGTTCAAGAAATGTTCCAGTAGTTTAGTTGGGTTTTTTTAAGTTTTTTTTAATCTAAACTAATATGATTATACAATGGTGTTGTTGCACTTTGAATTTTTGTTCTTGCACTCTCGTTCTAAATATATTATGATGTTAAAAAGCTATTAAAAGGGTAAACATTATAAGTATTGCACTTCTTTTTACCCTTTTTTCAACAGATTGTATTTAATTATATATGCACTGTATAACTAAGTGATGTAAATATGTTGTTGAAATAAATTCATTCATTCATTCATTCATTCATTCATAATGTAATAACTGCCCTATGTTGCTTGCATAACTGTAACAACTATTGTAATTATGTAATGACTGCCCTATGTCACATGCATGACTGTAACAAATAGTGTAATGGTGTAATATAACTGTCATATATTGCCTGCATGACTGTAACAACTAGTGTAATGATGTAATAACTGCCATATATTTGTTGCATGACTGTAACAACTTGCATAATGATGTAATAACTGCCCTACATTGCCTACATGACTGTAACAACTAGTGTAATGATGTAATAACTGCCCACCATTGCCTACGTGACTTTAACAACTAGTGTAATGATGTAATAACTGCCCACCATTGCCTACGTGACTTTAACAACTAGTGTAATGATGTAATAACTGCCATTTATTTGTTGCATGACTGTAACAACTTGTATAATGAATAATGATGTAATAACTGCCCTACATTGCCTGTATGACTGTAACGACTAGTGTAATTATGTAATAGCTACCCACCATTGCCTGCATAACTGTAACAACTAGTGTAATGGTGTAATAACTGCCATATATTTGTTGCATGACTGTAACAACTTGCATAATGATGTAATAACTGTCATATATTGCCTGCATGACTGTAACAACTAGTGTAATGATGTAATAACTGCCCACCATTGCCTGCATGACTGTAACAACTAGTGTAATGATGTAATAACTGCCATATATTGCCTGCATGACTGTAACAACTAGTGTAATGATGTAATAACTGCCCTAAATTGCCTGCATGACTGTAACAACTAGTGTAATGATGTAATAACTGCCCACCATTGCCTGCATGACTGTAACAATTAACATAATGATGTAATAGTTGCCCTGTATTTGCTGCATGAGTGTAACAATTAACATAATGATGTAATAGTTGCCCTATATTTGCTGCATGAGTGTAACAACTAGCGTAATGATGTATTGCCTGCATGACTGTAACAATGTAATAACCACCCTGCCTGCCTGCATTTATTGTAGGGTGCCGACCTGAATGCGAAGGACAAGAAGCACATGTCGCCTCTGCACTGTGCCAGTTGGAAGGGTCAGAAGGATGCAGTCCAGTACCTGCTGGAGAACGGGGCCCAAGTCGCCGAGTCAGACAGCTCGCTCAAGACTGCCCTTCATTGGACAGTCCAGTTTGGTCACTACGACACTCTCACAGTACTACTTGCGGTACGACCCTCGTCTCAACTCTCTCTTTCTATATGTCTTGCGGAATTCATCCATCATGTGACCTGTTCTTTACCAAAAACTCCGTCAAGCCATCAAAAATGTATGCTGCACACCTGGTGCGTTTGTCCATTTTGTGATATATTTTGTTGAAATTCTGGCCACTAAAGTGTTTCTTTATAATAATAATATTATTTATAACTTGTAGAATGCAATTTCCATAAAATGCTCAAAGCGCTGTACAATCTAAATTCAATCACAACCCATTAACTGTATAAACATCACGGGGACCATTCTATAACTTAAGTTTCGTGTGATGATTATTACGAACAGGTGCATAAATGTTCATCAGACAAGTTGTAAGTTTATGTCAACCGCCATTGATGGGTTGCACTGGTGCTGCCACCTAGCGATCCAAGTTTTCTTACAATGGCTGCCCACAAACACATGCGATCAGCCATTGATCGGTTTCGCCAAACAAATGATTGCTTATGGAAATCAACCCGATCCCCAACACTAGTCCCCCATCATGTACGTGAAATGTAGTAAGTGTTTGTTTTTGTAGCATGGTGGTACAAATACAAATATGCTGGAAGCAACAGACAAGAACGACCAAACTGTCATTCATTATGCCGCATACATAGGCAATGTCGCGGTAAGAGACTCATCATTTCAGTTTACAACTATTCATATACACACAGTGATTTTCTTGAAATTTTGTACCCTTATTGGTAGATATAAATATTGTCTCTTAGCAGAGAGTATTACAGAAGAGAGGTGTAATGTTCAACCAAGTACGCATGCCTTTAACAGAGGTTGTTTGGTACATTTTATTGCAGATGTTTTATTGCATAGAACAGTGGACGATATCTAGTTTCATTCTTTATTAATAATAATAATAACGACAAACTTCTATTGTGCCTAAATCCCCAGAAATCTATAATATTATTTAGGAGTGAGTTGCAGTAAGGTCCTTGTGAATGATATTTGTTTGCCTAGGTCATGCGTATGCTCCTGGAGTCTGGGGCTCGTCCAGACGCCAAGGACCAGGAGGAGAGGACCTCTCTTCACATCTCAGCCGAGTAAGCAATGGTCCTTTTCACATGATCCTCATTAGGACCACACCTTCCCCAATGTGGGTATTTCATTATAAATGCTAAATAACTACAAACAGGCTTATACTTGACAAATAATGAAATATAGACAGTCATTACAATGGCTTATACTTGACGAATAATGAAATATAGACTGTCATTATAATGTCGACCAACGTAGAGATAACAGTATCTTTTTCATATTATCATTATTATAATTTTTATCCGGACTCAAAAACCCACAACCACATACACAACAAAAATGACGATGTTCCATAGAAAAAACAGATGTTAAGAGATTATTATGATAAGAAATTTTTGTCTTCTAAATACACTGTTTTGTGTATATGGGAATGTGTTTTTTAGCAAGGTTTATGCTATTGTTTTGGGAGAGAAGTGTAGGCCATTGTAGGACCATCATTGTACTTAGTCATTTTATTCTCGCTTGTAGATACAATAATATTAGTTGCGTGGAGACACTCATTGAGTTTAGTAGTCGTGAGACCAATGATGATGACGTGGATGGCAACACCCCGCTACTGACGGCTTGTTTGCACGGCCACAACCAGGTGGTGCAATTGTTGCTTTCGCTCAGTGCGGATGTCTCGAAAACGTAAGTCAGTCACAAGAAATCTCCAACTATAAAATCTCAAAAATACAATCACCCATGTTTTGAGATGTCATCTAATGAACTATTGAACTTTTTGCTTTGCATGATTAAGTTACATATGACGTCCCAAACTGATTGATGAATAGTTCACATTGCTTGTAACATTCTCAGAAAACATTCGTAACATTATTGACATTCAGTTACGCTACGAACTCTAAAAATGGTAACATTTATTAACTAAACAAGGAAACTGGAAAAATGGAGGTGTTACTTTTCTACTGAGGGATTGTAGATGAACACTAAAATGTTTCGTGCCCAAGATTTAAAGCATCTAAGAGGAAAAGCTTAACATACACGAATACATACATACATACATACATACACGAATACATACATACATACACACACACACACACACACACACACACACACACACACACACACACACAAAAATGTAGGTTGCATTAATGTTGAACTCCTTATTAATTCAGCGATGATGAACATCGAACAGCATTGATGCTGGCAGCCACCAGAGGGCATACGTCCGTGATGAAAATACTTCTCGACAACCAGGCGAGTTTGAACGACGTTGACAAGATGAAGGTAAGTCATGTTGCAGGAATAACCCATCTACCTGAGTTCTTTTTTGGAAGTTTGGCTTATTATTCTGCAAGTAGAATTTATATGATATTTGCCTGACCAGTTTTATCGTGTAATCATGTCATGTAATAAAATAATATTTGTTCTAACATCTTGACTGTTGAAATGTGTTTTATCATGTTTTGACTGTTATTTTCTTAATTTGAATATTTTGGGGAATGTGCTGCTTATATTGTGGGCAGATGGAATGTAATTTGTTGAGTGTTAATGGTTCGTCCATCAGATGATCTTGCGAATGTCTGTCCCCAGTATGCTTTGTATGCAGGTGTTGGAAATTTCACACATCTGAATGTTGACACACATGGGCACACAGTTGTTGTTGACCAGGTACCCACAATGCAGTGCTAGTTGACAAGGTACCCACAATGCAGTGCTAGTTGACGAGGTACAAAATGCAGTGCTAGTGGACAAGGTACCCACAATGCAGTGCAAGTGGACCAGGTAGCCACAAAGCAGTGCTAGTTGACGAGGTACCAACAATGCAGTGCTAGTTGATGAGGTACCCACAGTGCAGTGCTAGTGGACCAGGTGCCCACAATGCAGTGCTAGTTGACGAGGTACCCACAATGCAGTGCTAGTGGACCGGGTACCCACTATGCAGTGCTAGTGGAACAGGTACCCAAATGCAATGCTGGTGGACCACGTACCCACAATGCAGTGCTAGTGGACCAGGTACCCACAATGCAGTGCTAGTGGACCAGGTACCCACAATGCAGTGCTAGTGGACCAAGTAACCACAATGTAGTGCTAGTTGACGTGGGGATAATTTCAATTATTATAAACAAAATCTGTTGTTAAATTTCTCGCATTTGTAAAATCCACAATGCCACCTCCATGTCACAGAGGACACTATTTCTGTGACACACTGGCGAAAGGGTTCCAGTGGCGCACCCTGGTGTTCACATGTTTGACTAAATACAAGATCACAGTTAAGTGGTGAAATCGATTTTCATCAGCAAAATGAGCTTATAAGAATGTGATTAGTGAACGGTTCCACATACCCACAATGCAGTGCTTCAAGGCCGCAGCTCTACCTGTGTGCTTTCAGAACACAGCGCTGCACTACGCATGCACTGGTGGTCATATTGAGGCTGTCCAGTTGCTACTGGACCGACGGGCTGATGTGACGGTCAAGAACACTCGCGATCAGACCCCACTGGACCTCGCCATAGACAACCTGCACAGCGAGGTCACCATGACCATGCTACTGCACAAAAGGTCTGTCTTGACCACAGCCAGGGCGTTATGGGAAATAAAGAAGTTTGAAAAACCACCTGTGTGTGATAGGGTTGGGAATGTGACCAATTAAGTGATCTTTGTAGAGTCTAATTTCTAATCTCAGCATTGTCAAGGAATCATCATTTGCAATTTTGTTCTAATTGATCAAAGAACAAAGTAGATGTATACAACACATGTACATAAGTAGATGTATACAACATATGTACATAAGTAGATGTATACAACATATGTACATAAGTAGATGTATACAACACATGTACATAAGTAGATGTATACAACACATGTACATAAGTAGATGTATACAACATATGTACATAAGTAGATGTACACAACATATGTACATAAGTAGATGTATACAACACATGTACATAAGTAGATGTATACAACACATGTACATAAGTAGATGTATACAACACATGTACATAAGTAGATGTATACAACACATGTACATAAGTAGATGTATACAACATGTGTACATAAGTAGATGTACACATCATATGTACATAAGTAGATGTATACAACACATGTACATAAATAGATGTATACAACACATGTACATAAGTAGATGTATACAACATATGTACATAAGTAGATGTACACAACATATGTACATAAGTAGATGTATACAACACATGTACATAAATAGATGTATACAACACATGTACATAAGTAGATGTGCACAACACGTACATAAGTAGATGTACACAACATATGTACATAAGTAGATGTATATAACACACGTACATAAGTATATGTATACAACATATGTACATAAGTAGATGTATACAACATATGTACATAAGTAGATGTATACAACATATGTACATAAGTAGATGTATACAACATATGTACATAT
This sequence comes from Paraescarpia echinospica, assembly GCA_020002185.1. NCBI lineage: Eukaryota > Metazoa > Annelida > Polychaeta > Sabellida > Siboglinidae > Paraescarpia > Paraescarpia echinospica. The sequence goes on along the minus strand of CM034535.1, from coordinate 13,300,760 downwards.
GATAAATTTCAGAAGTTCAAATGGAACGGGAGAAAGTTGACACGCTGTGCTTATTATTTAGCACTTTCCCTCAACATCAATATAACATGTCTTCCTCTTCCCCTTGCTCCCTTGCGGGGTGGGGTCCACGTCTCTTGGTAGCTTCTTCTATTTTCTTAACAATATAACATGTGCATCGTATTAATAGCAAACATAAGTGTGTAGTATAATTTTAGTAACTAAAAATATACATAAATTACAAAAGTGAAATCCTGTAAGAATAAACAATTTAATTACATAACTTGTACTCTTCAAGAACATATTCTTTAAAACGAGAATCTTTTGTTTCAGCTGGCGAGACATGCTGAATGTGCGGGACAAGAATGGACTGACAGTCCTTGATCGCCTCATTGAGAAACTACCTGAATCGGCCATGGTTAGTACTGACCAGTGGGGTCAGGCCGCAACTACATCCTCAGGGGCAGCCACTAGAGTATTTCCTTTGCCCACTGCATGACGTGTTGTACGTTTTCTACACAATTACAGCACATGAGTGACACCATATCTAATATTCCATGAAATTGGAATGTATTGTTGAAATTTGGAGTGCAATAACACAGTGGCTACAGCTTCAGATTCTCAATCAAGAGATTTGGGGTTCAAAACCTCTTGCTGCCAGCTTGAACCTTGGGCAAGTTCATTCACTCCACATTAGAAATTAGTAATACGGAATGTATATCATAAGTTCTTAACTTCTTGCATTTCCGTTCAACACACCTGTAATTCGTTTTCATGATTGCATAGAGTTAGGTATTCACAGCACCTTGATGCTGTGTATAGGTTCAATTTGATGTGCTATGTATGAGTTCACCTTGTATAATGTTTGTTGTTGAATAAAATCCAATTCAATTAAAATTCAATTCAATTGCACCAGAACATTCATCTGTCTAAATGAGTACCTTACAATAGATAATGATGGATATTTGTGTATGAATAATGTTCGCGAATTAATTGCCACAAGGCTGAAAGCAGAGAAGTCCGGAAGGTGTTAATTGAACAGGTCTGCCAGAGGGTGAAGCACTTTGAACAGTCCTAAGGACTGGATACTATGCTATATAAGAACATACCTTTACATGATATTCTGGAATTTCCGTGCAAACCTGCAACTGATTTTGAAATGTTGGTACATTTATCCCGATGCAATTTCTTGTTTATTTTAGGTTGTTCTTGATCATTGTGTGGAGAGATCATCTCGAGACGATGATGATCCAACACTTTCTGTACGTATTCTACACCATTGAAAATGGTATATACATTATATTGTCGTACTGATTTGAATCTACTAAAGCAGAAAAATGAACTTCGGTAAAATGTGATACAGGGAAAATACAATAAAAAACAAGTAGTCTATAGAAATAGTTAAAATTAATAAAGTTAGCATCCCAAGCCAACCGATTTATAATTGATTACAGATTGTTTGTTTTGCCTAGCTCGTTATGTTGATCCACGTCTCAGTTATTGCGTCTAGACGATGTAAATTAATTTAGAAATGTTGTATTTTCTTATAATTAACAACCAACTTCTTTAATTGAAGATATCATTTTTTTTAGTTTTTCAGGGGGACCTTTTGCAGTAGGAAAGTGAGAAGCAACGTAGCATTGCAGTGTTTAGGGGGTGTGGGGATGTACAACAGGGGCAGGTGTCTTTGTTGTTCAGGGTGGTTGCCATGAACAGCAGCTGTTCCACTCAGCTGTAGGATGTGAACAAATTATATCCTCGTGTACCATGTATGGTGGTAGGGAAGGTTGTATCTAATGTGACATTTATACGGTATGTTGAAACGTGCTTCCTTTTTATGGGCGTGCAGGGTTGGCCAGTGTATTGTATTGTATATTGCATCTCTCCTATAGTTGGTGTTTGACTACCAATACATAGACCCTGGCCCAGAGGATCTTGCTTGTGGGAAGAAGAGATACTATGCCCTCAATGTAAGCAGACAAATGTACACCAGAGCCTCCATATATTATTTTAACCCCTCAGTTAATGTAGTCTTGCTATATGTATATTTAAAAAAAAAAGTAAATATTTCCGCATTTTGTTACATTGTGAACGTTTCATGGAACAGTTTGTTTTGCTTACAACATTTTTTGTTAATATTTGTATTACACCATTGCCATGTACGGTTTGGGTCAGATTTTGCTATACTTAATAGAATATGCATTTTTTATTATGAAAAAGACAATTCACAAAATATGTGCTATGAATTTTCCAAGTCTTACTACTGATATCTCATAGTCATACTGTTTCACAAGATGCAACTAATGAAATGTATAAACATCACAGAGCCAAAGTTACCTTTTCCAATAACGTGAACTATGTCATATATTTACATCAACAATCATCGATGTTCCCCACTTATGTTCCATATTGTATTACTTACAAAAAAACATGTTTTACGGTCCTTTTTATGCCTCTTTTTTCTCTAAAAATAAAATGGGTCATATTTATACTCACTGTCCAGCGTGAAAGGGTTGGATGCTCGATAAGCCAAAGGGCTTCCTTGTCCACCAGCCATCTAGAGTTAATTCTCTGGGCGGCAATTTTGTTCAATCTTGTTAAATGATATCTAAGGGTAGCAATTTTTTGCAGGTGGCAAATTTGACTGTGTTTTGTTTGCAGACTATGGTGGAGCATCACCGGGACACGCTACTGTCCCACCCACTCTGTCAGAGCATGCTCTCGCAGAAATGGTCAGTCTCAAGTCTACTTTCTGTGCACCAGAAATACATGTATCTATCATCAGCATTACAAGAACCATAGCAAACATGCAGATGCTTTTATGTTTAGATGTTACACAGTTTAATTAATTATATATATATATATAACAATATATATATATATACATATATATATATAATTATATATATATTTGTGGGGTGCTGTGGTGTAGTGGTCGGAGCATCAGACTTTTAATCAAGAGATTCCAGGTTGGAAGCCTCTAGCTGCCGTTTCAAACTTTTGGCAAGTTCATGCACTCCACATTGGTCTGGTTCATTCAACTCTACGAATGAATACCTGGATATAGACAGGGAATGATGTTGGTGTACGAATAGTCTTTGCACAATAATTGCAGCATGACTGAATGCTTTCCACCAAGTAGAGAAGGTATTCGATTGAATAGGTTTGCCATGGAGTAAAGTGTAAGGCACTCTGACCAGTGCTAGGGACTGGCTACTGTGCTGTATCTATCGATCTGTCTATGTTTCAGGGTGAGGTTTGGCCCTGAGCAGTGATAGAGACTGGCTACTGTGCTGTATCTATCGATCTGTCTATGTTTCAGGGTGAGGTTTGGCCCTGAGTAGTGATAGAGACTGGCTACTGTGCTGTATCTATCGATCTGTCTATGTTTCAGGGTGAGGTTTGGCCCTGAGCAGTGATAGAGACTGGCTACTGTGCTGTATCTATCGATCTGTCTATGTTTCAGGGTGAGGTTTGGCCCTGAGTAGTGATAGAGACTGGCTACTGTGCTGTATCTATCGATCTGTCTATGTTTCAGGGTGAGGTTTGGCCCTGAGCAGTGATAGAGACTGGCTACTGTGCTGTATCTATCGATCTGTCTATGTTTCAGGGTGAGGTTTGGCCCTGAGCAGTCCTAGAGACTGGCTTCTGTGCAGTATCTATCGATCTGTCTATGTTTCAGGGTGAGGTTTGGCCCTGAGTAGTGATAGAGACTGGCTACTGTGCTGTATCTATCGATCTGTCTATGTTTCAGGGTGAGGTTTGGCCCTGAGCAGTCCTAGGGACTGGCTACTGTGCTGTATCTATCGATCTGTCTATGTTTCAGGGTGAGGTTTGGTCCTGAGCAGTGCTAGGGACTGGCTACTGTGCTGTATCTATTGACCTGTCTATGTTTCAGGGTGAGGTTTGGTCCTGAGCAGTGCTAGGGACTGGCTACTGTGCTGTATCTATTGATCTGTCTATGTTTCAGGGTGAGGTTTGGCCCTGAGCAGTCCTAGAGACTGGATTCTGTGCTGTATCTATTGACCTGTCTATGTTTCAGGGTGAGGTTTGGCCCTGAGCAGTGATAGAGACTGGCTACTGTGCTGTATCTATCGATCTGTCTATGTTTCAGGGTGAGGTTTGGCCCTGAGCAGTCCTAGGGACTGGCTACTGTGCTTTATCTATTGACCTGTCTATGTTTCAGGGTGAGGTTTGGTCCTGAGCAGTGCTAGGGACTGGCTGCTGTGCTGTATCTATTGATCTGTCTATGTTTCAGGGTGAGGTTTGGCCCTTAGCAGTCCCAGAGACTGGCTTCTGTGCTGTATCTATTGACCTGTCTATGTTTCAGGGTGAGGTTTGGCCCTGAGCAGTCCTAGAGACTGGCTTCTGTGCTGTATCTATTGACATGTCTATGTTTCAGGGTGAGGTTTGGCCCTGAGCAGTCCTAGGGACTGGCTTCTGTGCTGTATCTATTGACCTGTCTATGTTTCAGGGTGAGGTTTGGCCCTGAGCAGTCCTAGGGACTGGCTACTGTGCTGTATCTATTGACCTGTCTATGTTTCAGGGTGAGGTTTGGTCCTGAGCAGTCCTAGGGACTGGCTTCTGTGCTGTATCTATTGACCTGTCTATGTTTCAGGGTGAGGTTTGGCCCTGAGCAGTCCTAGGGACTGGCTACTGTGCTGTATCTATTGACCTGTCTATGTTTCAGGGTGAGGTTTGGTCCTGAGCAGTCCTAGGGACTGGCTACTGTGCTGTATCTATTGACCTGTCTATGTTTCAGGGTGAGGTTTGGCCCTGAGCAGTCCTAGGGACTGGCTACTGTGCTGTATCTATATATCTGTCTATGTTTCAGGGTGAGGTTTGGCCCTGAGCAGTCCTAGGGACTGGCTACTGTGCTTTATCTATTGACCTGTCTATGTTTCAGGGTGAGGTTTGGTCCTGAGCAGTCCTAGGGACTGGCTACTGTGCTGTATCTATTGACCTGTCTATGTTTCAGGGTGAGGTTTGGCCCTGAGCAGTCCTAGGGACTGGCTACTGTGCTGTATCTATTGATCTGTCTATGTTTCAGGGTGAGGTTTGGCCCTGAGCAGTCCTAGAGACTGGCTTCTGTGCTGTATCTATTGACCTGTCTATGTTTCAGGGTGAGGTTTGGCCCTGAGCAGTCCTAGGGACTGGCTACTGTGCTGTATCTATTGACCTGTCTATGTTTCAGGGTGAGGTTTGGCCGGATTACCTTCACGTGTAACCTGCTCATCTACCTGGGCTACCTGCTCTCTCTCTCCTTCTACGTCCTCAATGTGGGGCAGACCATTAACGTGACAATAATCGATGATTTCCACCGCTGTCCGATCTTCCTAAACAACTTGGATCAAAACAATACTACCCTCGTTGAGATCCTAAAGAAAGTACGTGGTTGTTGTTGTTGTTTTTGGTCTCTTCTTTTCCTTGAAAGTCCAACGTGAGGCTGGCCTTGATTTCTGTTTTCTCTTCTTTTTCTATCCCCCTTACTGTCTTACAGTTGAGATAAAACTTAATCTTATTATACCATATTTCCCATACAGTATTGTGTGTATTTATGTTGTCTCCTGAGACGTTAATCTGTAAGATATGTGTGGACTGTGCTTGATGGATCTGTCATGTGACCTGTTGCCTAGCAACCAGGTCCGTCAAGCTTGCAAAATGGCTGACACACCTTTAAGGCAACACGCTGCAGTTGAAATTGTGATTTTTATAGAAATACTCAAACAGTGTTTCTGCCTTTTATAAAAATACATATAGATAAGCAATCTTATCTTTTTTGTTTTTATTCATGGATCAAGTGTGCCGATATCAAGTAATCATTCCTATTATATTAGTCATTCACAATTGTTTTCTCAAAACCGTTTTCTTCAGATTTGGAAAAATATCTCTGGAAATAATTATGCTAGCCACGTAAGATTTTGTGTATTGCATTCCGCTTACTCTTCTTTATGTAACTGGTAAATAACATTATTAAAAAGTGTCAAAGGTAAATCAGTAGTTATTGGTAAATTGTAGTTTTTATGGCAGGTTATTAAACAATTCAATATAAAAAATATAACAAATATTGTTTTATTGTGTTCTACCAGTTGTATATTTAAATGTATATGGAATGTTGATTTGCCAGAATTATCATTATATCTTAGTCCTTTAAAGAATTACAATGTTTAAACATTTTCCAATATTTCTTTGAAGTGGCATTGTGTTTGTTACAACAATCCTACATATCTGCTGTGCAATGTCTACAGCCTCACACCTGATATAGATTGTTTACTTTGCAGAACGGCCAAATGTCGACAGAGGATCGTAAGATCAAGGATTCAACAGTGTGGATTGTCAGTTATATCCTCGTGATATTTGTCGTAGTATTTCTTGTGAGGGAAGTCACCAAGCTTATTCATCAGGTAAACCATCACTGATCAACTGATGTAGCTATTTGTAAGTTAATTCACTCCCTGTCTCAACGTAGCGTTATTGCTCTCAACAACTTAAAGCTGCTTTCTTGGTTTAGTCCACCACAAATTAGGTTTTTGATGTCCATGTATGTAATGTGTGATTGTTTAAATAAGATGTTGTACTCCGCAGCGTCTGCGATACTTGTTCAACTTCTTCAACCTGATCCCGTGGGTGATGATGATAGCGACGATCATTTTCATCTGCCCCTTCCAGAAGCCCTGTCTGCTCCAGTGGCGGGGTGCTTGGATCGCCCTCTTTCTCGCCTGGATCAACTTCATCATGTATCTGCGCAGGTGAGGTCAGAGGTCAAACAGTCGAGGATTGGGTTGTATTAGGTACAATCGCAATCAAGAGGACTAGGGTTCGAAACGTTTTATTATTTCAAAGAATTAACAGTTTCGTGCACTCCACATTGCCACAGTTAAACAAATTGTGTTTGTAAAATAATTTCAGCATGCCTGAATGCTTCCCAGAAATTTTAATTGGTGTTCGAACTAACTGGTCTAATGGGGTGTAAAGTGCTTTGAGCAGACTAGATAAAATAATTTGTAAGATCTAGCTCAAATGTAATGGAGGATTAGGAAAGAGAGGGAAAGAATGAATAGTTGGATTGTGTTGGTGAAAAAAGGGTGGAATGCAGGGAGGAAGGGAAGAAGGGAGTTGGAAGGGAGGAAGGGAGTTGGAAGGGAAGAAGGGAGTTGGAAGGGAGGAAGGGAGTTGGAAGGGAAGAAGGGAGTTGGAAGGAAGGAAGGGAGTTGTAAGGGAAGAAGGGAGTTGGAAGGGAGGAAGGGAGTCGGAAGGGAGTTGGAATGAAGGAAGGGAGTTGAAAGGGAGGAAGGGAGTTGGAAGGGAAGAAGGGAGTTGGAAGGGAGTTGGAAGGGGGAAGGGAATTGGAAGGGAAGAAGGGAATTGGAAGAGAGGAAGGGAGTTGGAAGGGAAGAGGGGAGTTGGAAGGGAGTTGGAAGGGAGGAAGGGAGTTGGAATGGAGGAAGGGAGTTGGAAGGGAAGAGGGGAGTTGGAATGAAGGAAGGGAGTTGAAAGGGAGGAAGGGAGTTGGAAGGGAAGAAGGGAGTTGGAAGGGGGAAGGGAATTGGAAGGGAAGAAGGGAATTGGAAGAGAGGAAGGGAGTTGTAAGGGAAGAGGGGAGTTGGAAGGGAGTTGGAAGGGAAGAGGGGAGTTGGAAGGGAAGAAGGGAGTTGGAATGGAGGAAGGGAGTTGGAAGGGAAGAAGGGAGTTGGAATGGAGGAAGGGAGTTGGAAGGGAAGAAGGGAGTTGGAAGGGAGGAAGGGAGTTGGAAGGGAGGAAGGGAGTTGGAAGGTAAGAAGGGAGTTGGAAGGGAAGAGGGGAGTTGGAAGCAAGGAAAGGAGTTGGAAGGGAAGAGGGGAGTTGGACGGGAGGAAGGGAGTTGGAAGGGAGGAAGAGAGTTGGAATGGAGGAAGAGGGTTGGAAGGGAGGAAGGGAAGAAGGGAGTTGGAAGGGAGTTGGAAGGGGGGAAGAGAGTTGGAAGGGAATTGGAAGAGAGGAAGGGAGTTGGAAGGGAAGAGGGGAGTTGGAAGGGAAGAAGGGAGTTGGAAGGGAGGAAGAGATTTGGAAGGGAGGAAGGGAGTTGGAAGGGAAGAGGGGAGTTGGAAGGGAGGAAGGGAGTTGGAAGGGAGGAAGGGAGTTGGAAGGGAAGAAGGGAGTTGGAAGGGAGGAAGGGAGTTGGAAGGGAAGAAGGGAGTTGGAAGGGAGGAAGGGAGTTGGAAGGGAGGAAGGGAGTTGGAAGGTAAGAAGGGAGTTGGAAGGGAAGAGGGGAGTTGGAAGCGAGGAAAGGAGTTGGAAGGGAAGAGGGGAGTTGGACGGGAGGAAGGGAGTTGGAAGGGAGGAAGGGAGTTGGAAGGGAGGAAGGGAGTTGGAAGGGAAGAAGGGAGTTGGAATGGAGGAAGAGAATTGGAATGGAGGAAGAGAGTTGGAAGGGAGGAAAGGAAGAAGGGAGGAAGGGAGTTGGAAGAGAGGAAGGGCGTTGTAAGGGAAGAGGGGAGTTGGAAGGGAAGAGGGGAGTTGGAAGGGAGGAAGGGAGTTGGAAGGGGGGAAGAGAGTTGGAAGAGAGGAAGGGAGTTGGAAGGGAAGAGGGGAGTTGGAAGGGAGGAAGGGAGGAAGGGAGTTGGAAGGGAGGAAGGGAGTTGAAAAGGAAGAAGGGAGTTGGAAGGGAAGAAGGGAGTTGGAAGGGAAGAGGGGAGTTGGAAGGGAGGAATGGAGTTGGAAGGGAGGAAGGGAGTTGGAAGGGAGGAAGGGAGTTGGAAGGGAAGAAGGGAGTTGGAATGGAGAAAGGGAGTTGGAAGGGAGGAAGGGAGTTGGAAGTGAAGAAGGGAGTTGGAAGGGAAGAAGGGAGTTGGAAGGGAGGAAGGGAGTTGGAAAGGAAGAAGGGAGTTGGAAGGGAAGAAGGGAGTTGGAAGGGAAGAATCTTCCATCAAAGGGAAGAAGGGAGTTGGAAGGGACGAAGGGAGTTGGAAGGGAGTTGGAAGGGAAGAATCTTCCATTGAAGGGAAGAAGGGAGTTGGAAGGGAAGAAGGGATTGGAAGAGAAGACGGGAGGTATCTTGTCCTCTTACTGTACATTCTAGAGTTTCTACTCCGGCTGGCAATCTTGTTAAATAACATTTTAGGTAACATGTTAAATGACATGTTAAACTGCTGTCAAATGACTTGTCAAATTATTTGTCAAATAACTTGTCAAATGACTTGTCAGACAATTTGTTAAATAACTTGCCGAATAACTTGTTGAATAACTTACATCTTGCATTGTTTCAGGATAGACTTTGTAGGAATCTATGTCATCATGTTTGTTGCTGTGCTCACCAGTTTACTGAAGGTTCGTTCCTGTCTCATACTTGCATGTTTAATATGATTTAAATTGTTATTTACGTCTTGGAATGAACATTCTTTCTAATGCAATATGTGTCTTGCAAAACTAATGTTAACTTAATTGATACTATAAAGAATTATCATGCAATATCTGAGTGGGACTTATGGTTAGATTTCCCATGAATGTAGGGATTCCTTATTTGATCAGTTTGGCCTATTTTCAGAAGAGGTAATAAATTACCCTGCCAGAGATATTGGGAATGAACATGTGAACAATTCACAACCAGAAGTGACTTGAGAGACAGAGTGTGCACGAGATAGAGAGAAAGAGGGGACAAGACAGAGGGGAGAGAGGGAGGGAGGGAGGGAATGAAGGAGGGAGAAGAGAGAGGGAAGAATTTAGTGTCTGAAGTTAGAGAAATTCCTGGTGCATTTCCTCATCTTGTGTGCCTCAGATGTTTTGCTGAGAAACTGTCTGTTTGTTTGTAGGCTGTCTTCATGTTCCTTCTCTTCATCTGTGCCTTCACAGGCTCCTTTTACATCGTCCTCTCCACCAAGGTAAGGGTTCTTCCCATAAGTTTACAAAGTAAGGGTTTTTCCCATAAGTTCACAAAATAAGGGGTTTTATAAGTTCACAAAGTAAGACGTTTCTCATAAGTTCACAAAGTAAGGGGTCTTCTTATAAGTTCACAAAGTAAGGGGTCTTATAAGTTCAAAAAGTAAGAGGTCTTCTCATAAGTTCACAAAGTAAGGGGTCTTCTCATAAGTTCACAAAGTAAGGGGGCCTCATAAGTTCACAAAGTAAGGGGTCTTCTCATAAGTTCACAATGTAAGAGGTCTTCTCATCAGTTCACAAAGTAAGGGGTCTTCCCATACATTCACAAAGTAAGGGGTCTTCCCATACGTTCACAAGGTAAGGGGTCTTCCCATAAGTTCACAAAGTGAGAGGTCTTCTCATAAGTTCACAAAGTAAGGGGTCTTATAAGTTCACAAAGTAAGGGGGTCTTCTCATAAGTTCACAAAGTAATGGGTCTTATAAGTTCACAAAGTAAGGGGGTCTTCTCATAAGTTCACAAAGTAAGGGGTCCTCCCATAAGTTCACAAAGTAAGGGGTCTTCCCATAAGTTCACAAAGTAAGGGGTCTTCCCATAAGTTTACAAAGTAAGGGGTCTTCTCATCAGTTCACAAAGTAAGGGGTCTTCTCATCAGTTAGCAAAGTATGGGGTCTTATAAGTTCACAAAGTAAGAGGTCTTCTCATCAGTTCACAAAGTGAGAGGTCTTCTCATCAGTTCACAAAGTCCAAAAATAGTTGTGTTTAACATTCGCTCAAACCACCCCCCGCCAATTTATATTGAGGGACATGCAATTTGTTCAATCCAAAATGGCAATTAATTTTCATTAACATCTTTCACTCACTAGGTGGCGTCCAAAATGCTCCCACCCCCCACATGATGCTTAATATATTTTGTAACTTTGCAAACTTATGGGACCACCTCTAAGCTTAGGAAAGAAATTAACATATTTGCTGTTTCTTTAATAATAAATAATAATAGCATTTTAAATATAGATAAATCATCTGAGACTGTCATTTAAAGCAGCCAGATTGACAGCTGCCCTATCCACTAAGCATGCATGAGATTCATTTCCAAAATGTCTATATCGTCCACATGTCTGTTACCAATAGATCAAGACATGTCTGTTACCAAGTAGATCATGACATGTCTGTTACCAAGTACATCATGACATGTCTGTTACCAAGTAGATCATGATATGTCTGTTACCAAGTAGATCATGACATGTCTGTTACCAAGTAGATCATGACATGTCTGTTACCAAGTAGATCATGACATGCATGCAGAAATATAACTTTTCAGTGAACATAAGCAGTACACTCGTATTTTGTTTTAAAGGTTAATGGAAACATTTTTTATAATGGCCCCTTTCGTAAATTTTACAAGTTGCGGCAGGTGGTGCAACTGATGTAATCGGAGTCGCCATAACGGGCGTCAATAGCGAAAAGTGCCTAAAATGTCTTGTTTGTTCAAAAGATATGCAATAAGTAGATATTGCTTGGGTATATTACCAATATTTAATAGTAATTTTTGGCATTGCAATGAAATTGATGTCATATTAATATCATGTTATTACAATGATTCTGAATTACATTCTCAATCTCCCACCTGAAGAAGGCGCAGGCAACTCATGCTGACAATGTTTTATAAAATAGCACAAGGCCTGGTCCCATCACTACAGGCGGACGCCGTCCTCACACCAGCCAACAGAGACAAACATAGGATCAGACCACTCACCTACAAGGGATGCTTAACTAACAACATTATACAAAGGCAAACCAATAACAACAGCCACTGCTTCAAAGTATCCCCTTCCAAGACTTGACCAATATAGAGGCTCATTCTTTGTAAAGACCGTCATTGAGTGGAACTCTCTCATAGACGACATTTTCAACCTGCCCACACCCAATGCATTTTCGTCTGCAGTTGGGAGGCAGAGGGTTTCACTCAACGGCTAGCAACCTTCCACGTGTTTTAACACTGCTGTGTAAAGTATTTAAAAAGACTTATTTTTATACGTTTGCGCTGTGCACACCCTAAACATCACGTTAATAGCCGCGATTGGCTTCTAGCTGTGATGCACCCACATAAACATCTGCAATGGGACCTTACGATTAAAATGTTTTTGCCAAAATTGTATTATCGACCAGCTCCGATACGTAAGCCAGCAATCTTGAACTTAGCTATCTCATGATTACTGTAGGTACTACACGCACCTGGACCTAGTTTCTACGTTATTGTGAACATCAGTTTATTTAAGCAGTTCCCAGCATCTAAATCGATATTATGAAAATAGTTACAGCAATACAGATTGAGATAGGTCTACTTTGGCTTTGCTTGGTAAACTACCGGTAAGGCTGCTCGCTCCGTACTGTTTTAACGTGTTTTCTTAATTGATTTACAGTAAATTTCCAAATATTTGTCATGATGAATTACAAATTATATTAACCAAATAGAAAGTGTCTGAAAATAATGTTTAATGTTCTGGCATTCAGTCCTACTCCGACTCGTACTGAGCCACCACTGCACGGATTAGATAACACTAAATCCGAATCGCCCCATTGATTGGGAAGTGAAATTTACATAATTATTTCTTTTAAATATCTGTAGTTGTTTTTATCGTAAAAAGGGACTTTGAAGTGTACATAGTTTAAAAAGGCCAGTTCGTGTTTTTCTGGATTTGTTGTAATTTTGGCCCAAATCTGGCCCAAACCTTAATTTGTAGAACGGAACTTTATGTAATTACGTACCATTGTTTGCAACACTCTATGTGGCTTCTGCTGTTGTACCGAGGCACGTTTATGTTGACACATGCTACGTCAAACGTCCCTATATGGGCTCGTGGGCCGCGGCACTGTTTTTCATGCATGCATAACTTAAAGACCGTCACTGTGTTAGTAGCAAACAGCTTTTTGTCCACAAAATCAATGTGTGAATAAAAGCTATTCGTCGTATATTTAATGGTGCATTTTGTGTCAAACATGCCGTAATGACTGTGTATTAGAACACCTAAGATAATTAAATTATCAGCTGTCCAAAAACACATAATAAAAAATTGCAAACAAATATTTCAAGTACACATCGCTTGCTTCTCCGTACTTTTTTTTATATGACACAATCACTGAAACTTTCACAGTTGACCAACTTACAAAAACATTAAAAAAAATGTTGTACATTTTTGAGTGTTTGAATACATACAATGTCTGGATACATGTACCCAGTACAGTAGTCTCATTTGCTCAGAATTTTTGATTAAGTGTCTCACTGATCTTTATGTCTTAAACTATATTCTAATGGGCTCGTTTATACTCTAAATACGACTTCGTGATGCCTACTTGACCCTGTTGTGTCAATTTAGTGGTGAAGGCGGGCTGCTCTTTCAAGTTCACCAAGTCATATTCTCAACATACACTAGTTGATTGGAACGCTGTATTATTCCTGCTGTGGTGTCCTCTACTGACCATTGGTGTCCTCTGTCCTTGACAGCCTGTCTTCCGTGACCTCTGGTCGGCCATGCTCAACATCTTCGTGATGACCTTGGGAGAGATCCAGTATTCAGACGAGTACGGAGAGAAGGTGGTGAATGAACCGTTTGCTACAGACATCAACTTCCTCCTCCTCGTCTTCCTCTTCCTCATGCCGATAGTCCTCATGAACCTCATGGTAGGGTCATGGTCATCTGTGGTCAATTTGGGGTCAGCTGGGTCAAATTAGGATAATCTGAGGTCAGGTTAGGTCAACATTTTTGTTTTAGTGAAATATAAAAAATTACATGTATGAAGTACATGATTGTACATGTGTAGATTATGATGTTGTACATGTGTAAAATGTAACTATTTGTAGGGGATGGTTTTAGTTAAATATTTGTAGCAGTAGGTGGGCTGTCAAGGTGCATATGACAAATGTCAAACCTTTGTTATTTTGTTACTTACTTCTAATTAAAGCATTTATATAAATATGAATCTCTTGACCTGTGTCACATTGATCTGACCTGCTCTCCCCGTCGTAGCAATCTTTATCATATTGTAATAACCTGTTTACTATGACAATTAGTTGACTTGTATCAGTTGTCTTGTTGACATATCAACGCATTTATCATTCAGAATGATTTACGAACACATTTTCATAATTAACATAACTGGTGAAGGCATGGACAACTTAATGTCATCGCATTGCCATGTTATGTTTCGTCACAACATTTTAGTTTGACTGAGCCATAGTTAATCTAATGATATGTTAGAAGACTGTTAACAATATGATCAAATGAGCCTGCATTTGATACTCAATACTAGGTAGGTTCTGTTTTAGCAAAATGGAATTGAGACGAGGTGAGTGAAAATGTCATTGTGCAGGCTGCTTTAGAGCCAGAATATTGTTAACACAGCTTTCTCTAATTCTAGATTGGTATCGCCGTAGGTGACATTGAGAAGATTCAGCATAATGCGTACCTGAAGCGTATTGCCCTACAGGTTTGTACTCTCAGCCAGTCTCATGCAGGTAATACTACGTCAGTCATTGTCTAAAAGAAGCACATACCAAAATGGTCAAATTATGTTAAATGAACTGTCGTTCAATAAAGGAAGTATGTCTGGTCCTCATTTTTGATATTAACTAATATAATGGTGTTAAGACTAGAATAAATATGTTGAAGGTCCAATGACCACCATATCAAATATCTTTGATCTAGAGATGGCCCACCATATCAGATATCTTTGATGTAGAGGCGGCCTACCCTATCAAATATCTTTGATCTAGAGATGGCCCACCATATCAAATATCTTTGATCTAGAGACGGCCCACCATATCAAATATCTTTGATCTAGAGGCGGCCTTCCATATCAAATATCTTTGAGTTAGAGACGGCCACCATATCAAATATCTTTGATCTAGAGGCGGCCTTCCATATCAAATATCTTTGATCTAGAGGCAGCTTACCATATCAAATATCTTTGATCAAGAGGCGACCTACCATATCAAATATCTTTGATCTAGATGTGGCCTTCATTATCAAATATCTTTGATCTAGAGGCGGCCTTCCATATAAAATATCTTTGATCTAGAGGCGGCCTTCCATAGCAAATATCTTTGATCTAGAGGCGGGCTTCCATAGCAAATATCTTTGATCTAGAGGCGGGCTTCCATATCAAATATCTTTGATCTAAGGGCGGCCTTCCATATCAATTATCTTTGATCTAGAGGCGGCCTTCCATGTCAAATATCTTTGATCTAGAGGTGACCTACAATATCAAATATCTTTGATCTAGAGGCGGCCTACCATATCAAATATCTTTGATGTAAAGGCGGCCTTAACTAGAAGATATCAATAGGTGACGTTTCACGTTGTGCAACACTGAAGTAATTGATGAAGTACACTATATAACATGAACTGAAGGTATTTATGATCAGACGTCTATCTTTGACAGTACTTGTAATATATGCCACTTCTATGCAGGTTGAGTTGCTCTATATGCTGGAGAGCAGTATGCCCAAGTTTCTTCAGAAGAAGGCTTATGTCCGCAGAGTGACCATCAAGCCAAACGACGGTGGACAGACGGACTGTTTTCAGCAGGTACAGTGTGTTAACCATTCTAGGTCATATTGACCACTCTATATCTCATATTGACCACTCTATATGTCATATTGAACACTGTAGATCATATTGACCACTTTAGGTCTCATATTGGCCACTCTAGATCTCATATTGGTCACTCTATGTTTCATATTGGCCACTATAGGTCTCATATTGGCCACTAGGTCTCATATTGGCCACTATAGGTCTCATATTGGCCACTCTACGTCTCATATTGACCACTAGGTCTCATATTGGCCACTCTATGCAGAATCTGAAGGCTACGTTAACCACTATAGGTAACATATCCATATTTCACAGTGAAAACATATCCATCCTCGAGTGACAGCATCTCCTTATTTGAGTGAAATCGCCCTGTGTTTCAGCTTTGGAGGAAGCTACTCGGTAGTTCCCGCAATGTTCAGTTCATCGAGGCTGAGCGCAAGGATCATGTGACCGGCACGCTCGACAAACTCCGCGAACAGATGTCCCAGCAGCAACAACGGTAACTATGATAATGATGATACATCATAATGACATCATTTAAATTAATTGGTAACTTGTGCTTTTCTTGTTAACTCTCCAAGGACCCGTTACATGCTGTCGTTCTGTCTCCTACTTCCTTGTTGTTTGTTAGTCTCTTCTGCTTTAAGTGCTGTTTCTTGCAGTGTGTCTCAGCTATTCCTTTGCACATGCCCTGCCCATTCTATTTCCGACAACTTTTATCATTAGGTATTTTTTCAAGCCGATGTCTTCTCTCGATGTTCTAATCACTATGATCCACAAATTACTACTTGTCAATGAGCTGACATGTACAAATATTACTCATTATTGTCATGTCCTTCTTTTCTGTTGCCAATAGGTGCATCCAATCCAAGCGTAAGACCTCACATGCATGCGTCCACGCACACATCACACACATGCTTGCTCCATTAGATCATCTCTTTAATAACTGTGCAATTCTACTTTACAGAATTCGCTTGATGCAGGCGTGTATTCAACAGCAGGCGAGTTTGCTGCAGAAGATCGCGTCCAAGTTAGATGTCAACAGCGCAGATGAACCTATGGTGGAGCCCCCTGGTATCGTGTACCCTCACAGCGACGTTGGCTCCATCTATGATGGCCTAGAGAGTGGCTCACAAGTTGGAGTGGTCTCATCCCCGGCTCCGATTGGTATCGAACAGATGAGGCAGAAATCAATACGAATCTCTGCAGAGAGGCCTCGATCAATTATAATATAGATGTTAGATGTGTTCTTGTGTAGTCAATGGCTTCGCGCTCACTGTCAATTCCCAGGCGAATGCCGTACAAAGTATCTGTGTTTTATATATTGGTAGTAGTGCAGTTGTCATGCCAGTAACATTGATAAAGACGAATGTTAATTTTCTCGATAAATATGAGTTGTAATCCCATGTTTGTATTTGAAGAATCAGGAATGTAAGATACTAGTAAACAACAAATATTTTGCACATTTGCAATTAAAAAAGCAAGCTATATTTGCATAATATAACTGACTAGAGATTCTAACAATTAAATTAAAGGTCAGTGAAACTAACTTAGATAATTATTTCTCTTAAGGGTCTGCAGTTGTTTTTAACCCTAAAAAGGGACTTTGATGTAATTGTGTAGAGTTCAAAAAGGCTAATTTGTGAGTTTTTGGATTTTCCCGTACTTTCGGCCCAAGTCCTGCCACTTTTTGTGAGCTCTTGTAGTAACGTACACCTGCTGTGTATTGTGATATATTGATATATCTATTAACATTTATAACCCAAGTACAATATATATGTAAATACTTGATTTGTGGCTGGTCTATATATTAGAATAAATACAGTGTAATAACATGAGTGTAGAGTAAAAACAACCAAACTTCATGTAACGTATGAATTGTTCGTCAGATTGTGCCATTTTCAGTGTGCTATGATTTTAGTGTTCCCTGTAAGTGTGTAAGTTTGAAAACATTTCCATAAAAGTGTGGTTTCAGTGCAAGAAACGCTCATGTGAAACCAGTCAATGTTTGAATGATTCCCGAGTGCCCCGTGTCGATAATGTTTTTATATCCGACAGTATTTTTTATCATATAGATTTGTTTGTATTTTTCCACTGCGTCATAACAATCAAGTGCCATGATAATGATATGTGCACTTGAAGACCATTGAACCAGGAAAATTATGGTTTAGTCCATTCTTGGAATGTCATATATATATATACATATGTATACATAAAACACATACGCAACGTTGATTATTTCATGTAAATAACAGTTTCTAATTTGTTTTATTGTGTCAGATAATAACATATTGACAGATGCCACATCTCCGGAATTTGTCAGGATAATTTGTGGTGTCATGATGATAACTGTGTACGTAGTTATAAAAACCTTTGTATTTTATTTGTGATTACTATACCCAGTAGCTGTGAATTTCAATACATCCAACTTATTTGGTCAGTAGGTGGTGCTGCACAAAGTCACATGACATCGACCAATTATCGACAATCTGCTAATGCTGGCTGAGTAGTTATAATTGTTAACATTGAAAGCATGTGACAATGTTCAACTTACAATTTACACAGTGGTAGAATTTCCCTGTGGTGATTAATGTTGATACAGTTGTGTAGTTTAGTCATAATACTAAGCTGGAATTGGAGACATTATTTATTTAAAATATGTGAGAATTCAGAGGATATAGGAGAATGGTTTTAACAATTCTATGATTTTGTTATCATAAAAAGGGTGTGTAGCTGTTTATTATGAACCTCTGTTTGACCTAACCAGTTTTCTATATTATTATTTATATGTCCAGCTTCCTCAAAAGGTTTAGTCCGTCATCAATCTGGGTCTTTGATACCCAAATATTTAATGAGTGAATAGTTTTAATAACATCTGCCGTCAGTTTCATAAGAAATTGTGAACATTTATCTAAACGGTTGAAAGAATTGATTTGGTAAATACACCTGGTAACTTGCCAAAGCCAGTCGCTGTGCCAACACTTAGCCATCAGAATCTACTGAATGTGTTTTGTGAGAGCAAGGAAAGTCAAACATCCTCTTAGATAATTAATACGTTCTTATATCCCGTCTTTTAGAGTTGCATTCTGAGGCCGTTCATTTTTAAATGCAAATTCCCAGTGAATCAACACGCTCAGTACACTATAATATATCACTTTCCTCAACAAGTTCATATCAACTCTTTCACATGGCAATTTTAAGATGAACTGGTGCAAAAACAATTATATCCACTTATTGCATTTACTGTTCTGCTGGCCAAACAACACGGTGATCGGTCATTTTGCAAAAGCATAATTTATTTAATAACACCAAATGCCAAAGTGATATATACGGTAGCAAGTATGATCAAATAAGTAAACATTAAATAAATAAATATTGTTCATGTTGTATACACTTTCTTAAAAACAGTTAAAATGGTAATAAAACTCAGAATGCAACTTCAATTAAGTGATGCTTCATGTACTTTAATCACATATATTTATACTGTCATCAGATACTGTTTTAATACTATTTTTGAACATTGCACAAAAGTGATAAACCAACTACTTGAATGTGTCCAGGTTGTAGAAATGCTGAAAATAATGTTAAGCATTCTGTGTGAAGTATTTATTACGTGAATTGTACATAATGTATACCTATACATATATTTATTACAGTAATGTACATGAAGTATGCCTATACATACTATACATTATTTATTACAGTAATGTACATGAAGTATGCCTATGCAATACGTTGTAATAGAAACCAGTAGATGTAAAATAATGTTCATTAAAAATATCACAGAAGGATGTCATTATATATTTATATCGGCAGGACGTATAGGTTGGAATGATTTCCTTAATAAAACTTTTTAGTGCCTGGTCCGTTGGTCTTTTTGTGAGTTCAGTAGTCATATCAGTACCTGTAATATAATGCTGACACATAACAGAAAGACATAGCGTAGGGGTGGTCTCATAACTGTGCAGTCTAAAATGTTATTAATTTAGCAGTGTTCAGCCCCCCCCCCAATTGGTGGTGTAAGACTTGTGACTTTTTACGATTAAAAATTGCTGTTAGCATAAATTTGCATTAATGTTTTTCAAACACTCTGTGAAAACCTTTGGAAAAAAACCCACAGCGAGTGTTTCAGCTATTCTGTTCCTGTCTCTCACCCCTGTACAGCAGGGAACAAGGACGAGAGCAACACACTAGGTGGCACCACTCCAGCAATTACATTTTTCTTATAGTACTTGGTTATGACCAAATCAGATGCTTAACATATTTTTCAGACTTTGTGGACTTAAGTAACAATCTCTCATGGATCATCTCAAGACATCAATGCTCATCGCAACTTAAGGGTAGCCACTGGTCCTAAAGTAACTACGGGCCATATCTTGGTGAAAACTCATCCTATCTTCATAAAATTTGAGAATTATATTACTTAGGTGAAGGTTGTTGTAAATGTGGCTAAAATTGGCTAAATTGCATAATTGTGTGGGCCGAACCAACCGTTTCTGTAATCGGTGTCGGCAGTGAAGTGGGCCGAACCAACCGTTTCTGTAACAGGTGTTGGCAGTGATGTGGGCCGAACCAACCGTTTCTGTAATCGGTATCGGCAGTGAAGTGGGCCGAACCAACCATTTCTGTAATCGGTGTCGGCAGTGATGTGGGCCGAACCAACCGTTTCTGTAACCGGTGTCGGTGGTGAAGTGGGCCGAACCAACCGTTTCTGTAATCGGTGTCGGCAGTGAAGTGGGCCGAACCAACCGTTTCTGTAACCGGTGTCGGTGGTGAAGTGGGCTGAACCAACCGTTTCTGTAACCGGTATCAGCAGTGAAGTGGGCTGAACCAACCGTTTCTGTAATCGGTGTCGGCAGTGAAGTGGGCTGAACCAACCGTTTCTGTAACCGGTATCGGCAGTGAAGTGGGCTGAACCAACCGTTTCTGTAACCGGTATCGGCAGTGAAGTGGGCTGAACCAACCGTTTCTGTAATCGGTATCGGCAGTGAAGTGGGCTGAACCAACCGTTTCTGTAATCGGTGTCGGCAGTGAAGTGGGCCGAACCAACCGTTTCTGTAATCGGTATCGGCAGTGAAGTGGGCCGAACCAACCGTTTCTGTAATCGGTGTCGGCAGTGATGTGGGCTGAACCAACCGTTTCTGTAACCGGTGTCGGTGGTGAAGTGGGCTGAACCAACCGTTTCTGTAACCGGTGTCGGCAGTGAAGTGGGCTGAAACAACCGTTTCTGTAACCGGTATTGGCAGTGAAGTGGGCTGAACCAACCGTTTCTGTAATCGGTGTCGGCAGTGAAGTGGGCTGAACCAACCGTTTCTGTAATCGGTGTCGGCAATGATGTGGGCCGAACCAACCATTTCTGTAACCGGTGTCGGCGGTGATGTGGGCTGAACCAACCATTTCTGTAACAGGTGTTGGCAGTGAAGTGGGCTGAACCAACCGTTTCTGTAACCCGTATCGGCAGTGAAGTGGGCTGAACCAACCATTTCTGTAATCGGTGTCGGCGGTGATGTGGGCTGAACCAACCATTTCTGTAACAGGTGTTGGCGGTGAAGTGGGCTGAACCAACCGTTTCTGTAACCGGTGTGGCGGTAAAGTGGGCCGAACCAACCATTTCTGTAACCCGTATCGGCAGTGAAGTGGGCTGAACCAACCATTTCTGTAATCGGTGTCGGCAGTGATGTGGACCGAACCAACCATTTCTGTAATCGGTGTCGGCAGTGATGTGGGCCGAACCAACCATTTCTGTAACCCGTATCGGCAGTGAAGTCGGCTGAACCAACCATTTCTGTAATCGGTGTCGGCAGTGATGTGGGCCGTACCAACCATTTCTGTAACCCGTATCGGCAGTGAAGTCGGCTGAACCAACCATTTCTGTAATCGGTGTCGGCAGTGATGTGGGCCGAACCAACCATTTCTGTAACCCGTATCGGCAGTGATGTGGGCCGAACCAACCGTTTCTGTAACCGGTGTCGGCGGTGATGTGGGCCGAACCAACCGTTTCTGCTTCTGTTTAAAAATCTGACTTTTGCAACCTTAGTTGCTGCGGATATCAAAGTATTTGATTTGATAAATGTTTAAATAATTCTTACATTGCATGCAACTATTATGACTTGCATATTTTTGGTAAATGTGTCACGAATTATTAGATATTTACGCGTAATGTTTCAATGTATAGCTTGTAATAATAATTATATTTATTCTGGAAAGGAGACACATTTGTCATCATCATACAGCCCTTAAAAAATCGTTACAATAGAGCTAATTAAAAACATGTTTGTTGATATTCTTTATTTTCTACAACTGGACTGTCTGACATTACTGGTGCACTGTATATCCGAGTAAGATTCACTGCACGAACAATTTAGGTACATGTTTGATGTAGATAACAATTAATGCATTTGTCACATTGACATTTTGTGACTGTCCAATTTGACAAATACTCCAGTTATTACATATTTCTGTCGAAGGCGAACATTTGATTTTTTATAGTAGACAAAGTAGAAATACTACTATGCCAAGTAATATATATATATATACAGGAACTAGCGAATCTGTTCATCGATTCTGAAATAGTTTTAAGAATACATACACTGAGCATACCTTCAGGTATTTTAGTCCACAAAGTCTGCGATGTAGCGAAACATATTCACACCATAGCAATATTGCCCGTTGTTTTACAGTTGTCACAATCATTAGGGGTAACCACTACGTTTGTTTGTAATAAGAAGTAATTCAATATTAAGAAAACCAAATTGAGATGCATGTGCAGGGCAACAAGGACTAGACCCTTCTATCCAGTATGAAGACTAAACTGACTACCTCCAGGGTAGTCAATATCATCATGTTTACCATAATTTCAGTCATTGTTGTTTTATATTGGACTGGGACCTTTCACTTAACAAAATTCAGTTCAGTGAATTTTCCAAACAATGATAGTTTATGGTCAGATACCTGCATAAATTAATTGGTAAAACCCATTAATTTTTCAACCTATCTACCCGGTAACCTTTTTCTGCGTACATTTCATATCATTCAATGATTGAATATCAACTGTGTTATTGTAGCTCTCAGCTAATCATGCACAAGTCCGAGACAACTAAATGAACGTTCACTGCTGGCGTTGGTGGCTGACATCGCAGTGAGCATCTTCGCTCGTGTCACGACAGACGACATGACGCTTTGTTGGCCAGGCGACATTGACTCCAAATATTTCACTACATCACACAGTGTTATTTGGTTTGATTTTGATCGATTCATCATAAGATCGAGTGCCTCGGAATATCTGTCTAATGTGTCTATACTCATCATCAGAACCCATTTCCCGCCTCTCTCTGTGACAGAAGGTTAGGTTCATCTACCTGTTTATCACTGGCAAGAGATACAACTTTCTTCCAAAGAGGCTAAATTCATCATCATTGTGCATGCAATGAAGAGTAATGACAGTTATTTGAGCAATTTTGTGTGCATCGGCTGCTGACAGTGAAGTAAAGTTTTGCACTGAGACTGTCAGCATGCTGGAGCAGACACTTGCCAAGAACCAAACCGAAAAGACGCCGAGCTGTTTCATGTGGGTCTGTACTCCACGAATACCTGCCTTCATCTTGGTTTCACTACAATTATTTAATGTTGGTCACTTGACCTACTTGTAATTTCTCACACCTCTCTTGTTGTCAGTTGTGGTTGTGACTTTGACTGCTCGCTTGGTTCAGCATGTAGGAGTCCTCTCCAGGTTGGTTGGTCTTGTGCAAGTGTGTACCACTGTCTGCAAATTCTATTCCTTGGTTCCTTGGTCTTCAGGTTGGTTGGTCTTGTGCAAGTGTGTACCACTGTCTGCAATCTATTCCTTGGTTCTCCAGGTTGGTTGGTCTTGTGCAAGTGTGTACCACTGTCTGCAATCTATTCCTTGGTTCTCCAGGTTGGTTGGTCTTGTGCAAGTGTGTACCACTGTCTGCAATCTATTCCTTGGTCCTTCAGGTTGGTTGGTCTTGTGTAAGTGTGTACCACTGTCTGCAATCTATTCCTTGGTTCTCCAGGTTGGTTGGTCTTGTGCAAGTGTGTACCACTGTCTGCAATCTATTCCTTGGTTCTCCAGGTTGGTTGGTCTTGTGCAAGTGTGTACCACTGTCTGCAATCTATTCCTTGGTCCTTCAGGTTGGTTGGTCTTGTGCAAGTGTGTACCACTGTCTGCAATCTATTCCTTGGTTCTCCAGGTTGGTTGGTCTTGTGCAAGTGTGTACCACTGTCTGCAATCTATTCCTTGGTTCTCCAGGTTGGTTGGTCTTGTGCAAGTGTGTACCACTGTCTGCAATCTATTCCTTGGTTCTCCAGGTTGGTTGGTCTTGTGCAAGTGTGTACCACTGTCTGCAATCTATTCCTTGGTCCTTCAGGTTGGTTGGTCTTGTGCAAGTGTGTACCACTGTCTGCAATCTATTCCTTGGCCCTTCAGGTTGGTTGGTCTTGTGCAAGTGTGTACCACTGTCTGCAATATATTCCTTGGTTCTCTAGGTTGGTTGGTCTTGTGCAAGTGTGTACCACTGTCTGCAATCTATTCCTTGGTTCTCCAGGTTGGTTGGTCTTGTGCAAGTGTGTACCACTGTCTGCAATCTATTCCTTGGTCCTTCAGGTTTCGTTTTATAATGTCTTTGTATCCAAGTTTGGGGCAGCCTCTGCACTGGGTTCCTTCTGATAGTTGGGAAAATAGATTTTGTTTCAGAAGTCTGTTATTGTCCATGTGAGCCACGTGACCTGTCCATCTGTGGTTTGTTTGTATGAGTATTTCCATGCTCGGGATGTTTGCTCTTTTGAGTATTTCTTTGTTTGTAAAGTGGTCTCATATAATTTAATTATAAAAATCACACTGGTTTTGTTACAAAGCTAGAATGCTGGGTTTAACAAGATATACATACTCCACAATGTCAAAATATGCATTATGGTCCAAACAAATTTAAATCAACACATACTTTTACTTTCTACACATAACAGCAAAAGACTACATGGATTTAAGACTATAAATTATGCCAGTGAATAATAATAATAAGAACACTTATATTGCCATAATCTAGATGAATCCATTCGGAGGCACTTAGAATACATAATTATATATATATATGTGTGTGTATATTTATATATGCAGAACATTAATAAGTTATATATAAAATTAATAATATTAAATTAGTTAAAATAAATGACAATATATACACAAATTAAAAAATTAGTTAGAGCTAAAGATGATCGTTAAAATTAAAGGTCTATTGATAATAAATGGGTAAACATTGTGTAAAATTAGTTTAAAAACGTACAAGATAATAAATAATTAAACCAAACAAATATACTGACTGGTGGCACCTATGTTGCATAAGCAACCCAGAAAAGATGGGGTTTCAAGTCTTTTGAAAGTCACAAGGCAACAGGTTGTCTTCACATCTCACTTGGAAGTGAATTCCAGTCGTGGAGCAGATACCAAGAAAGTTCTGTCACCGTATCGGCTGCGAGATTGTGGCATGTACAAGTCATTGTTTGTAGTTGAACACAAAACTCGAGTAGCTCTTTATTTATGGAGTGTGTGCAAAACATAAACAATTTCACTGTTTTAAACACATTTCACATTGTATTAAACTCGGATAATTATTTGCAGAGTATGAAACAAATATTGTTTTAGTTGATCAATCATGCAGTAACACTACAAAAACTCAACAATAACTTAAATAAACAGACAACACTTTATTTCCAAAGCATTGCACACTTAATTGAATTGTATCAAACTTAACATTTTACATGCCTTTTGTTAACCATTGCATGATTTATCCGAGGTCAACTTGAGGTCATCTTGAGGTCAACATTACAGTATGGTTTATAATTTGGGATTACATAAATGAAAGGTTGTTTTATTAAATACTTTAAACTGTTTAAAACATCAACTAAGATATGCTGATGCATGAATGTAGAGAAGGAATGAACTAAGAGAGTTACAGATGCTAGATTTGGGTGTTTAGTAATTCTGGACTAATGTGGGGGCAATTTTGTAAACACCAAATATAATAGCAACCTTTGTTTTCCATTACGTGGTTCCATTTTGTTACACTTTGTACGTGAGGGTATATATACATATATAGTCTGTGTGAGGGTGTATATATACATATATAGTCTGTGTGAGGGTATATATATATATATATAGTCTGTGTGAGGATGTATATATACATATACCCTCACACAGAGTAATTTTGTCAGGCTCAGTTGGCGCTATTTTGATTTGAGGCTACACAAAGATCTATACAGCAATGCTAGACAAGACAGGTTATTCTTAAATAAACCTTAAAAATTACTTAAATTCTAAGTCTGTAGTTATACAACTAGAATGAAACAAAACATTACTGTAGTTCTCACGTTACACTATATATTACCACACCTCGCTACATAAAATCACACACACCATTATAGGTTAACAGCACAATTACGACACGCAAGAAACATGATTCATGGGAAATGTGCAAACAAAGCAAGACTGCCTTTCATTATTCTAAATAACTACAGCAGCCAGATAAAATTAACAATTATTAATTTGTGTACTTAGAATACCAAGTTGCATAGCAATAAAGCAGATCATTTAATGATATTTAATAAATACCCAGGTAATATAATACTCCATAATTCCATGCTCATAAACTTGGTTTCTTCTAACACAAGCCCAGTGTATTTGGAAAGGAAGTATTAAGCCATGCTTTTTGCACTTGATGCTGCGTCAATAAATGTAAATACCAAGTACTCCAGTACACTGAGTAAAAGATGACCCGAGTGAAAAGTGAAATTGCCCAAGCTTCTATGAGCAATGTACGAGAGCCAATTCCACCAGAGAAGGGGCAAATACAGATGCTTCTACCACCCAGTCATTATACAAACACATACCATTTTTAACAAGTCCAATACATTTGTGCAAACACTGATTTTTTTATATTTCATAAAAAACCGATCAAACTCAGAACATTTTCCAGTGTACATAATTGTTATTTCACTCAAAATTCCTACCAAAGGCAGCCTTGGGATTAAGGCAGGAGACACAGGGATCAATGTGATAATTGCAGAAAATGGTCTGCATCAAAACCCTCCTTTAAAGTGTAGGTATCCGTGAAATTGTTCATCAAGTTGGAAGAATAATTAAATAAAAATTTTCTTATTTCAGAACTAGGAAAATTTGACTCACATCTACATGTTTGTGTAGGTATTGTTTGGTGGGAGAAATACACCATAAGTTGAAGACTACCATTACCAAAGCAAATAGGACCAGTTGAAGACCACCATTGTATCACTATGACCAACTGAAGACCATCTTTGCACAACCAGGACCATTTTATAACTAGGACCAGTTGAAGGCTACCATTACATAACTAGGACCAGTTGAAGGCTACTGTTACATAACCTGAACCATTGTATAACTAAGACCAGTTGAAGGCTACCATTACATAACCTGAACCATTGTATACCTAGGACCAGTTGAAGGCTACCATTACATAACCTGAACCATTGTATACCTAGGACCAGATGAAGGCTACCATTACATAACCTGAACCATTGTATACCTAGGACCAGTTGAAGGCTACCATTATATAACCTGAACCATTGTATAACTAGGACCAGTTGAAGGCTACCATTACATAACCTGAACCATTGTATAACTAGGACCAGTTGAAGGCTACCATTATATAACCAGAACCATTGTATAACTAGGACCAGTTGAAGGCTACCATTACATAACCTGAACCATTGTATAATTAGGACCAGTTGAAGGCTACCATTACATAACCTGAACCATTGTATAACTAGGACCAGTTGAAGGCTACCATTATATAACTTGGATCATTATATAATTAGGACCAGTTGAAGACCACCATTATAAAATAAACCAACAATAAGATGGACACTAGTCTTTTTCAACAGCTGCCACCGCAATCAACCTCCAAACTCATGAGTCTAACAAACACCACTATGTCTACCTTCCTCCCACCATCCCTCCTCCTTCCTCCCACCATCCCTCCTCCCTAATACTTCCTCCCGCCATCCCTACTCCCTTATCCTCCCTTCCGCCATCCCTCCTCCCTTATCCTTCCTTCCGCCATCCCTCCTCCCTTATCCTCCCTTCCGCCATCCCTCCTCTCTTATCCTCCCTTCCGCCATCCCTACTCCCTTATCCTTCCTCTCTTATCCTCCCTTCCGCCATCCCTCCTCCCTTATCCTTCCTTCTGCCATCCCTACTCCCTTATCCTCCCTTCCGCCATCCCTACTCCCTTATCTTTCCTTCCGCCATCCCTACTCCCTTATCCTCCCTTCCTGCATCCCTCCTCTCTTATCCTCCCTTCTGCCATCCCTACTCCCTTATCCTTCCTTCCGCCATCCCTACTCCCTTATCTTTCCTTCCGCCATCCCTACTCCCTTATCCTTCCTCCCGCCATCCCTCCTCTCTTATCCTCCCTTCTGCCATCCCTCCTCCCGCCATCCTTCCTCCCGCCATCCCTCCTCTCTTATCTTTCCTTCCGCCATCCCTCCTCCCTTATCCTTCCTCCCGCCATACCTCCTCTCTTATCCTTCCTTCCGCCATCCCTCCTCCCTTATCCTTCCTTCTGCCATCCCTACTCCCTTATCGTCCCTTCCGCCACCCCTCCTCTCTTATCCTCCCTTCCGCCATCCCTACTCTCTTATCCTTCCTCCCTCCATACCTCCTCTCTTATCCTCCCTTCCGCCTACCCATTCTTTCTCCCTATCCCTTCTCCCCCCATTCACCAACTCTTCTTCCTCCTAACCTTGCGGAAGGACAGCCCCTTCCCAAACCAGCCCGGGGACGTCGATGTGATGGTGTTTCTACTCGTATCGGGGCCCTGTGTTTCCTTGACCCCACCACTTCCCACTTTCCCAGAGTCACCCTCTCTCTCGACAAAAATCCCAGCTGTGTCAATACCGGGAGTCGTGCTCGACATCCCGAGATGGCTTCTGTTGGATTCCTGAGAGCCATCCACAGGTGGTATTGTTGCATATTCAGTACTAGATTCATAACTATTCATTCCATCACATTCTGCTGAAGTTGTCACCCAATGTTTGTTCATTTCACCTACTGAAATGTCACGTTCAACAGTGACACCATCTGACACCGAGGATGATTTCGTTTCTCCACATTCATGAGTTGGAGTACCTGATATCTGCTCAGAGTGAGGCTGCAGAGATGATGTCATTTTGGCAGTGGGACCAACATTGCCCTGCCTGAGATGAGCTTCATTGGTCTGTTGAGGACCGGCGTGTAATGCTCCAACGATGGTAGGAAATTTCCCGCCAACGGAAGCCTTTGCTCCACCTGAGAAAGCCGATTTTGCTAAACTGCATGAGGTAATAATGTCTTGAGCAGGACAAACGACATTTGCAAGTTGTCGTGTGCCTTGCTGTGCTGCAGCCTCGATGGATAGCGAGTCTGAAATACCCGATGAAGTGATCATTGTACAGATTCCATCACCATGAACTGCACTGATGCATTGAGCAGGAGAAATTGAGCAATTGACATCTATGTCAGAGAGGCATTCAGACATCGATGACTCATCATTTGTGTGACAGCATCCGATACTGCTGCACCCTGGTGATTGAACAGTGCGAGTCTTGATGTGCGTAAATGAAGGTGAATTTGTAGTGGAGGGAGTGTACGTATATGCCGGAATAGCCGCATTGTCAGGAGTGGCAGCATCTGATGAAACAGCAGCAGTTACGTCTGACACAGTCGACCACCCATGGGCACTGAGAATCCCTGATCCACGAGAAAGGCCAACTTTCTTACTGATCCGTTGGCAGGCATTGTTAATGCAATGTTTTTCACGTGGACTTGGGTGGCTACACGTGGGTTGTTTCATAACTGGCGCACCTATATAGCAAGAGTGACAGTATGCGTGCTCCAACATACATTCTCTTCCACGCACTGAAGTCGTCCCTGGGACACTTTCACCAGATTTCTCACAATTTCCCTCCGAATTGTCACCAGTCATCCCAACATTGTCACACAATTCACATTCCATCACTGCACCGTTGTTACCACAATGTGAAACTAATGACCCAGAGGATCTGCTTCCCTGAGAACTGGGTATATTGGTTGAATCCAATTGTGCGGTTGCTGTATCTGATTTTGATACTGTCACGCCGTGCCTTGTCCCGTCGTCTGAATGCACGCCATCTTCCGCTGTGGTGTTGAAGCTATGTTGATTGCATAATTCTGGTTCCAAATGACCTTCCATACAAACGTCCTTCCTACACCGCTTGCTGTCTTGCGTTTCGTTCACACTGACTGTTTCAGCATCGACTTTGCACTTCTCGCCTTTCTTTCTAGAGCCATTCTGCTGCTCTGTTGCTTTCCTAGACCCTCTACTGCAGCTGTCTGATTGTTTGTTTCTCTTGTATCTGTTTTTCCCACCGTTGTTGAGTTTCTTTGATGCTGCGATGTCGTCCAACAAGATGGCTTCCACTTTCTCTCGCCTGTACCCAGGTGGCTCGACTAGTGATTTTGTTGATGTTGTTTCCAGTTCATGCGGAGCCAGTGGGGTCGCCATAAGAAAGATAGGATCTTCCTCCCTAAAAATTTGTAAAAAGATTTAACTTTATATCAGTAGTAACACTGGCAAGTGTGGAAGAAATGTACAACAGATAGACATTGCAATATACGACAGACATCAACCCAATATACAATGTATTGCAAAGTATTTAATAGGGTCTACCTATCCATTAAAAACATGGACACTTTACACACGATATCTGAACAAATCATACACTTCATAGAGAGGTTTTAACGGCTAACCTCTTTGATGTTCAGTGCAGTTATGACATTCCCACACTCAAGAAAAGAAAAACTTCCTGTTAATAATTAATTTATAAAGGTTTGTGTTTTCCACAGCACCAAAGTCTTTTGTGCTGAGAAATAGAATAGAGACGGTTTTACACAAACCAAATTACTTCAGTTCATTGGCTGTCATGGTGTCCAACGAGCAGCAGCGAGGGTGAGTGATCACCTTTCATCAAGGCTCAAGTTGGGAGTGGCACAAGTCAAGATCTAGGTCAGTGTCATGATCTGTCACCCATCAAATGGCAAACACAATGTTGTTGTGTGTCTTTGTGTGTTGTAGTGCTGAACTTTTGCTGAACAAATTGGGCAAACATTGTTCGCGTAGATTGGCCTTAAACTACACTTATGAAATAAATTCCTCTTACAGAAATAAATGTTTCTCACCTGACGTATGACGGAACAGGCTGTGGTGGGTCCAGGTAAGTCATCACATACTTCATCACTTCATCACTTCTACCTGCAGAAACAACAGCCACTTCATCAATTTGACGTCAGTTACAAAACTATTCAAAATGTTATCTTTCATAGAGTCTAGAAGCTTTACATGTGAATATAGTAACTCTTGTTTGTCTTGTATAGTGAACGTACTGCTGCTACTGTTTTGAATATACTCGTATTTGTCATCCATTAGAGTGAATTACATTCGGCCCAATTAGAAGGACAATTACAGAATTTAGTCTATGATGTCTTCCAGTCACAAAAGTATTGGTAACTTGAAGATAAAACAATTTTCAAATTCCACAACTTAATCCATAACATTACATGCTAAATATATTTATAAAATCTAGAATTTTTCAGGATTTCTACATCTGAAGAGAGCCCTGATTTAGCAAACATTAGCTGGCACTGCTACATACCATTGATTTTTAGGGCAGCGATGTCATCCTTGGGCGTCCACTGCAAGTTGACAATATAGAGCTTTGGCCGGTCAGTGGGAGGCTTGTGCATTGACCACAGACACGGGTACTTCTTCAGCACCTGGTCAATCATATTAACGTGATATAACATCTTGCATTGATATAATTAACAGTGACATCTGAACGTCTTACCCATTGCTATAGCTATATTCCAAACACCACATAGTCGATTGAGAGGATCAGACTTTGGGCCCAATTACTGCCATTTAAAAACTCAGTGATATGGCGGAGGCTTTTTGTATTTTGAAGATACTCTTTAAACTTAACAATGGATTCTGTTTAATTTTTCCTGATGAACTTGTTATGTTAGTTAAACAGTTCCCTGGACACTATATTATGATTTTAAATTTTTTATAACAACTGAAAAAAAAATGTGTAAGTATTTTACTAACATTAGTCGTCAAACCGATGTATCTGCAACACAAATGACTTCACTACTTTGCTCTTTTCGACCTGTTTGATGAAAAATGGGCCAAGTGGCCCTGAAGTCCTTTGGACTAATATGTCTATATGTGACCCCGGCTGACCAAATGAGTGATAAGTCGGAAAAATTGTAACATTGTTTTCTTACATCCTTGTAAAGGGTTGGTAGGGTGCTTTACACGGTTTCAAAATATATGACTGCTAAACAAAATTGGCAAAATTATGGAGCATTGAACATGGTAGGGATCAAAAAGTGAAAATGAAGAAAACAGCTGTTGAAGTTTTACATTATATATGCAAATGGATTGCATGGAAATATTACATGCAAAACATTCAAATGTGACACACAGTATGTAATATGTATGTTATGTTGCAATGATACACTGGAAGTACAAATGTGCTGCTACAAAGACTTATCAAGTTATGCCAGATTATGTCTTCATGTATAAAACTAAGAGAACAGATTATCTGAGAGCAAAAGGTAGACTCACTGTTTGACACAGTTTAAAACCTACAGGCAACTGTCCAGTTTAACAGGGGTCTAGTGGCTTAATGCTGTCTGTTGACACAAGCTACTGCCAGTGACCAATTACAGATTAGTCACAGTTTCCATCAAACAATAGCAGGCAGAGAATCTTAGCTCCACAGCTGGGTGTAATACACAACCAGAGCCACCACTGATTCATGGTCAAGTAGATTAGCACAATGCACCAACTAAGACAATACACAACACTGTGAGTGACAGTGTCCAGAGTGAGGCCTAAGCAGTGTCATCATTGCTGAATAGATCAATTAAACCTGCCAAGTGGGTGACATTCTGCACAAGTGTTCATTAATCCTTAGTGATTGTTCAGAACACCAGACTGACCACATACCTAAACAAAGCGAATGTAATAGGTGAAGAACAGGCAGTGTTCAAATAGGGGTATTGATTGAATTGTATTTGTCTCGACGCAAAAGGCTTTATTGTGCCTTCATCGATTATAAGAAAGCATTTGATTTAGTAGACCGGTCCCCCCTGTGGTCTAAGATAATTTCATGCGGTATTAAGGGTATTGTGTTGAAAGTTGTATACAACATGTACAAAAATGCTAAATCATGTATAAATGAGGGCCAGGCTGTGTCAGCCTTCTTCTCATGTGTAGAGGTATGGCAAGGAGAAATCTTGTGTCCTTTGTTATTTGCTATTTACCTGAATAATTTTAAACACTGTTAGTCACAATTATAACGGACTTGACATGGCAGCTGGTTCAATTTACAACAACCTTAGTGATGATGATGTAGAAAATGTATGTTCTACTATATGCTGATGACACTAGAATGATTCAATCAAATACAGATTTCTTGCTTGTGTATAGCGGAATTATGTCAACTCTTCTAATGGTTGGTTTTTGGTATTTGGTTGTTTCAGGTGTCAACTATATTGTGAATCTGTAATTATTAGTCTATATTGATACAACTGATTTACACAGTACCATGTCTACACAAGGCATGGCAAGCGTAAACAGAACAGTAGAATGCATTTGATATAAATAAAGTGTAGGATATTTCACTCTATAGTTGTACAGAATATTAATTTTCTATCTTTGTCATCTACAGTTGACAGAATATAAATTTTCTATGTTTGTCACCTACAGGTTTCTACAGACAATACATCTTTAATCAACAGACACCACAGTCACACCATTTTATAATAATTAAATGAACATCAAAATAAATACAACTTGCAATTATAAAAATCAATAGTTTTGAAGATACAGTTTAAAAGTGTTAGGCAACTGTTCAGTCTAACAGGCGTCAAGTGTGTCTACTCTGCCTGGGTGCTGTGACCAATTAAAGATTAGTCAAGGTCTCAATGGACTGGGCTGTAGAGATTAGTCACAGCTGTTGACTTTGTGGCACAATACACAACATCTAATGTTGGGGGTGGTCTCAAGAGCCCTTCTCAAAACCACATCACTAGATAATGTCAACCTTTTGCACTTTGAGGGCCCCTTAGGTGCCCTTAGAATGATTCAATCAAATACAGATTTCTTGTATATAGTGGCAGCACCCTAAGATACATCTATGCAAAATTAGAAAAAAAGTTGCTGAACAGTTTTTGAAAAAATAGGCCAAATGTTACATTTTTACCAGTTTTGGGGTCCTTGGAGGCCCTAGGGAGCCCTTAAAATGATTCAATCAAATACAGATTTCTCGTGCATAGTGGCAGTGCCCCAAGATGTGTCTATGCAAAATTAGAGAAAAAGTTGCAGAGTGATGACAATAGTCCCTTGGACCTTCGGCCAAAGGACTAAAAACTAATTTAATGGTTTATCCAAAGATATCATCAACACTAAACACCAAATTTGCATTAACGAGCAGCTAGTGACAAGATGTCACATGTATTGACAATGCTTGCAATATACGCAGGCACAAGCCTCCATGAAGTTAATTGACTATGTTTGGATATGTTAAAAATTACAAAATTAACTAACCTGATGACAGGTTTGATTTGTCATGAAATGATTCTGAATTGAACAAACAAAAATGTAATTGAAAGTGCAGTTTTAATGACCGGGACCACAGTGTCACCACACAGACTTTGACATGACCTTCACCTTGGTAAGATGACCTTTACCTTTAGACTAGTTCCGAGACAGAGGATGACATCGGTGTGGTCGGCCGCACGTGCTGCTTCTTTCCAGTTATAGGGTGAAGTCAGTCGTCCCTTCTCACCGAAGTGTACGATGGTGTCCTGCAGTGGCGCCCCACAGTGGGAACACTTGCGCCCCGTCTGGTGCCTGCGTACGCCCGTCCTCTCAGTGAGGTCAAACAGTCGGATGTGTTCTCTCGGCTGGTTGCACGAATTACAAACCTGTGTAGGTGAATGACACGAGTCAGATTTAGCTATGCATCTGACTTTGATCAAGCTGGAGTATGTATGTTTGTGTGTGTGTGTGGGGGGGGTATGTTAGTGTTTTCCTCCTAGACAGTTTTGCATCTCGGGTGCAAAACATTCAGGGATTAATCTACGAACATTTGGAAGAAAAGAAACACCTTTTTAAATTCCCAGTTGGTTAAGGATTTTACTGTTTTTAGGGTTTATTCTGTAAATTAGACATTGATCATGCCATGATGCATATTTTTCTGTCAGTGTTTGGAACCGCTGATCAGTTGGAGGACGTTTTACATGTTTTGTGTTAAAAACATAAAAACCTCTCAAAATTTGCATCATAACGAACATCAGTTACAAATGCCACGGGAAACTGTCTTCTGTGTCTGTGTGTATATAGTGCCTTCTAAAGGATGGGTATTTTTACAAATTTATATATTGCCACAATATCGTTAAACATCCCTACCTCTATGTGCATGTTGCCATGGCAACACTAAACATTCCTAATGCTATGTGCATGTTTCCATGGTAACACTAGACATCTCTCCCAAAATGTACATATTGCCATGGTAACACTAAACATCCCTACCTCTATGTGCATGTTGCCATGGTAACACTAAACATCCCTACCTCTATGTGCATGTTGCCATGGTCCATGGTAACACTAAATATTCCTACCTCTATGTGCATGTTGCCATGGTAACACTAAACATTCCTACCTCTATGTGCATGTTGCCATGGAGTTCAGAGAGTGCGTGCCTAGGAAGACCGCTGCGCAGGTGTAGAGCATCACAGTTCTGTGACACAACATGCTTCACCTGCAACACAGAAACACATACAGAATCAAAATCTAACAACAACTGAGCTAGCATATATGTGCTTGTATTACATGTTCACGTTTTCCTCCTAGATAGGTCGGGTGCCAAACCTTTAGAGATTAATTTGTACCACTCTTAGGGTTTGTACTGGATGTCATACGTGTGATAAACTATCTAGATCAAAGAAAATTGTCTATATCTTTTTTTAGAAAACAAGTGAAAAATGCCGTAAAGACAACACATTATATATGAGTGCATTACAAATTACGCCAACAGCATATGCAGCTTAACAACAGGTAGTAAGAAAACAAACAATTTAAATAGAAAGTTTTAAATATAAAAAGTACACTACAGTACATGTATTCATAATACATCTGACGGGTAATACACACCGGGAACAATGCTCAACTATGGAACCATTTAAACAAAAATGACATATCATGTAGTAATAAGTTGTGGAAGGAGACTCGTTCAAACGACTTACCAGATGTTGTCTGTACAAGTTGGCGATGCACATGTGTGTGTACGTTGGATCTACATCACTCAACTGGGGAACTCTATGAATAATGAAACATTTGTTTACAAATTTATATCTTCAATAAGTAACGAGTCAATATCAAATTTTATTTTGCATCTAAATACAAAGAAGAATGTGTTAAACCAAAACATTACTGCTTAGAATGTTGGTGTTTGCAGAAGTAATATGCACTATATGTTTAAAATGCATCCATAAATCATTGAAAGAATTATTGACACTGATCATTAGATATTGTAACTGTGAATAGCTGTATATCATATAGAGTCAGATTATTTTGCCATTTTTCCTTAAATCAGACAAAATCCAATCAGAAATCATTTACCGGTTTGTCCAATAATTCTATGAAGGTTAAATAGCAAATTTTTCAAATTAATTAGCAAACAACTGGTCATGCCTATGCAGTCCAATCCAGCTGGTGGTTGGTCAGTTTTTTTAAATCATCAGCGTTGGTCTGCGGCACTCTCGGTCGTCATGTGACTGTGTTGGTAACTGTCACATGACAACACTTCCAGGAAGATCGCAGGAAGGTTGTATCCAGAATTCTTGTTGATTTCTGGTCGCCTCTCTCTGATCTCAATTGCCTCACTGATATTCCTTCTCCAGAAGTTGTTTTCTCTGGCGAGCACCTTTGCGTCTTTAGCCGAGATGTTGTGGCCCTCATTCACTCTGTGTTCACCTACTGCTGTGAGTGGGCCCCTGGTGTTTCTGTGTTCTTTGAGTCGAGCTCCTTGTATTCTGCTCGTTTCGCATACATAGGTCTGATGACAGTCCGGACATCCTATCTCATATATTCCCCCCCACACATGTTGTTCTTGGGGGTTTTAACATTGATGCACAGAGCTGATTAACTCATAACCTTAGATGAAGACAAAGCCACCGAAACAGCACATGTCAGAGCAGCGCACTGAGCCAACTACTACAGAGAGTGGATGTTCAACATCACCAAGAAAAAGAGAAAGACACCAAGTGCAGAAAAACAGACCAGCCAAATACCAAATGTCCCTTCACCATATGTGTGCAAAACTGTCAGAGAAATTGACCACCATTTTCTGGGAACATGGAGTGGGGATGTACCATAAACCTTACAACACCATAAGATCCATCGTAGTGAACCCCAAGGACAAAACCCCCAAGAACAACATGTATTAATATGAGATAGATTGTCCGGACTGTCATCAGACCTATGTATGCGAAACGAGCTTTCTGGAAGTGTTGTCACGTGACAGTTACCAACAGTCACAAGACGACCGAGAGTGGCTCAGACCGACGCTGATGAAGACGTCGTGAAGACGCAACATGGGACTCGGAAAGGTAACTTGCCACATTTTCAAAACTATGAATGTAACCGAGTCTGGAAGCAATTTACATGCTAATACATACATGACTTCTTTTCCTTGTTGCAACAGAGTCCATACACCATTGGGCCCGCGGTAGTCTGGGATTGATGCAGCCTGTCAACACAGTAACACATGTAGCTCACATACAGAACGATCAGCCATATGGGTCAGGAAGTCAGAAATAGAACAGATAAATGGCAGGGCCTGCATTTAAAAAAACTTCTGAATGTGTTATTAACATTATCTGATCCTTACTTATTATATTAATATAATGTTCTTATGACTAGAATAAATGTTGGATGCTTCCCAGAGAAGTCGAGATGGTGTTCGATTGAACAGCCAGGGAGTAAAGTGTAAAGCGCTTTGAGCAGTCCTGAGGACTGGATACTGCGCTATATAAAAACTTACCTTATTTTCTTCTTTTTGACCAATTGATATAACATCTATGTAAATATTATCCAATGTGCAAAATACTGAACAGACCTTCTGAAGTATTACATAATCCACATAGCCAAAATATTAACGTATTCTGAATCATTTTCATAAATATACATGTATAACAATAACCTGATGATTTTTTGTTTATAGCAGCAATAAATGTATTTAGTTGTGGCACCAACTGGCTGTATGACAGTGTAGACTTAATGTGTACTTCGTGGTGGATAAATTATATACACATACACACAGAATCCTTCATGAAGTCACCTCTTCTACAACCACGCTGACCTTGTAGATGATCTTACTTGAGAAGATCTGCCATAGTTCTATTTAGTAAGAATAACATAATCCCTAGTAGATAAACATTTAAACAAACCAAGTTGACATTTCTAGAGCTATTACTCTATTTCAATTAAAATGAAACACAATTTATTGCACGTCACTAATTTTTTATTTTACTTAAACTCTGCCATGCAAATGTAATATTCAAAGTTTTCTATAGACAAAATCTGTTGAGCCAAACTTATACATACGGTGCTGATGCCAGCACCTGTATAGATGATGAGGTGTCGCGCATCACTGATCACTGCTGCCAACTTTGCACACTTCTCTCTCAGCACATCTTCACTGTCCTCAATCTGTGATCAACATAAACACATGAAATACTCTCCAGAAAAAAAAAGTTCCTGTTCTTTCGTGATATAATTCAGCATCAGTGAGCAGTGCAAAATGAAACGACAGTCACTTATATTCTGGCAAAATTGCAGATTTGTAGCAACATTGTTTAATCATCTTAACGTCGCTCAGAGCCGGTTAGGATTTACCTCTTGGAATTAATTCCATTGGAAAATGTGTATGACATCATGTCAGTTGTCCAATCATGGAATATTCCCACGGGATCCCCGGTGTCTCCAACGGTAACAACTTGCGGAGTTTCGACATACTAGTAACATGGCACCCAAATGGTAACTGTGTTTGGGAGACACGTGGAACTCAGAAAAAAAACAAAGAAAATGGTAGCTGAACTAATAAAAAGGACACAATTTGAGAAACGTTCTTGCGATTAATGGAAACATACTTTTGTGGCATTCCAGAAATGACTGTTTAATTAATTGTATAGCATACTACCAACAAATAAAGTATAATCTCTGGAACAGAAACCACCAATCGAACATCATAATATGATAATCATTTAAAGGTGATGATGGGGGGAAGAGTCTTCAGATTATACCACTGTCACTGACTCTGTTAGCGTGGTAACAAGGCATAGGGTTATGGCATCATCACAACCAAGTACCAATGGTCAAGTGGAAACCAAACCTCAACACGATGAACCCATCATGATTACTGACTTTTATCAATCATGATTACTACATTTACAAATAGTGTAAACATGTTTACATTCTACCTTGTTGTTTTATATCTTCCCCTCTACATGAAAGAGTAAAGGTTAAAACATACCTCAGAATGCACCATTTTTAAGCTAATTAAAAAATATCTCACGGAACTCCCTAGCAACGCTTTGCACCTCCAGCGCTTGCATAGCTCACCCCTACCACCTTGCCCATCATTTTACCCTGGGGAAACACTGTAGTAGGGTAGGTACGTTGAAGGTACATTGCCTGCCAAATTGCATTTAATAAGCTTGAAAGTGTTCACAATTTAAAAATTGTGCCCAAAAAGTTCAAACTGTAAACACAACATTAAGATTCTAATTATTAAACAATCTCCATTGGCAACTTTGCAGAGATGGCTTGGTTAACCACAAGACCTTTGATGTTTGAAAAACAATACATTTACGCTATCTCACATTCAAGACAACCAATTCAGCATCATTCTTGTTAATAATTACTATGCATATGTTGGAATAATAAAAATATATAAACTGCAGACTCAAATAAAAATTATATGGTGCAAATGGCAACATTATATGTGCTTACAGACCCAAATAAAACTGACATGTTTAATCAAAATAAATAGCCAAACATGACTACATGCATGCTTATTTTGAATGTAATAGTAGCAATTATTTACATGGTTTAACTATATCTAAAGTATCAACGTGTCCTAGACTGAATTTTTATGTTGATGATTTTTTTCTTTTCATATGTCTTTCTTCAAGTTTTTCATTAAATACTAAACCATGACAAGATATTAGGGAAACTTAAATATGAATTCACTCAACAATGTGGACATTGTTCTAACAACAACAACAACTACCAATAGAAAACGAAATAAAGAAAAGAAAATGGAGGTGGTTAGGACATACACTGAGGAAACCTGCAACAAACAACACACGACAAGAAATTACATGAAATCCCCCCAGGGAAGAGAAGAAGGCCGAGAAACATCTGGCAGAGAGACATCAAAAGCAAACGAAAGCAGATGGGAAAAACCTGGAAAGAGATCGAGAAAATGGCATCAAACCGACAACAGTGGCAGACCATGGTCGATGGCCTGTGCTCTCAGCGAGCAAACAGGCCTATGTAAGTAAGTCTAACAACATGTATGCTGTTTCAAATGAGTTACAAACCTCAAGTAGTCGTTGTTTTGTGAGCATACGACTATTTGCTCTCTTCTCTATGTTGAACACAATATCTACAGAGTTCAGGAGAAGCAGTTTTTCTTCATCACTGCGATCATTTTCACTCTTCTTCAGTATGTGTGCAACCTGTGTCAAAAAAGTAAATTACTAATTATGTTACCTTTGTTAGATAAAATATGACAAACGGTGTTTGCGTTGTAAACAGTGGTTACGCCACCTATTATCGCCCACCAGGAAACAACTTTGAATATTAGACGGACACTTCTGCACCGAGCAGTATATCAAGTTATCAACATCACTAATGGTGGTGGTCTGTAAAAGACGATGTAAATATCAGCTTGCTAAGTAGGCTACTATTTTTGCGCACGCGGTAGGGG
Organism: Paraescarpia echinospica; assembly: GCA_020002185.1. Lineage (NCBI taxonomy): Eukaryota > Metazoa > Annelida > Polychaeta > Sabellida > Siboglinidae > Paraescarpia > Paraescarpia echinospica. The sequence goes on along the minus strand of CM034535.1, from coordinate 13,260,188 downwards.
TTTCTTCTTGACTCTTGACTTCTTTTATTTTCATTTTCATGATATTGTGCCTCGAGCAGGCTCACTGACTGAAGTTAAGAAGTGCTGCGCATTCCATTTTATGCCTACCACAGAAGTGCATTGCTAGGACCGTGGGTATTTTCTCTTCAATAAATAACTAATTTATTGCTTCATTAACCAAGTCTGAAGTAGTTGTAAACACCAGATCTATTTTTAGACTTGTTAATTGGGTGTCACACCCATAGCGATGGTACTGAAAATACATATATGCACTCAACGTTTATATTATGCAAAAGATAAGGACGCGTGGCGGAAGGGGAACACTAATCTCACCCGTCTAACGTGTGATCTTGATTCTTCCTTCTCCAGAATTCGACTAATCTCAGCACATTTTCTGGCTGTCCTCGTCGATAACATGTCTTTCTCCATCGCGTACCCTGCTCACAGTGGTGCCACCTGCCGGATAATATAGTCAAAGTGACTGGTTCTCCGCATTTCCGCCTTGGTGATAAAGTAGTCTAGTCTCGCTTTAACCGACTCTCGCCCGGCTGCGTAACTTCGCCGGGAAACAGAGTCTGGCCGAGAACTTGCGTTATGATTGCACGAATCCTGTATACCAGGGGCCGGTTTCACTAAGCGTACTTAAATTTACGCAATTACTTAGCGTCACATGTTTGCGTAAACTCCTATGCTCGCTTATATTAAAGATATCACGTCATTTACTAACACAGTCATCTTAGCGTTAAAAACGTTCTTAGCCGCTTCATGAAACCGGACCCAGGTGTGGACAGTAATCATGGGTCCAATCGTGTTTTGTCATTTTTACTCAAACCTATAAAAACATATTTATGTGCAAAATCTCTAACATATATCATCAAAATCTCGTCGAAGACGCCTGCGTCAAAAATCGTGGGTCTTCTTGTTCAGGATTATTGTGGAAACCCCAGCAGTCGAGGAATGACTCCACAGTTGTTGTGAGGGTACGTGCGCATGGGTTTAAAATAAAAACAATTAAATGGTTTAAAATTTAATTTAAAACAGAAGGTTAAAAAAGTTAAGATTAAAAAGTTAAAAGAAAATTGTTTTACAGTTACATTATTCGTAACAGTTGGGAATAATAATAATAAAGAATTACTATAACATACCATATATATGTTTTAGAAGGCTAAGATAGCGCATTATAACGGTAGCGGCTATTGCTTAGCAGTCAACCAGTTCTTCATGGAGGACCTGGAGATTGGGCTTCGGAGGAGTCTGAGGGAAGTGAGTTCCACATTCTGATGGCAGATGGGAAGAAGGAATGGAGATAAGTGTTTGTCCTTGAGTGGGACAGTAGGAGTTTGTTCTGCTGACCACAGGTTTTCCCGGGAGGCTGCCTTGAGTAGGCCAGGAGGTGGGTGTAGGTCAACACGGCCGTGCATAATGTTGTACATCATGCTAGTCTTATCCACTGCTCTCCTGAGTTGCAGGTTCTCAAGGTTCAGCTGCTCTACGATGGCTGAAGTTGTACAGGATGCGGCGGGCTGCGCGTCGCTGAACCATCTCCAGAGTGGTCTTCAGATGCTGCTGATGGGGATCCCATACCGCCGACGCATAATCTAGGACTGGTCGGACTAGGCCTTTGAAGCAGTGCGTCTGGACTGTGGTGGAGCATCCTTTTAGATTTCTGTAGGCAAACGCGCTGAGTCTGTTGGCCTATGCAGTTGCAGTTTTGACTTGTTTGCCCCAGTGAAGAGTCTCTGTGAGTTCGACGCCCATGTACTTGGCACTTGTGACTTTCTCCAGGGTGTGGTTTTGGAGAGTGTAGCTGGTCGGGATCCGGGTCTTCTTCTTGGTGACAGTCAGTAGGTGGCATTTTCCGACATTGAATGGCGTCTGCCATTTCTGTTCCCAGACTTCCACTTTTCTCAGGTCTTCCTGGAGACCATCCGCATCAGACGGGGTCTAGGTCCGGGAATAGAGGACGGTGTCGTCGTCGAATAGTCGTAGTCTGGTCCTGACTCCATCTCCAAAGTCGTTATTGTAGACCAAGAACAGAGATGGTCCCAGAACCAATCCTTGCGGTACTCCTGATATGACAGAGCCAGTGTGCAAGCTTTCGCCCTCTACTACTACCTGCTACGTACCGCCGGAGAGAAAGTTCTCGATCCATGTGTTTGTTGTCCCTCTGATGCCGCAGTAGGCCAACTTCATGAGCACTCTCTTGTGGGACACTTTATCAAAGGCCTCAGAGAAGTCAAGGAATATCGAGTCCGTTTGTCCGCCCCTGTGCAGTTCCGCTGCAAAGTCTTCTACCGTGAGGTTGAGTTGAGTTTCGCAGGAGCATTTCTTGCGAAAGCCATACTGGGCATCAGTGATGGTTTGGTTGTGTTCTAGGTGGCATGTCATTTCAAATCTGATGATATATTCTCCAGAAGCTTGCAGCAGACACAGGTTAAGGAGATTGGTCTATAGTTGCTATCTTGGCTCCTGTCTCCTTTCTTAAAAATGGGCTGGACTATGTCATGTTTCCAGATTGCAGGGATCTGGCCTGTGGTTAGAGATCTGCTGAAAAGGAGGGTCAAGGCTGGGGCAAGTTCCCTGGCAACTTCCTTAAGGAGACGGCATGGAATGTTGTCCGGTCCTGCAGCTTTCCCGGGGTTCAGATTGTACAGTAGCTTGAAGACACCGTTTTCTCCAAAGGAGATTTCCGGCATGGTCGGGTGAGGGCTGTTTTCTAGTGATGACATGTTGCTTATGTCCTCTGTGCTGAAAGCCGAGCAGAACTGGTAGTTCAAGATGTCTGCTTTCATCTGAATGTGAGCCCATTCCTTTTGAGTGGGGATACTCCCGACGTGTCGTTTCTTCTATTCTTGATCAACCGCAAGAGGTTGTTGGAGAAATCTTCTTCAGTAAGGTGACTGACATACCGCTGGTAGCAATGCCTGTTGATAAGTTGAGTTTCTTTCTTGATGGCCCTGTATCGCTCCCAGTCCGTCACACTCTCCGTGGATTTTGCCTTCTTCCACGCCTTGTGCTTGCGACGCGATATCTTTTTTAGTTTGCCGTTGATCCAGGGCTTGTGGTTTTTTTTTACCGACGTGGTCTTTGTAGGAACATGCTGTTCCATCATGGTGGTTATTTGATTGTGTATAAGCTGCCATAACTTCTCGGCTGATGATGCCTGGTCTGTTTGGATGTCATTGCTAAATGCAGCTGTCTGCTTTCTTCCAGATGTTGACTTTCCTGGCTACTGGCTTCGCTCTCGATGCTTTGATGCGGCTATCGGCTAGTACGATATCGTGATCACTTAGACCTGGGATGGTGGTGGTTCTGTTTACCTGGTTTGGTCTATTGGTCAGGAAGAGATCAATGAGCGCATCGCCTTTGGTTGGTGTGTCATCCATTTGGTGGAGTCCCAGGTCATGCATGTTGTCCAGGAAAGCTTGGCTGATCCTCTGGGGGTAGGCGTGCCCTGTCACTGTCTGGTCTTTCCAGTTGATGTCCGGCAGGTTGAAATCATGCCTATCCAAACAACTCCATCTGTAGTGATGATACCGAGGGTCTTGAGGATTTCATCCATCTGGTAGTCTGTCGTAGATGAAGGAGTTCTGTAGATAGATCCAGCAATGAAGGGTTCATTTCTTCTTGAAGTCTGTATTTTTTTCCAGTACTGTTACTAAGTCTGTTGAGTTGGCTTGACGTCTATAATCATTTAAACTAATCTTGCAGCATGGTGTAATTTACAAGGTGCTTAATTTGGATGGCAGTTTGTGGGTTCCATATGGGAGATGCATACTAGAGTTTTGACCGGATTAGCATGTTATAAGCTATTTCTTTGACTTCGGGTTTGCATGGGCCAATGTTTCTTTTAATCATGCCTAGAACTTTTGAGGATTTGGAAACTACGTCAGTGATGTGACTTGCCCAGGTTAATTTTGAATCTAATTTTACTCCGAGATACGGTTGGGTGGATACTGTAGCGAGTGGCATGCCGAAGAGTGAATATGAGTGCAGTCTGTGTTTAGTTTTGTTTGTTATTGGGAGGTGGACACATTTAGAAATGTTAAATTCCAGTTGCCAGTTGTCAGACCATGTTTGGATTTGGATCACGTCAGTTTTGAAGAATGCTATGCGTATTAAGGAGTGGCATTGATGATCCGGAAATCCGTAAACTTGGGCAAAATAATGTCATAACTCTTTTAACATGGCCCATTTTTGTAGATTTGGGTATTTTACAATTTTTAACGCGGTATAACGATGTAAAGGAACTTCCGGATATACCAGCAACTGCTGAGCTACATGTTAGAGGCGGCACTATCGTTGTTTTTCAGAGCTGATGACGTCATGACCGTGGGAAAATTGGCTTTTACGTGTGAGGGAGGGCCGCGGAAGTTTCGGTGTGAAAACTCGAGGTTGAGAGGCCCCCTTAATTGTTGGCGTGAGCGGTAGATCGAAGTAGCTGTGATGCTGGGGGTCCGTGGACTCCAATATCGCGACGCCACTTTGTGATGTGTCAAGGTCAAACAGCGCCCCCTAGTTAATAGGTCATGAACTAAATAACTAGGCCAAAATAGGTCAAATTACGTTTTAAATAGGTAATTGCACGATGGTATCTTTTCTTATGTCGCATACGTGGTGAACCATTTTATCGGGCTTAGTGTCCCCTAGGGTATACATTTAGAACTACAAACCTGTCAAATCCTGACGAATAGGTAGTGAACTAAATAACTAGGTCAAATTTTGTAATTTCCTGTTACCAGATAAGTCAACGACCTTCTCATTATCCTGCTTCCGGTTACCATACAGTTTCACGATATAGTTTTAACCCTACTTCCGGTTACCGTACATGTACATGATGTCTTTTTAAGCCTACTTCCGGTTACCATATAACTTAACGATGTCGTTTTAAACCTACTTCCGGTTACCGTACCGTCGAATTGGTGTCACCACCTAGCGGTGTTGTGGGTGTTTGTTTTGTGATGCTGTTGGTTTTGAGTGGTACCACCTATCGGTTTTGTTGGATTAAGATTCGGAGGCTTAGCGATGTCACCGCCTAGCAGTGGTGTGCTGTTTATTTTGTGAGGCCGACATTTGTTGTGTCGCCACCCATCGGCGTTGGCCGGTTCAGATTCCAACGGGATTTGTTGAACAGAGCAAGCGGTTTGATAGTTGGAGCCAAGGGTAGAATGAGGTGATCAGGTGCATCCGACGAATTGAAGGTTTAGTAATTCGACAAATCGTTATTTATCCGAAGTGGTGTGTGTGGGAGCTGGAATAGGTATGGGGCAGTGTTGTAGTGTAAGCCGTGTGTGTTTTGATAGCCGTGGGACCAGAGCATGGGAAGATATTGGTGTACGTGTGTCGCCGCCTACCGGTGTCGGTGTTTATTTTGTGAAGCTGACGCTTTGGAGTGTGACACCTCATTCTAGCGGCGAATCTTAGCCCACCAAAACAGATAGACGGCGCGTCTATTCGGTTTTGGTGGGTTAAGATTCGTAGGCTTAGCGAAGAGGGGCCGAGTGATTTGATTGGGGTAGTTGGTGTCGCCGCCTAGCGGTGGTGTGGTGTTTATTTCGTGAGGCTGACGTTTATGGTGGCGCCGACTATCGGGGTTGGTCGGTTGAGATACCGACAGTACTTGGCGAAGAAACCAAGCGATTTGGTGGGTGGAGCCGAGACTAGAATGAGGTGTCACACCCGACGTGTGATCGTTCGTGACGGCGGTCGGTACTTTTGACTGGTCCGTAGGCGGATCGGTATTTATCCGACGCGCGCTCGGTTTTGGCGCGAATGCGCGTGGAAATCCCCCCGCTAAATTATAATTGGAAACAACTATGTTTTTTCTAACGACGTGCGCATAGGCGTTACCATCAAAACAGCTGACGGTGCACAAATAAGTCCAGACACGTCTAGCGAACGGCAGGAGTAACTACGACTCTCTTAGAGGTGGCCGATCCGATGTAGACGAACTGACATGTAGTGGTAACAATTCAGGCAGCGCGAATAAACGGCGGGAGTAACTATGACTCTCTTAGCAGTGGCCGATCCGACGAAGACGAATTAACATGTATTGGTCCTAAATAGGTACCATGGGACAACGGCGGGAGTACCCATGACCCTCTAGACGTGTTTATAATACACGTTATGATTAAGGATGACATAGAAAGATAAATCAATAAGCAGGAATTGAGTTTTCAACGTTTTATTAATGATCACAAAGCGTACAAAACATATTCATAATATATAATTTATACATAATACATGCAAAAATAGCGCTTAAAAGCACTATTCCATTAAGAACGACCGACGATCTGTGTTTCTTAAACGAATATAGGGTGTGGCTTTTAATATGAGAGATTTATGATGATAAATTCGGGATTTTTCTGTGTAGACCTTTCCGCGCTAACTTAAAAACCGACGCCTTGTTATTTTTCGTGAGCAAACAGTACTACTCGACTGTGCGCGAGCGCGCCTGGCAATTTTCCCGCTAAGAACTGACGCGCGTGTCGATAACGTAAGGAAGCGCTCGGTTTTAGCGCGTTCTATACAGTGCCCCTTTAAAGGGCCACTGTATAGATTGCGCTATTCCACGGCAGAAGTATTTTGTAGGCCGACGCTTGGCGTCTGCGGCTATGTATAGAACAGTGTGTATGATATAGATGCTCCTTTAAGAATCGGCGCCGTAACCTGGAAAGGGCCATGCACATATGGTGGTTGTAAAGAATGTCGCCATAAACTCGTCCGGTCCAAGAAGGGTAAGCACGCTGTCTGCCTGACCCACCGGGTACAAGACAAGACGGCGCAGTATTTCTGTCTGCGCCTGTTGTTGGTAGCCGATCCCCCTCGGACGGACGACGACAATTCCGATTACGACGACGACGGTACTGCCTCCCATCGACCGACAATAGACGAAGACGGCAATTCCCCGCCGCTTAAAGTCTGGTCGACCTTCTTCGACGACACAGCGAGGCGCGTGGTCGACTATAAAGCGGCTTACTTATCCGGCCTGTCCCCGGGGGAAACGCGTGCTGTCATTACGAGGTTAACCGGCGTGTGTGTAAAGTCACTCTGAAGAAAGCAAAGTGGGGGCGTTGAGACACTTCCATTAACTGTTGCGCGGTGAACGTTTAGAGCGCCGACCGACCGATCGACGACCGACCAACCATTCAGACGACCAACCAATCAGACCTTTTACTTACGGCCGTGTCTTTCTCTGCAGCATATACATAGACATCGAGAGAGCGAACGACCGTCTATGTAGGGTCGTACAAGGCCTTGTGCAAGACGGCGTTGCGGACGCGGACTTCCATGGCTCGAGGACTGCTAGCGAAGAGGACGGCGCCGACAAGGTCACTCGACTGAGAGCCGGGGAGCGATACCCTCATCGCCAACGACGACGACGGCTTGATCATCGCTTTCATGCCTCCGAAGAAGAGGCGCGTCGCAACGCGTGTGGTGTCTGCCCTCCGCCAGGACGGTTCTTCGGTGTAGTCGACGGTGCTCGTAGAACAACTCCTTCCCGTCGCGTTGACACCGTCTTCGCCGCTACCGCTGCCACCTTCGTCGCTGTCGACATCGCCATTCGCACCACGTATCGTACTTCTTGGACGATTATATCCCGGCGACGTTGGTGTCCATAAAGAAACTTCTTCCCGTCGCACCATCGCCGTTTTCGCCGCCGCCGCCGCCGCTGGCAATTCGTAGCCGCCGACATCATCGTTCGCACACCAACCGGCTTTGCCGTCACGAGTGTCCTACCTGCTGTCACAACGGCCGTAAGCGATACATCGAGCTCACCGTCGTTTCGTTGTCGTCCGAACAGGAGCGTCGACTACTTCAGGTATTCGCCGAGGAGATACGCGAACTCATCATCACTAGGGGCAAACCGTTCGTGTGTTGGCTGTAACTTGCCCGGGCGCGTGTCATCTCGAGTATCACAGCGGGTGCCTGGATAGACCGTATGGGTTACTCATGCGCCACTACATCCCTGTGATTTATCATTTCGGGAGTCGGCCTCTCATTCCGTCGACTATACGCACCCTCTCTATCCTGTCGAGATGTCCGCGAATCGTCTGTCGCAGGAGGTATTGTGGGAAATGTGACCTCGCGGCTGACGCTAGACTGGGCTTGTTGTGTCAACGCCTCTTCTCTGAGAGATGCTGTGAAGTCCTACTTGAACTGCAGACTCGACGACTGAACTTCAGCGGGTGTACGGACACTGTTAGTTTTCTCGTTGTTATGACATTTGACAATGGGAACTTAATATTTTAGCTTACGGGGTCACTAGAGGTAGCAATAAATATTCGCTAGTCGCTCGCGCATTCGAACAGTGGCTATTTTGACATTTTATTCTAACTTACGTGACAGAGTTCAAAGGATCATCAATGTATTTATCTGCAACGCAATGTTATCATTTTATGTTTAATATGTTAATGAAGTATATGGACCATTGTTAGAGTATAAATTTACCATACATCTTAGATAACTTAACAGGAATTTACACTTTCACAACCAATCTAATACTTGATGTAATTTACGTGACACTAGTTGAGCTACCACACAGCACACGATATCAACCCAATATTTAACTAAGAATCAAGGTTCCATCACAACCAAATAGGAGAGTCTGGCTGCATTCCTGGAAAAACAGCATACATTTAATCTTTGATTTATGTTCTGAATTGTAACTTACGTAACGCGAAATTGCCCATTTAATATCCGTAATATTTTTAGTACCCTTGTAAGAATTTAGTAATATTTGAATAAAACATGGTTAGGACAATGTACTAATTGATGCACTAGGTGCCACGACTATCAGCAACCTTTATCACGTGTCTTGGATGCGTCCGCCATTACCCTCTGAAAGAATGCGCTTGAAAATACCGTTTTGGTGTGATGTGTGAATTATATTCCAGAACTGTCTCGTTAGTGTTATATAAGGTCCCCTGCGGGATGGAGAACACCTTGCAGTCGATTCGTCGGAGCGGGTACTTGGCCGTCGCCTTCGTCAATGCTTGGATTTGACCAAGCTGTACAGCCAGGTTTAGTTTAGCCTTTCGCATATGCAGGGACGTCTCGAGCAATTTTGTTTAACCCTGAGTTGGTGCTGTCAGCCATCAGCGTGAACGCGTCCTTACTTCGCACTAGAAGGAGCTTAACGTCGATCCCATTCAGTAGGTAGCGGTAGCAGTATATAGATGGCGCAGATTACGGGTCATAAGGCGAAGATCAAAAGAACATCAAAGGGTTTTAATCAGTCGTGAAGTGTTTTGGATCAGTCAGACTGTGGCGTTTACTTATAAAAAACATGACAGCTTACTTATAAAAAAAGTTTTATTAATAGTTTTATAATAGGTATTTGACCTTTCCTTTTTTATGATTGGTCGTGGCGCCAGCCTCGTTTTCATTTAAGTACGTGTAGTGCTGACCTCTAGTGAATTGGAGCTAAAATAAAGTACACAATAGCGCATCTAGCGCGGTAATCAGACACTTATGTGTAAGGTTATATAGTGGTTATGCGTGAGATGTAGTCAGTAGCGTGCGTCTCTAGATATGGAGTACCGCGGAGTACATCAAAACGGCGTGGTCGGCCTATATAGCGAAGCGACGAAGTTACGGAATCAGGAAAACGAGAACGGGCGCCGAATGGGACGCCGATATAGTCGAGTGTATGAAGAGCCTGTCGATGAGTAAGTTCGGAGTGTTGAAAAAGTTCAAAGACGCCCTATTGGCTACCGGGGACGCCGAATTGGTGGAGTGGGTGCCGTCAAAAGAAACCTTTTGGGGTTGCGCCCACGGGTATGAAGAAGGTCAGAACATGCTCGGTAAATTGTTGATGGAGGTGCGTCATGAATATAGAAGAAACGAATAAAAAGTCATAGTTCGTTTCCCGCACGCTAGTCGTCGATATGGACACGTCGTGGAAGCATCCTTTTACGTGTATAGTCGCCGGCCCTACGGGGTGCGGTAAGACTACTTTCGTCGCTCGTCTACTGCAGTTCGCCTCCTCTATGATCGAGCCGCCGCCGGAGAAAATCCTGTGGTGTTACGGCCAGTGGCAAACCGCCTACGACTCTATGACAACCGCTGTAGAATTCGTAGACGGTTTGCCGGATCCGAAGCTTTTAGACGCCAAAACGAGGACGCTTCTAGTACTCGATGACCATATGGAGGAAACCGATAGTCGGGTCACGACCTTGTTCACAAAAAAGTCATCACTGCAACGCGTCCGTCGTACAGCTTCTGCAGAATCTCTTTCCGAAAGGGAAAGAAAACCGCACAATCAGCTTAAACGCGCAGTGCATGGTCCTCTTCAAGAGCCCTCGGGACGCTAGGCAAGTAGGTCACCTGGCGAAACAGATGTATCCGGGTAGAACCAACTACATGATGGAGGCCTTCAAAGACGCTACGTCAGCAGCTTACGGTTACTTCCTGGTGGACCTGAAACAGGAAACATCGGAAACTACGCGCCTGCGTACGGCCATTTTCCCCGACGATAGCGTTCAGTACGTCTACGCGCCGACGAGAGTATAAAAAGAGGAGCGCGTCGCGGCCGTCTTCATTCGTCAGGATGACAGAGCGCGTCGAGGCACATCCTGGCCCTGAATATGTTGCGTAGATACAAAAGGAATGCGGATCTGAGAAAATAAGTAATCGCCCACGCGGTTTCCAATCTCATCTGTAGTCTGTGCGACTGCGCGTACAACATTCTGAGCGGGAACGTGAAATTATCGGCGAAACAGAAAAAAGTTCTGGCAAAATACAGGAACCATCTTCGCAAGCTAGTGTCGAAAAAAGTGCGCGTCAAACAGAAGAGGGCCGTCCTGCAAACGGGGACGGGCGCTTTTCTGACGGCGCTGCTGGCACCGTTGGCGACCGCCTTTATGCCCCTCCTCAGACAGGCTATAGGTTGGTGCAGCACGCGAAGAAGATGGCGTTGGTAGACCTCCGGTTGGTGGAGCGTCTACTCCCGTTACTATCGGAACCGACCACGACCACGTCGCGTGTGATGAGTAGCCTGGACGACGACATGAAAACCGTTCCCGAGCGTACGGATTTGTCCGAACGAGAAAAGGTAGCGTCGTACAATCAACTGCTGAGTCGCTACAACGCCATGGAGACGTATCGCGCGCAGCAACCGATGCGAGTGTCCGTAGTGAACGGAGAGTCGACGACCGACCAGTCGCCGCCGCCGCCGTCAACGGATCCGAACGATATAGAGAGCTAGATCGTAAAAAGCGTACCGAAAAATCTAAAAGAAAAGGCCCGCCTCCTGATGGCAAAACTAAATACCGACCCGCTGATCCGCTGGAGCGATCGAGGGGAGCTCATGTACGACGGAGCGCCTATTGCGGGAAGCAACATGGTAGATCTAGTCAACGATCTCATGCGACAGAGGAAGAAAGCGCCCGCGCCGGTTGGCTGGGAAGCGTTCGGGGACCGTATAAGGCGGTTGAACGTCCCTATGGAGCTTGTTGGTAATCTCCAGCGTCGAGCGTACATAGCGGTTCGCCGACTGCGTGCGGAGAGAAGCGGGGTAACTGTTTTGGTGAATGTTCGGGAGGCGGGGGTTCTATTTTTATTGGTAGGCCGCGCTTGAGCGTGGCGGGGGTTCACCGATTGTGTGCGGCAGGCTGACTGTTTTTGGTGATTGCGTGGATGTTCGGGACAGGCATAACAGTAATAAAGGAGGCATTTGATACGGTTTCAACGTTTTATTAAGCGTAAATACAGATCGAACACGACTGTGAAATTTCACCACTACAGCAGGCAGTTCGTTTATCACCACTACAGCTATACTAATTGTACGTTACTAGAGCAGGCGTTATTTTTTCGTTTTCATAGCAGGCGCTACTTCCAGCAACAACGACTCCTCAGGTATTCTTCCACAGCCGCCTCCAGGGTCGCGTTGTGTTCGCAGGTCACCCAGTTGGTCAGGGACTAGTCGATGACGTTCTTCATGAACGTCGCCTCCTCGAAACGATCCGGCATCCAAGTCTGCTCGCATAGCAGAAGCATCAGCCTTATCGCACTCGGCACGAGCGGCCGGCCCATGAAATCATTCAGTACACACTGAACATGTCGCTCGCACATGCCTTTCGCGCTTTCTGGGCAACCAAACATATGCGCCACGGGGCCGAAGATCATCGAAGGGGCGCATCCCTTACACTCGCGTCGCGCACGGATCAGCACGGCCTCGCCGATAGACTCGGCAAGCGCTCGCAGCAGGACGGTTTTCAGCGCTTCGGGCGTTACCACGGGGGCGGGTGAGGATGGGGATATCAGCGATGGTGACTGCTTATCGCTCGATGAGATTGACACGACGTCCGGACCGTACGTCGGCAGGGGCTGAAGGGTCGTGTAACTACACGACGGCTCACCGATCGAGTCGACTTTCATGCGCTTGACGGTCGGCCCCGACTCTTCCGCGCAACGCCTAATCAGCGCTCGCGGCCCGTTATCGAAGACCAATGCCGCAGCCTCTTCCACACCGTCGGGTACCACGCACGTAACCTCCCACGGGGTATACGTTGACAGATGATCGTCCAGGGGGTCCGCCGTACCCTCGAGCGTTGACCTCAGGGCGTCCGCCACTATCCAGTCCAACACGAGATCGCGGGCAAAGTCCTACAGCACAAGCAAAAGCGCGTGTTATTCATTCAATCATCTACTCGGCCTTCGGGACAATCGTCAGACTTCTCACAATGTACATGGCCATTTACCCCCACACTGTCTTACGTATAGCGAATTTCATGACCGTCCCCACGATCGACTGGATAGTATCACGTAGTTTTTCAGGGGCCATAGGCGCCAGATAGGCGGCCTCGTAGGTCACGAGATCCGCCATGACATTGTCAAACAACGTAATCCACATTTCCGGTCCTGACGTACCGACTTCCGTCAGCATGGCGCGCACCGAGAAATATTGTCTCGGATTAACGTCCGCGCCGTGCGACATGCATTTCAGGGTTCCATCTCTCATACGGGTCAGCTTGCGTCGGCACTCCGGGCACCCCGCGTACGTGCACTTCGCCCTCCAACCTACGCCACCGATCCTGACAGAGGTCGCCACGATATACACACCGTCGTCTTCGGCGGCCAGTAGGTCTTTGAAACTCACCGTCGGCGGTTCGTAGGTCGGCGCAGGCGTTGCCGCGTCGGACTCGGCAGCCTTAGCCGGCGTCGGCGAGGCAGGGGCGGTTGCAGACTCCCCGCACGCATGCGCCGTTGACGGGGGCGACGCAGCAGACTCGCTGATCGCATGCACCGTTGACGGGGGCACCACAGCAGCAGCAACGATAGACGCATTCGCTACTTTAGGTTTCTTCTTCTTCTTCTCCAGGCCGATCATTTTGGCACCTTCAGCAGCCGCCTTAGCAGTTCCGTCTGTAAGAGCGCAGTGAAACAACTACGTTAACAGCACACCGCAAACGAGTGAATACAGACACGGTCTCAGCCTGCTTATTTATAGGGAGGCGTTCATGCCCTCAAACACGTACACCGCGCGGCAAGCGAGTCGAGCAAGGTTATTGAAAATAGAAAAAGTTACAGGTCGCTTCAGAACACTTGCTTTTAGTTCGCCTTTACAGAATGTTTTTCTCGAAAAATAACCTTCCACACGAGTCTCTAATCGGTATTTTACAATATACACCGTTCGAAATCATATATTGAGATCTTTATTAGACGGTTTTAAATATTGCGCAATCTTTTTGATATATTGCGCAATACTTTCGTTAAGGGCCTACGTGCACGACGGCAGGCCTACATACGCCTATAGGGCGCGTTGAAAACAACAGCGCGCATTTCGTTACACAGCCACAATGAGTGAACAACCAACTTACGAGGAGCTGAGGACTCAATTAAGGCGTGCGTAACGCGAACTCGCCTGGTACGTTACACTTTATGTATACTTAATATTCACTTTAGCGAGCCTACATTTTACACGCCTTCTAACGTTTTCACTCGTTAGTCACCGATCTTTCCTATGTCTACAGGGTCTACTATTTATCAAGGAGGGGACTCCCCCTGAATTGGAAGGGTTTCGGGACACCACTACCTCCCGTACCCGCGCCAACGGAAGACTGGGTAGAAGGGCCCGACGCCGGTGCCTTGCCACCCCTCACGCCCACCGTAGTTGCGCCGCAACCCTGCTCCATGCCGGCGGCTCCGAAGCTTGGCTCCGTGGTCACACCTCAGCCCCGCGTCGTCACGGCGCCACAGCCCCGCGCCGCTTTCATGCAATGGCTTCGTACGACGGGTCGTGGTCGGGCCGCTCAGCTCGGCCTGACAATGACATCACCCCAACCACCGCCCCCTGGATGGCTTACGACGGGTCGTGGTCGGGCCGCTCAGCTGACACACACAATGACCACACGGTCGTGGTCGGGCCGCTCACCTCGAACCAATGACAACACCCCGACCACCGCCCCACGAGTCGACATCGCCCCTGGATCTGACTCCTGAATAGATCTGCCTTTGGCCTGACGCGGTCACCACCGCTAATACTGAATCTGTGGGTAATAAAATATTAAAAATTTCACCGTCTCCTTTTCCTTCCTTGTAGTAGTCAACGATAATCCACTATGAGTACAATCCAATGCTAGCACGCTGCTAGAGAGGCAATAAAATAAAACGCCTGGTTGACGCACACTAGCCATGTAGTCGACGATAATCCACTATGAGTATTGCTTCAGCTATTCAATGCTAGCACGCTGCTAGAGAGGCGATAAAATAAAACGCCTGGTGGACGCCCACTAGACAGAAAATAAACGCCTGGTTGCCGTACATACTGGCGCTATACCACCAGTGTCCCAGTCAGCCGAGATAATCCACTATGAGTAATCCTTCAGCTTATGCGATGCTAGCGGCCTGCTAGTAAAACGCCTGGTTGACACGTACTTTCGCTTTACCAGTATTCCCTCGCATTTAATTAATGTCCCGATCAGATCACGCGCAGCCCGCTGCCAGAATGCCGATAAAATGAAACGCCTGCTTGCAGTACATACTTACGTTTTACCAGTCTATTTCCTAACCACCCAGTGTCCCAGACAGCCACACCGTTAGTCGCTATTAATAACCAACCGCGACGGCTCCTGTCTACAGTCGTACTTTGGTCTGCAACGGACCCGCCGCAGTTAGCCTACAACGGCTCGTTGCTAGGGTTACCCCACTGCTGTCATTCATAGCTGCCAGCAGCGCCTTGTGAAATAATACACCAACTACATACCGCATTAGGGCCCTTGTCAAAAATACCTAGTACTAGCCTTGTTACAATTCAGCGCTCTGCTAAATCAGCTACATCTAGGTATTCTTTCTTACACTAAATGGTTTATTAAATTTTATGCACACGAGGTCAGCACTACACCTACTTGGGTGGTCTTGTTTTTATAGGTAGTCTACCAATGTTTATAAAGAATTTTTTTTTATTAGTAGAGTTGTTTTGATTTTTTAACCAATGTTATATCAACACAATTTTTTATTGGTAGGAGCCATGTTATTTTTTAACAGTAGAGCCAAATGAGCTCCGACTGATCCTCTCCTTATCTCCTTCCTTTGATGTCCTTTGATCTATGGTGAGTGAGCAGCACACGTCTACTACTAACGCGCGCAGAAGCGAAAGAGCAAACACCGCACTCAATCTCTCGAACGCACGCCGTGGGTCACCTATTTAAGAGGTTGAGAAACGCCCCAGCCACTCACAAGCTAGTATGCTCCGTCGAAGGTCGGTGCTCGTCGTCGGCCTCTCCGGCGTAGTCTCGGAGGCTTTCGCCTTATATATCTGTATATTATTCGCCGTATCGGACTCGTCGCCGTCGTGGCCATGGTGTCCCGGCGGTCTCGTGGTGTGCAACGAAAGCGCCCTCGACAACAACAACAACGGACGCCTGAAGCGCGCCTACTTCGACCCGAAACGGGCGGGCAGTTACGGCGGCCTCGATGCGTTGCACCGGGAGACCGCCGTAGTACCAAAGCCGATCGTCGAGCGGTGGCTATCGGAGCAGGACGCCTATACGCTTCACAAGCCGGTCAGACGACGTTTCAAACGACGTTGCGTTATCGTAGGCGGTCGAAACCAGCAGTGGCAAGCCGATCTCGTCGACGAAGCTAAACTGAAAAAGCACAACGACGGTATAGCGTTCCTATTGACGGTCATCGACGTCTTTTCGAAGCGGGCGTGGTGCGTCCCGTTGAAGAGTAAATCCGGTTCGGCGCTCGTTACGGCCTTCGAGGGCCTGCTGTCGTCGCAACTGCCGAACGCCCTGCAGAACGAAAAAGGACGGAGTTTCTCAACAGGTCCTTTCAGCAACTTTTGAAGGCGCGCGACGTCCACTATTTCGTGACGCACAACGAGGAGACCAAAGCGAGTGTCGTGGAGCGATTCAATCGTACTCTGATGACCCGCATGTGGAGGTACTTCACGAAGCTTCAGACGCTGAGGTACGTGGATCCGTTGCAGGACTTCGTGCGGTCGTACAACAACGCCTACCATCGAAGCATCGGTAGGACGCCGGCGAGCGTCAACGCCGCGATTCAGGAGAGCGTGTGGCAGCGGCTGTACGGCGGCGGCGGGGAACGAGGAAGCAAGCCGAAACTGCGAGAGGGAGACCGCGTACGCATCAGCAAGGCGTAGGGGCGATTGAAGAAGGGGTACATGGCTAACTGGAGCGAAGAGCTCTTCACCGTCGTAGAATCGCACCCGTCCGCCCCCCCCCCCGTTTACCGATTGATTGACGAAACCAGAACGATACAAGACGGAACCTTCTACGAACCGGAGCTACAAAGAGTAGTCGTCTCGAAGGATAAACTGTATCGGGTGGAGGCGGTTCTACAGCGTCGTCGCCGCCGCCGACGCGAAGAGGTGCTCGTGAAGTGGCCCTGTTATCCGGCCTCGTTCAACAGCAGGATCGACGCCAAGGCGTTCGTGGACTATAAGGGATGACGACGCCGCGTTGGATGCGACATTCGGGGTGCAAACGACTGCACGAGGCGGGGCTGTGCAACGGCTATTCGATCTTAGCTGGAGGATGCTGTATTAACTTACCACCGCGTATTTGCTGTCCGTTGCGCTACGTTCGACGACAACGATACCCCCGTCGGCGAACGCGCTCCATGGCGTTTCTGCAATAAAGGAAGGATACCGTATCGTCCGACGAGACAACAACAACAACAACAACCGATCCAACTCATGCGTCTCTGCGGATGCGACGAATGCCGTCGACGAGGCCGCCGTATTAACTTACCACCGCGTATTAACCGGCCGCCGCGCTACGTTCGACGACAACGATAACCCCGTCGGCGAACGCGCTCCATGGCGTCTCTGCGGGCCCGATAAAGGAAGGATACCGTACCGTCGGACGGCAGTCGCGCTATGAGCACCGACGAGACAACGACAGCCGATGCCTAACTCCGCCGTCGACTCAGGCGTGATTGCCGAAGAACCCGTCGTCGACTCATGCGTCTCTGTCGATGCGACAGATGCCGTCGACGACTACTCCGACGAACACGTTCCGTGGCGTCTCTGTGGCAACGAATGCCCTAAAGCCGAGATCATCTTCCTGTGCCAGATCGTCGTCCTGTACACGGTTATCGTCGTCAGTATATACAATCTAACGCGCGGCCAAGGTGACTCCATCCTGTGGACGGCGCTGCTGAGTAGCTGGCTCGGCTACATACTACCGAGTCCGTCTACGAGACGCGATGGCATCGTCTGACTTTTACCTGACGCTGCCGAGCAACGCGTCTACGAAGGTGCACCCCGAAATCACGTTGACGCACTACACGACGAATCTGCCTCAACGCGTCGACCTGTCGGGCCAGTGGGAATGTGGCCTGGTGACGCTACAGTACCCGCATACGTGGTACAACGTGAGAGAGGAGGACGAGATCTTCTTTCTGGCCTGCAAAGCGGGGGAGAGGGGCCTTTACACCTCCTTGGACGGCAGTCTGATTTACCGGCAGGGCAAGATCACTCACGGTTTTTACAACAGCGCCTACGAGTTGATGCACAAAATCAACGCCGCCCTGCTGAAACTGAGCACCGATAAGGTCAAGGCCCGCCTGGAGTACAGCCCCGTTTCTAACCGGATGACGCTGCATCTAACGCCGGGCGTCGAATTTAGCATGCCCCCTCGGAGCGGCCTGGCGAACGTACTAGGCTTCGAGTCGCGCACTATTGCGAGCCCCGGCCTGGAGGGCGCCTACGACTTCGGCGACGAAGACGACGACGGCGCGGCCACGTGGACGTCGTCATCAGCACCGTCCCCGTCGCGTACACCTACGAGTACGAGGGCGCGCGTCGACTCCCTGTACGTGTACATGGACATCGTGGAACCGCGCATCGTCGGCGACGTATTCGCCCCGCTCCTCCGAACAGTGCCCGCCTACGAGACGAACGGGCTCATCGTATCGAACGCCTTCGACCGCGTCCAATACGTGCCGCTCCTGCGGCGCTAATTCGATTCGGTCGAGATAGATATAAGAGACGACATCGGTCATCCAATACCATTCGAGCAGGGGAAACTCGTGTCGACGCTTCACATCAGACGCTGCAAGTCCAAACTGTTCTGACGATGGCGGTGGCAGCGAGAGCCGACCGGAACGCGTAGGAGGACTACTACACTCGACAGGTCGGCGGCAACCTGCCGGTTTTCGTCGGCGGCAGAGAGCAGCAGGGACATGGCCTGGGCAATCTCTTCGGCAGCCTGTTTCGAAGCGCCATGGCGCTCATCAAGAGAGGAGCCCTGGCGCCGGGCATGCGCGCGCTCAACACGAGCGCTAGACTGTACGAGCGCGTCAAGGTTGTGCAGGGGGACGGCACCGATGTCGCGTACGACAGCGTCGTGGGCCCAGTCAACAATTTCCTGCATTCGATGTTCAATCAAGTCGACGTGTCGCTGAACGGCACGCTCGTGACGCCGTCGACCAATACGTATCCGTACCGGGCTTATATAGAGACCCTGCTGAGTTACGGTTCCGACGCCACAAGGTCGCAGCTCGAGGGCGGCATGTGGTGCAAGGACACCGCCGGGGTCATGGAGGCGACGGCGAACGCGAACGCCGGGTGGCAGCATCGGCGCCACTACATACGCGACAGCAACGAGGTGGACCTGTTGGGACGCCTGCAAGCCGACGTGTTCTTGCAAGACCGGGACCCACTGAACGGCGTTGAAGTAAAGATCCGACTGGTGCGAAGCAAGGACGCCTTCGCGCTCATGGTCGCCGTCGTCGATCCGGGGTTCAAAATCGTGCTGCTGGAGACCTACCTGCAGGTGCGAAAGGCCAAGGTGAACCCGGCCGTCCAGCTCGTTCACATCAAAGCGCTGACGAAGGGGACGGCCAAGTACCCGCTGCGTCGCGTCGACTGGGAGGTGTTCTCGATACCGCAGTGCACGATGTCTGATACGTCTACCTGGGCACGCTCCCGAAACGCGTGTTCATGTGCCTGATCGACAACGACGCCTATAACGGGGCCTACGATAAAAACTCGTTCAACGCGAAGCACAACGACATAAACTTCCTCGCCCTCTACGTCGACGGACGCCAGGTGCCGAACAAGCCGCTGCAGCTGGACTTCGCGTATCGGCGTTACACCCGAAGCTACATAAACCTCTTCGGCGCGACAGGGAAAGCGTACGAGGACGAGGGGAACGACCTGACGCACACCGTCTTCGGCTTCGAGCTGTTGCCCGACTGCTGCGACGGCGATCACATCAATGTCGTGCGTAAGGGGAACCTGCGCGTGGAGGCGAAGTCGTAAAACTCCAGCATACGCAGTTTGGCGTACTGGTACACGAAATAGCCGATCTGAATGGGTAGCTTGTACCGGACGGTTCGCTTGTTCAGCTCCACCTCGTAGAGACCGTCGGGAACGACGAAGTCGAGCTGCCGGAAACGTCGATCGTTGATCAGCGGCGTCGGCGGAAGTGCTGTACTTGATGTCGCGGTGCAGATCGACCCGCGTGATAATTTTCTCGTAGGAACTGTTCCCGAGAAGCTGGAACGTATCGGCGAGGATGGCCTTGTCGGGATCGGCGTCGCCCTCGCGTCGCGCGGCGGAGACCGTGTCACCGAAGTGACGAAAGCACGCGATCGGCTCGTACTCGACGATCTGGTACATGAACTCGACGACGAGTCCGTGCTGCAGATACCACCATAGTAGGGGCTTCGCTAGTAGAATCATGGTGCCGAAAAAAACTCCCCACGAGCTTCCGCTGAGGGCGGGCCTGGATCTCGTGCGTTTCGACGTAGCGATGCATGAACGGGCTGAGATCGTCGAGCGCGATGTAGACGTTCTTGAAGATCGGCTGCATCTCAGCGTAGGCGCCGCGCAGCGCGTCCGGGACGGCGATGTCGCATTCGATCAGGCCGAAGAGAGCGCCGCCGAGTACGGCCTTCAGGATCGTCGATCGCGTAACGGCGCCGCCGCCGGTCCAGCGACGTGTCCCCAGCGGCGAAGGTAGGTCGTGACGGCGACTCATCGGCTTTCCGTTCACCACGTTCGTTTCCTTCCCCGTGCACGGGCAGCCGTGGAAGAAGCATCCTTGGAACTGGTACGCCGTCCGCATCTCGCGACACCAGCCGTCGACCCGGGACTTGCCGGAGCTTCTCGCGACCGTTGAGCTGTTGTCGTATGCGCGCCCCCGTCCGCTCGGCCTCCCACGTAAGCCACTGCAAGGCCAAGCGACCGTAGCGGTGCACGCGTTCCAGCCGAAAGGCGTTCTCCGCGCGTCGGCGCGTGTACCACCCCGTCGGCATGTCTTGAGTGATCGCCCGTAGGTAGAGGCCATTTGCATCGAAGCCGGCGATCGAGCGGCAGGGCCGAGCCGACTCGCCGTACTCGTCGCGTCGAAGAACGGTCACGTCGGCCTTTTGATAGCGCGCAAAAATGATCGAGGGACCGCCGACGATCTGCGATTGCAGGAGCCGGTGCAGGTCCTTGTTCGGCTCGTTGAAGAGCGTGAAGTGAAGCGCCGAAGGTAAACAGGTAAAGCAGGGTTAGACCCGGTACGCTGATGGCGTCCTTGAACATATCGATGCGGCACTCCCGGTAGAAGGAGAACTGTTTGTCGACAGCCTCCAAGAACGGCACCACGTCCCTGTTGTTATACCAGACGAGGAAGTCCTGCAGCGTCATTATCGCTTCATCGAGCCATACCTTCGCGCAACCCTCGTACGCTGCGGCGGAGACGCCTTCGCGCTTCAGGTGGCTGTAGAAGGCCTCGCGCGGCGGCAGTTCGGCTTCGTCCTGTTTTCGCAGTTCGTCGAGGTACTCGTTGGGAAAGTGTCCCTTCGTCACCTCGCAGCAGTAGACCTTCAGAAACTTATCGTAGCTGAACCCGGGGGCCACGTAGTTGGTGATGTCCAGGAAGAGGGCGTGGGATTCATAGATTTATGGGGGTACTTTGTTGGGAGAGAAGATATCTACATGAGAGATGGCCTCCATCTAAGTGGAAAGAGGGCAGCAGTATTCTCAGAGAATCTGCTGAGATCTGTTGACAGTGGGACAGGTTGCATCTATTTAAACTAAATTCGCAGGGGGGACTAGCAGAGAAACCTGAAACTGGAGGCATAGATAAAGACAGCAAAAATAATTCAGCAAAGAACAGTCTGGAAAACTGTTCTGAAGCTGGATATAAATATGTTTGTTTAAATGCAAGGAGTATAGTAAACAAAAGAAATGAACTAAACATTATGGTAGAAGATATTGACCCTCACATAATAGGTATAACCGAATCATGGGCAACCACCGATGTATCAGATGCCGAATTGGGATTGACAGGAAATGTAATGTTTAGGAAAGATAGAATAGGAAGAAGGGGAGGTGGAGTTATTTTATATATTAAAGAATCTATCCAAGCTTATGAAGTTAAATTAGACAGAGAAGCAGATTGCGAAGAAGCTGTTTGGTGTAACATAGTTACAGGAAAGTCAACGTTAACGGTTGGATTAGTTTATCGAAGTCCAAACATAAGCATAGAAGAGAATGAAAAAATACAAAACGCTATAAGGGAAGTGAGCAAACGGGACTGTGTTATTATGGGAGATTTTAACCATGGGCATATAAAATGGAAATCTCTACAGAGTATGGGTAGTGAGGACCACAAGTTTTTAGTTTTAGTACAAGATAGTTTCCTTTCTCAACATGTGCTAGAACCAACCAGGGGAGATAATGTGTTAGACATAGTTTTGTCCTCACAGAATGAATTAGTTGACAATGTCATGGTATGTGAGCCACTGGGGAATAGTGATCACAACCAGATACATTTTACCATCAAAGTAAAATCAGAAAGGAATAGTAAAAAGCAGTACAGGAGAAATTTCCACAAAGGAAAATATAAGGACATCAGGAAATATTTAGCAAAGATAGACTGGAATAACACACTGAAGAATAAGACAGCAACAGAATGCTGGAATATCTTAAAGAGTGAAATTGAATGCATCATCGTCAAATTTGTTCCATTAAAAAAACACGGGAAACGGTAAAAAAAAAACACTTATTGAAAGAAGCCATTAGAAAAATTAAGTATAAACAAATGATGTGGAAGTCATATAGACGTACTGGAAATGACGAAGACTACAACATTTATAAAGAAGCACTAAACCAAGCTACAGCTGAAATTAGAAATTCAAAGAGAAGCTATGAACATAAATTAGCTTTTAATATAAAACATTATAGCAAGAGTTTTTATGCATATATTCGAAGCAAACAGAAAATTCAGGATAAGGTCGGTACTCTAGAAGATAGTGCTGGAAATGTAATATCAGAAGGATTCTTAATGGCAGAAGACCTGAATTAGTATTTTAGTTCAGTGTTTACCAGAGAAGAAGTTCACTGCCAGTACCAGAGGCTAAGTTCAAGGGGGCAGAATCAGACTATTTAAGACAGTTAATTGTAACCCCAGAAATGGTAGCTAAGAAAATCAGGGCTATGAAGGATAATAAATCACCTGGAGTGGATGGTATTCCACCCAAACTACTATTGGAAATTGTAGAACAAATTAGCATACCGCTTGCAACAGTTTTCAACTTGTCATTAGAAGAGGGAGTGGTTCCTTTAGAATGGAAAGAAGCAAACATTATAACATTATTTAAAAAAGGTTCGAGAAACAAGTCAAACAATTATAGACCAGTCAGTTTAACATCGGTGATTTGTAAATTATTAGAAAGACTAATTAAAGATCACATGGTGGATTTTCTTGTTAAACATAACTTGATAAACCCATCTCAACATGGGTTTCTAAAAGCGAGGTCATGCTTAACAAATATGTTATGTTTTTTGGAAGATATCACTAAGTGGGTAGATGATGGATCACCAGTAGATATCATCTACTTAGATTTTCAAAAAGCTTTCGACAAAGTGCCACATCAAAGATTACTGCTTAATCTAAAGGCCCATGGCATAGGAAATGGTATAATTAACCGGATAGAAAAATGGCTGATTGACAGAAGACAGCGGGTAGTTGTTGATGGGGAGGCTTCAAACTGGAAATCAGTTTTGAGTGAGGTTCCACAGGGATCAGTACTGGGACCTATATTATTCTTAATATATATAAACGATTTGGACGATGATATAGCTAGCAAGGTGTTGAAATTTGCAGATGATAAAAAAGTGTTTAGAGGGATTAAAAGTGATGGAGATAGACAGCATTTACAGAATGATCTTCACAGGTTGAACAAATGGTCTGAAAAGTGTCAAATGTTGTTCAATTTTGGGAAATGTAAATGTCTTCACACAGGACAAGGGAACGAATATGTAGAATATACAACGGGGGGAACTGTACTAAATACTACTGTAAAAGAAAAAGACTTAGGGCTGACAATTAGTGCTGACATGAAGGTTTCAGAGCAGTGTGGAATTGCAGCTTCAAAAAGAAATCAAATCCTTGGATTGATTAGGCGAAATATAGCATATAAAGAAAAAAGAACTTATAATACCGCTGTACAAAACAATAGTTAGGCCTCATATAGAATATTGTATACAAGCGTGGAGGCCATACCGCAAGAAGGACATAGATATGCTAGAAAGAGTACAGAGGAGAGCGACTAAAATGATACAAAAACTGAGGGATCTTAGTTATGAAAAACGCCTAATAGAATGTGGTTTAACAACACTAGAGACCAGGAGATTGAGAGGAGATCAGATAGAAGTGTTTAAAATATTGAAGGGTTATGAAAATATTGATAGAAATATGTTTTTTTCAGTTAAGAAAGATAGAAAGACTAGAGGACACGAAGTTACATTGGTAAAGGAACAGTGTAGATTAGACGTGAGAAAGTTTTCATTTTCACAAAGGACTGTGAATGTATGGAACAGATTATCTGATGATTGTGTGGGTGCTAGTAGTGTGAATATGTTTAAAAATAAAATCGACACATACCTCAGAAGGGCTGGATATATGTAGATAAAAGGGTTGGACTCTCAATAAGCCAAAGGGCTTCCTTGTCCACCTTCCATCTAGAGTTAATTCTCTGGATGGCAATCTTGTTAAATCTTGTTAAACATGAGCTTCGCCATCGATAGACACATGAAGTTGTTCTGACGATTGATCGTAAACGCCGACGAGACGCTCTGCGTTTCGGTGGTCATGAACAGGGGAGTGAGATACTTCTTGACGACGTTCAGATCGTATTTACCCGAATTGAAGCCGAGGATGGGGAGGCGGCGCAGATGCGCCCACAGGTGGTCGGTGTGTACGCCTCCTTCTCCGTCGCGCGAGCACGCCATTCGTCGTCGAGCGCGGCGATCGCCTCGAAGGTCGTGTCGTACGACGGTCGGAGAGCCGCGCACGCCGCTTCACTCACGGCGTCCAGGGCGACGATCAGGCGCTTTGCGAGCTTGCTCGAATCGCCGGTCTTGACGAACCAGCGCGACGTCTCGTGCCCGGGGACGTTCGAGGTGATACTCACGCTGAGTAGCTCGTGTCAGGCTATCCACCGGCATTTGGCGCTGTCCGCCGGCAGTTCACGATCGTCGAAGTAGTGCAGGGGTTCGTCCACGTAGACGCCCTCGTCCTCCAACCGTTGAAACACGGACGGCGTCGGATGGTAGACGCCGCCGGGGAAGAGGTAGCAAACGCCACCCTCGCACGTCGCTTCGTGACACTGTAATCGATAGGCGGTAGGCCACAGCGATTCGCCGCACTTGTCGCATAGGTGCGAGTGACAGAACATCGAGACGTCGGTTATATACGAATAGTGCGTCTCGAACAGATTTACGTTGATGGTAGTGGGGTAGCGGTGGAGGGAACGGCGGACCAATTCGGCGGACGTTTTTCCCGTCGCCTCCTCCGTCAGTCGATACAAGGCCACGTTCGTTTCAAAGACCGTCTCCACCCGGTCGAGCTCGTTCAGAGGAACGCCGGCGAACGCGTAGGGGTCGGCGTCGCTGTAATCGGCGTAGAGTTTTAAGGCCGGGAGCTTGAAATCGTCTACGTGGCGCCTAGTGCCTCGATGAAGCGCCAGACAGCGGAAGAGATACAGGTTATTGGTGTAGGGTTGATTGTGTCGATCTTTCGCTAGACCGATGAGCGCCCTGTTGGTGCGCAGATAGTCGGGGAGTCGCGCGTAGAGACACCCGATAGGATGGTGGATGATGGCGTTGATGAAGTAGGTAACGTTCGTCACCAATTCGGCGATCCACCCTGAGTCGGGTATCTGCGCTATGACGTACTGAAGAACGTCGAACTGTCGAACGGTCTCGAGGAAGCGTTCGATCGACGCGGCGTCGGTGACGAGGGCGGGCGACTCAAGGTAGCGACCGCAGCAGTTGCACGACGAATGGAAGTACCTGTAGCGACCCGTCTCCTTATGTCGAAGGATTAACCCAAAACTTTAGTTGATTTTAAACGCTCGAGTCTGCTCTTCGAACATCAGTCGTAGTCGGGCGTAGAGCGTGCCCATGTCCAAACATTCGGTCTTTTCGTAGTTACATCTCGACTGGACGGGACCGCGCACTATGGTCGTGCGGATTCTCGATCAGTGCTCGCGAATGGTACGCCATAGGCCGCCGTCGTCGTCGTGTGGTGGTGGTGGTGGTGGCAGCGGTGGTGGATTTCCGCAGGCTCTTAGGTGCCTCAACATATTATCGCGACGGGCGAACGATCGACCGCATTTCGGGCATTCGCGGTGATCGCCGCTACCGTCGCAGTTCTTTAAATGTTTCGTTACTCCGCTACGAAAGGCGTACGTCCGATCGCATTTGGGGCATCGATGGTGGTGCTGTCCCTCCAGACGTGGTTTACCGCAGGCTCTTAGATGCCTCAACATACCATCGCGACGGGCGATCGATCGACCGCATTTCTGGCATTCGTGCATCGTCGGTCAGTAGGTGGTAGCACCCGCTGACTGATTCTCCGCGGCGCGCGCCTCTAGTTCGGTAGGTGGCAGCAGCAGCGCTGCGGAGTATGCGGCCTTCCGTCCTAGTCGATGCCGAAACGATATTACCTACGACGAAGCACTGACACCGACTATAAACG
Source organism: Paraescarpia echinospica (assembly GCA_020002185.1). NCBI lineage: Eukaryota > Metazoa > Annelida > Polychaeta > Sabellida > Siboglinidae > Paraescarpia > Paraescarpia echinospica. The sequence continues at coordinate 13,233,732 of CM034535.1, read as the reverse complement.
GATTTACCGCAACAACCGTTAGGTGGCTACAGCGACGCTTTTTTTTTACCGCTGGAATTGTCACTGGGTTCGCACGGATTTTCGTACGTTTTGAAGAAGCATCGTAGAAGAAAGCATGACATATAAGGCTTTATGCCACAATACGGCGCGTTGACCATGATAAAGCTGTTAGGACTGGTGTGTTTGTTTTCTCATTGGGATCGCACAGACAAGAGTTTTTCGTACGTTTTCAACATTTTATTAAGCATCGCGTGGTGATACATACATGTAAGGCTTTATGCCATAATACGTCGCGTTGACCGCAACATAAACAAGGCAGATACTAATGTTCGTAAACATGGCGTGTTGACCGCATTATATAGGACAACAACTATTAATGTCAGTCACTGAGGCAAGCTCTTTTGAGCAGATTTTATTAAGCATCGCGTGGTGAAACATACATGTAAGGCTTAATGCCACAATACGGCGCGTTGACCGCGACATAAACAAGGCAGATACTAATGTTGACCACTACTAAAAACAATGCCGCATTATATAGGACAACAACTGTTAATGTCAAGCAGCTTTACACCAATGTCAATCACTGAGGCAAGCTCTTTTCAGCAGGTAGCTTATGCCACAATATGGCGCGTTGACCGCGACATAAACAAGGCAGATACTAATGTTCGTAAACACGGCGTGTTGACCGCGTTATATAGGACAACAACTATTAATGTCAAGCGGCTTTACGCCAATGTCAATCACTTAGGCAAACTCTTTTCAGCAGGTAGCCCTTCACCCCATTTTATTAAGCATCACGTGGTGAAACATACATATAAAGCTTTATGCCACAATACGGCACGTTGACCGCGACATATACAAGGCAGATACTAATGTTGACCACTACTAAAAACAATGCCGTGTTATATAGGAAAACAACTATTAATGTCAAGCGGCTTTATGCCAATGTCAATAACTGAGGCAAGCTCTTTTCAGCAGGTAGCCCTTCACTGCGGACTCCAGGAGCGCGTTATCGAAGCACGACGTCCAGTCGGTACCCATCAGCCAGTCAGCCACCTGGCGCATGAGAGCCCTTTCCGAGACTCGATCCACGCAGGACACGCATTGATCTTCTAGCACGTGTATCAATCACGTGGCGGCTGGTAAGAGTGATCAATGCAGAAGGGAGTAGAGCGCGGGCTGAAAACACCGATCGGTTATTCCAGACACATCATCGTAAACGAGGCGATAGCGTTGGATGGGCTTTCTGCCACGATACCTGTACATATGCACGAATGGGCATCCTTCTTCAGGGGGACACTCACCGCAGATTTCGCGCACGCGCTCCATTATCTTTTCCCCAATCAATTCGGTGAAGGTGTTCATCATACACCTTTGCCGTTCCGTAAACGAGTTTATGAGGCATCCCTGTAACTAGGGGTGGTCACGCGGCTGCGGTTGGGCGCCCTCGATCAGCGACGGCACCGACGCGCCTCGTTGTATACCCTCGACCACCCACGGAAGATCATCCGACGAGACGGCCACGACATCCAGCGGCGGCACCGGATGCAAGCTAGCGTACGTGGGCGGCGCCGCCTGCTGCGCGTTGTCGTCGTAGTTGTACGAAGGCAGGCGAATCGCCGTTTCCCTCCTTAGCGGCCATGGAACGTCGTATTTTTTCGCGCGATTCTCGGCCGGGGGCGCTGTGCTGGCCTGTCCCTCCTCCACGTGTTTCAAAGCGTCGGCGATTACGGCGTCCTACAGCAACAAGCGAAGCGTTAGTCATTCAAGGGCGTTACTCCGGCTTCGAAATAACACTCACATTCCGGACGGCGTACGGGTCCATAATACCCCATACGGTCTTTCGCAGGGACACTTCCAGGGTCATACCGACTAGGGCCATCACAGTTTCGTGCAGCTGTTCCGGCATCATATCGGCCAGATAGTCTGCGCCGTAATAGACGAGTTCCGACATGGCGTCCGTGAATAGAGTAAGCCAAACTTCGTCATCGACCACGATTCCCTTTATCATGGCACTAACCGAAAAATAGTCTTTCGGTTTAACTTGTACACCATGAGACAAGCACGTCATAGTTCCGCCCCTGGATCGCAGTAACTTACGCTTGCACTCAGGACGGCCAGCGTATGTACATTTTCCCCTCCACGCAATTGTTGCGATCCTCACAGGTGTAGATATCTTATACACCCCGTCCGCCGCCTCTAAGAGCTCTTTCAGGCTCATCACGGACGGCTCGAAGAAACTCACCAAGGTTGAATCGAGACTGAGCACTGACGATGCCGCGGTCTCAGCCGGCTGCTCGACAATGGTCCCCAGCAACGCCGAAACAGCGGTAGCCGCGGGAAGCTTCGGTTCTCTAGCAGCCTCGGCAGCGACGCCCAACAGCTTCAGTTTTCTAGCCGTCGTTTTCTCTTTTCTCTTCAGCAGCACCCCTTGTTCGCCTTGAACCGGCATGATGACAGCTACGATGGTCTGCGAAGACAAATAATAACACAACGTTACCACACCGACAATAAGCGAATACAGAGGCGTTCTCAGCCGCCCCTATTCATACTAGTGTAGCGAGTATAATGCGTGTGCTCAACACGCACGCCGCAAAACAGCCGTGTCTGGCAAGGTTATTAAAACTATAAAAAAACTCTCGGTCATGTTAGTGCACAAACTGAACGTCGCTTTTGTAGAGGGATATTTTCGAATATAAGTTTACCATAAGATTCACTAGTCCTTACTTCGTATTATAGACCATTTATTTTACACGTTTAGCCTTTCATTAAGGCTTTATAAACTTATGTAACCAGTTGGTAAAGGCGCTTATGTAACGGTGGCCTACGTGCTAACCGGCAGGCGTCCATACGAGCGACTAGCGTCGCGTAAACAACCACGCGTCATTCCATTAAACAAGTACAATGGACGAACATGTTAACGAAAGTACGGAGAGAGGCTCGCATCACGACCCCGATAGGTACGTTAGGTTTACGAACAGATTTCTATACTAACATTTTATTCTATACTTTCCTTTTAACCTACAGATTTCTATACTAAAATTTTATTGTTTACCTTCCTTCAATACTAACTGAAATTTTATTTTACAGCCAACCACGCCCGCATAGACGGTTCGATACACTCTACGTCGGTTGTGGCGTTAGCGTCACTGTACCATCGCGAAGAAACGGCTTTCGGCTCCCACCCTGCCGCTGCGCTGTAACTATAACGCACCGTGTGCCGCTCGATCAGCAGGCAGCCAGCTCGCTGCCTGCGCGACCAGCCCGCCCGCCCATCGCCTCGCCTCCTCCGCGCCCCGTCACATTGCCAACCGGCGGACTAAACACTCTATCCGTGACGCGTCCGATCATCTTACCAAAGGCCGGTGAACACCGATATCGCCCGACCGCCGTTGTAACTGGTACGGTGCGACCTCGGCCCCGAAACGGCTTTGGCATTGTCCATCGCCCCGGACTCGTTCACGGGGTACCCCCGGTGTTCTAACGGCATCTCGTCCCGTGGCAGTGTCCCTCACCCGCGCGTCATTCTGCGTGGTGGATTATTTTATACCAGGAACGCCTAGGCCGACCATAAACAGACCTACGGATTAATTTACCAGGCACGCCTAGGCCGAACTATAGTATAGTAGTAAGTATAACTCACCGTCTCCTTTAATTCTCTATAATCCGACTATTGCACCAATAAAACCACCTTCAGTGCAGAAGCAGTCTTTCATTATGAATTCGCCGCCTAGCGCCAGCTACAGCCCGCCCGCGCTAGGCTAATAAAACCAACTTCAATACAGCAGCAGAAGCCTTATTTGTCTAGCTAGCTTTCGTTATGAATTCTCCGCCTAGCGCCGGCTACAGCCTGCCCACGCTAGGTCTAACTAAAGCACCGTTACGCCTCACGGCAAAAGATCACGACCCCAGCAGGCGCTACCGCTCGTAAGCCGGCTACAGCTTAACTAGGCTATAGATCACAGGTCAGCAACGTCGGCGTTGTATTACAGCTTGCAAGGAATGAATACAATTATTCGCAGCACACGATAGTGTACTTTATTTTAGCAGCGAATGTCACTAGAGACGCTACTGTCCCACAAGTTTTCATAACCTCATAAGCACACACACCACACATATAACCACACACATAACCACGCACATAACCATATATATATATATAATCGATTACATTAATCATTTATTATTATCGATTATCGTTATCGATTATTGCGCTAGAGGCGCTACTGTGTACATTATTTTAGCGCCTAGTCACCAGAGGTCAGCACTACACGTACTTAAATGAAAACGAGGCTGGAGCCACAAACGATCATAAAAAAATGAAAAAAAAAAAATACCTATTAATAAAACTATTAATAACACTTTTTTATAAGTAAGCTGTCATGATTTTTTATAAGTAAAAGCCACAGTCTGACTGATCCAAAACACCTCACGACTGATCCAAACCCTTTGATGTTCCTTTGATCTTCGCCTCATGACCCGTAGTCTGCGCCATCTATATACTACTAGCGGTCTTGCATAAACACGTCCGTGTGCACTCGCCCCAGCAGCTCCACCTCGCAGCTGCAATCCTTCGTTGTCGGCACCGACCGACTCCATAAACCCCGTGGTGTCCTTACACCACAGACTGCACTCGAGCTGCGTATCCTTGGCTTCGGCGCCGTAAGTCAACAGCTTCTCGATGTAGGCGTGGTAGGAGTATGTGTTCGTCGACGGAGTTACCAACGTGCCGTACATCGACTTGACTAAACAGCGAATGCAGCCAGTTGTTGACTGGAGCCATGGTACTGGCGTCTTCGAGGTCTGTACCGTCCCACTTGAGATGTATGAGAAACTCAATGGGACCCTCCACATCGAGAACCTCCAACGGTTGGTGTTCTCAATGCTCGTCTGTGTCGTCGGCATGCTGAACAGGTTGAGCTCGCTCTTTAGACCGACTGCTGGTATACGAACGCCATTTTTCTAGTTGGTGAATATGTCTCCAGTCGGTAGCGACCGTTCTTTACGACGTCGTTTCGGTGTACTGAGCTTATTCGTCATACCCGATCGTTTTATAGGTGCGGCCCGCCGCCGACCCGGTGATGGAGGTCTACTCTTCAGCAGACCGTCGGGTAATTCACCTCCCGCTTCCTTCGCATGCCGTTTTACTGCATGTTTCATGTTCTGACCGGCTGCAACATCTCATGCCACGCGCATGCCCGTGGTCAGCGCTCGCTTTCCCAGTGCCAAGGCGCCTTTCTTGATGAGGGGCATAGCACTTTGTGGAAGGCTTCCGAACAAGTATCCCAACCCGTGATCTCACTTTACTCTAGCGCCTACGAAAAACGTGTAGTAGTCCTCGTACACGCTGCTGTCGGCTCTCATGGTTCAAAATAATCTCGTCTTGGAGCGTCTGAAATGAAGAGGCACGATTACTTTCCCGTGGTGTTCATGTCCCCGAATACGGCGTTCGACAGCATCGTCAACGTCACCTTGTCCGTGATGGCGCTGTAGCTCAGGCGCACAACTTTAGCCAACAAGGCGTGAACTAGGTCTTTGTTTATCGCTTTGATGAGTTTGGTGGGTCCTTGATAATACACGACCTCGATCCTGGTTCTCGTCGTAGTGATCGTCCCGTCTTCGTCCACATTTATTCACCCTATATCAAACCGCGCGTCCTCCTATCTCATGTTGTACCAACTATGCGGGTAGAGTATCTCCACCAGATTGCTCTTCCACTGTGTCAGCGTGTTGTCAGGGTGCGTGTTCATGGACGCGTTGCTAAGAAGCGTCATGTAAAAGTCAGACGATTCCATCGCGTTTCATATACGGATTCGGGAGAAGGTAGCATTCAACAGAGCCGTCCACAGGTTCGAGTCCCCTCGGCCTCGCTTCAGATTGTACATACTGACCACGATGACCGTATACAGGACGTCGACGACGACTTGGCACAGGAAGACGATTTCTGTGTTAGGGCATTCGTTACTACAGACACGACAGCGACGCGACTCGGTGCTCCAGACGTTACTGCGCGGGTCATCGTCCACCTCGTCCATACCCCAACTGACGGTCACAGGTCGACGTGATTATCCTTTATGTGCCACGAGCGCTTTGGCAACGATCCAACTGTTGAAGGAGGCCGGGTACCGGCACCATTTCACTAGCACCTACGCCACCCCCCTCTTGCCCACTTTGCGACGTTGTAGAACTGCCTTCACTCAATAAAGTTGATCATTCGAGACGGATACTTTTTGTAGTTCCGGTTCATAGAAGGTGCCGTCTAGTGCCGTTCTGGCGTCGTCTATCAACTGGTAAACGGGCGGATCTGACGGGTGCGCTTCTCCGATGGTGAAAGTTCTTCGCTCCAGCTCGTCACATATCCTTTCTTGAACCATCTCTTCACCTTGCTGATGCGCACGCGATCTCCGACTCGCAGTTTCGGTTTGCCTCGACCGCCGCCACCGCCGTACAACCGCTGCCACACTGTCTCCAGGCGTTGGCACTCGCCGGAGCCATTCCGATGGTTCGATGGTAGGTGTTGTACGACCGCACGAACCCGGCAACGAGTCGACGTACCGCAACGTATGGTGTTTTGTGAAGTCTTCAGCGTACGGTTAAACTATTCCACGATGCTCGCTTTTGTCTCCTCGTTGTGCATGACTAAGTGGTGGATGCTGTGCGTCTTCAAAAGCTTTTGAAAGGGTCGACTGAGGATCTCCGTACCCTTTTCAGTCTACATATAGTGCGGTCAGCGTCGTGCCTTCCGTCAGCAAATTCTCGAACGCCGTCACGAGTGCCGCAACAATTTATTCTTCAACGGAACGCACTACGCCCGTTTCGAAAATACGTCAAGAATGAACGTTGTCCCGTCGTTGTGTTTGTTTTCAGTTTGGCTACGTTGATGGGGTGGGCCTGCCACTGTTGGTATTGACCGCCTACTACGACGCGCCGTCGTTTGAAACAATGTCGCACGGGTTTGTGTAGGGTGTAAGCGTCCTGTTCCGACAACCATCGCTTCGCGGTGCGCATTGATACTCCGCGGGTCACTCGATAGAATGCGTTGACGCCGCCGTAATTCCCTACAAGTTTCGGGTCGAAGTAGACGCGGTTTTCTTCGGTGACGCGACGTTGTCGACCCATACCATGTCGTTATGTACCACGACACCTCTGGGGCACTTTCCACGACTTCACCTTCTAGTCCACCGATCGCCGCCGCCTCCGGCGGGTCTACTGCTGCCAGCGGGGGTGCTGCCGGGGATTCCCCGGGTGGATTCACCACAGACAAACGTACCGGCTGTTGCTTCCGTTACTCGTGTGTGGTATTGTAATGATCCAACAGCTGACTGTACAGTAACACTTTTCCCGTTCAGACAGACCCGCACGTACAGGCTACTCAGGACATGCACAATGGTCGTATTTGGGCTGCTGCTGTTGCGCTAGCAAACTCTCCACCGAATGGGAGTCTACCAAAGCCATCTTCTGTGCATGCTCCATTACCCTATGACCTCTCTGAGCAACGGTAGAAGGATCAAACCCGCCAACGGAGCCAGCAAGGCCGAAAGGAAACCGCCAGTTTGTATAGATCGTCCGCTTCTTTCCGACGGACATTTTCTATGACGATATCTGATGCAGGTGTTTCCTGTACGTTTTTAGTGTTTTTTTCTGCATAGAAGTCAACTTCACGTTTGCTTTCAGTGTGTTATAGGCGCACTCACACAGACCGCAAAATTATAAGGTCGGCGAGGATGGCGTTTCTCAACGTTGTAGTCTTGTTCTTATTCTGCAGACACAATATATCTCTTCAGTCTTCATTAAACATCGCCTTTCTATACTAATAGGCGTGTTCAACAGACTTAAACACCCGATCGTACGCTTCGGTACGGGTAAAAGTTCGACAGGAAAGAAGCTGACCCACCAAACGGTATGTCCGTATCCATCATATCCCCGTCTCTATACCACTGGCTCAACAACTCGTAGAGACGTGTCTCCATGTCTAGGAGCATTTCCCCGATGACAAAGGCAAATACGCTATATATAGTCACTATAAATAGCACCCACCACCCCGCACTCAGCTATAAAAGGCGTGTTAGGTTAATTAGTTAGTAAAACCCTTTGATCTTTGTTAGCATCGACCGCCCTTAGTGCCAGTCTAGAGTTGTAGAAACTATAAAACTGTTGTCAGGAATCGTATAACATTAATTAATTAATTAGTAAAACCTTTGATCTTTTGCCGTGTTATGTTAATTAATGAGTTTTGATCTTTTGCAATTAATTAATTAGTAAAAGGCTTTGATATTTTGCCATGTTAGGTTAATTAATTAATTAGTAAAACCCTTTGATCCTTGTTAGCACCCACCACCCTTAGTGCCAGTCTAGAGTTGTAGAAACTATACAACTTTTATATGTCAGAAATTGTAGAACGTTAATTAATAAGTCTTTGATCTTTTGCTGTGTTAGGTTAGTTAATTAGCAAAACCCTTTGAACTTTTGTTCCATTAATTAATTAGTAAAAGCCTTTTAACTTTTGCCGTTAATTAATTAGTAAAAGGCTTTTAACTTTTGCTGTTAATTAATTAGTAAAAGGCTTTGATCTTTTGCCTTGTTAGGTTAATTAGTTGATTTGTTAATTAGTAAAAGCCTCTGATCCTTGTTAATTAATTAATTAAATGGGCTAATTGCGAATCAATACCTGTCAATAAAAATGGCAAACCCTTTGACCTTTTTAATCATTTGTGGTGCAATCATCAGTCCTTTACTACTGACAGGATGTCTATTGTAGGGGTGTAATGCGGTTTATGCGGCCTTGTCTGTATGCGAACTATTTACATACAGATGCTTCTAAGTACAGTATTATAATATAAACAGCACAATGACTTTGCTGTTAAGGGTGGTGGACGTTGGTTTTAGCAGCATGGGCAGTTAACAAACCAGGAACATTCACTAATGCAAGTGTGATAATGAACGCATGGGTTAATTTCAATTGTTAATTCAATTAAATTAATTAACTTTCTAGAAAATCACAAATTAAATTAGCTTTTCCGGAAGAGGTTAATTTATTTAAAAAACAACTAACTTTTTAATTGTGTATTGACTATCGTAGAACGGAAGCTCTATGGTGCTATCTCGCGGCGCCTGGTTAATCGAGGCTACACCGAATCTAATAATGGGGATAGGTCATCTTTATTTCTGCATTCAAGGTAGGACATTGAAAAGTTTGTATTACCACACACACCAGTTCTACCAGAAAAGGCCAAATTACCCTACGTTAAATACTTAGTATTTTAATGCATTTCTAAAGAACTCACCTCATATTACAAGACGTAGGCATGTATGCAAGTTCCATGTTATTGTAACAGACATAGAGATGCTTTCACATCTACGGCAATGCTCTTGAGACTTGTCCTCTTGACTGGCAGTTACCGGGCCACTGCGTCCTGACTTACCTTACTTGTGCCTTGAAGAAAACAATTTCTTACACAGGTTTCATGGTAATCTCAATGCTGTCATAATCTATAAGTCTATATATCAGGGATGTCCAACATGACATACAATGAATAATCTACAAAGTGGAAAAATAATCCATCTTGGGATACGTATACATACTAGTTCATACTAGTAGATGCCCCCCAGTACATATACATACTAGTTCATACTAGTAGATGCCCCCCAGTACATATACATACTAGTTCATAGTAGTAGATGCCCCCAATACATTATACATACTAGTTCATGCCCCCCAATACATATACATACTAGTTCATACTAGTAGATGCCCCCCAACACATATACATACTAGTTCATACTAGTAGATGCCCCCCAATACATACTAGTTCATTCTTTTCTTTCTGAAGGCATACCCCTGGTTTATAACGATTTTTTGTGATTCTGTGATGCAGGACTTACAAATGTGTCAGTGTAACCCATGTGTGGATCTGCAGTGGGCACGAGGGAAGTAGCGAAATATCGGAACAAGACCAAAATTCAAATTTTTGGCCTGAAATAAAATTCCAAGATTTAATGATATCAAGAAACATGAAATTATGTGAAATTCAAGACCTGTATCCCAGGCCAAAACTGTGCATTGTGTTGATACATATTACGGAACATGATCAAACATTTCCATGCAAATATGTTGGTAATAAATCTCCTATTATGGGTGTAACTATATTAGCCACAAAAAGAAACTGTGCATAGGAAGAAAGGCATTGAAATGTAATGCAATGGATTGATTTTGCTCAATGTCGATTAACATGAAACAGAGACTTGTAGACTATACCATAACATGACTTTCATTGGAAAGTTACATAATGCAAGGTCAGGCAACGTCATTGTGTGAAAACAAAGAAAATGCTCCTGTAGGGTCTTATGTAACAGGCATGGTTACATAAGGCAGACGTTTGGAGAGCTGCTGGTACACCCACACAACAGATGGAGGACACACCCGTTATTAATCTTGTGACGTTTCGCTGAAATTTGGATCCCAAAGACTAGCCATAAACGTTAAAGCCATCGTATTATTGTCACGTGAAAATAATGGCACACGTGTTACACTTACATAACACTTGTGTGGACAGTTTAAGCCACTTTTTAACAATATAATGAAATTTGTATCATGCACAGTGTCTTTTTGTGGTAAATGGTAAATAAAATATCTAAATACAGTTCATACCACATGAGGCAAAAGTCCGGAAAATGTATGTACCGATACATTACACATACCACTGAATCTCGTTTTCACTAAACGCTTTGCCAGAACCAAGAATTAGGAATGAAGAAGGCCACGTAGAATATGACATCGGCTATATACATGTGTCTATTTACAAACTACTCAACAAATTATGTTTGCTCCTCGGAAACTGTCCTATCCTCTTCGACGTCTGCATGGTCATCATCGCAATGTTTGGACATGACCTGAGCCAGCAAGTTCAACTGTTTCACAGTCGTTCCACTCTGCTCATGTCGTCCACATGACACGCCTTCTGCGGACACTTTACTCTCGCTGACAGCGACGCAAGCTTCGACATTCAACACTGGCCTCGTCAATGCTGTGTCATCACCAGTGACACTGCTTGATGTCAACGAGCTGCCGGTTGTCGAGTCACAGAGGTTGTGTATTTTCTCGAAGGCAGCCGGCAGCAGTATCTTGACAGGTGACCCGACCTCGATATTGGACGTGGCGGATGTGACATCACATGAAGACACCAGTGACAGTGGCGGTGCCTGGGCAGGTGCCAGTGTCTTGGGTATACTTTCGGGTCTTCTCTTTGTGGCAGGCGCAATGTATGTCGGTCGACGGTTTGCGTCGATGTTACTACAATTTGCCAATAGCTGGAGTGACGGGCAGGATGCTGCGCGACCGCAGTTATCTGATGCCGCTGCTGCCTCCTGCTGGTGGCTGTTTGAACTACGGTACCGCCTCCCGCTGCGTTGATGCGTCGCAGAACAAGGGCTGTGTGAACTGCTGCGCGTTCTCCCTCCGCAGGCCGACACTGACGTGAGATGACGCGACGCTGGCTTCCTGCGTGTCGACCTGAACATAGCATAAGACAGATCGTCCATCTGTATGTTGGTTGCCGTGTCGCCTGACTGACCCTGCTTCTTCTGTAGTGACCGCGAGACGTGACGGTGACCGGACTGGTTCTGGTTGAGCGACTGGAAGGCCATCACCTCAGGGGATGACACCATCGCCTCTTGGGCCTCCTCTACGTCCACCTCATCTCCCTTGGGCCGGTCTCCGTACTTGTGCTTGGCGACACTGACATCATCACTGACATGAGTTCGAGGCGGTGTCGACTCATTCTCTTGCAACTGCCGACCGTCGCGGGTTGCTGTCTCGTACTGAGCATCAGTTGTGCGTTTTGGTTGCACTGTCTTGCTGCGGCGCAGGTTCTGTGACTGGATTGGATGGCTCCGACCTGAAATCATATCCATCATCATATGTTAAAGGTTTAAGAAGAATACTGCTAACATTTTATTGACATTTTTGTTGTTTAGAAGAGAGACTTGATCCAGCTTTGAGATTGATCTATTGTTTAGAAGAGAGAACAAATCTAGCATTACTGTTAATGATGCTGTGCAAATGTGCGGGAGTGTACAGCGAATTGTACGAATGGCTTAACTTAATATATTCAAGTAAATAACTCTAATTAACTACCTAGGTGTTATTTGAAATACACCGCCAAGTGGTAGATCAGAGGCCAATGGTTCAAGGAAGTGAGGGAACATTGAAAGAAGCAAATGGACTCTGACACCTGGGAGGAGATGCAGCCATACTGCCCCCAAAGTTAGCGTAAATGTTGCATATTTTTCTGAACAATGCCGTTTTTCGATAAGAGTATAGAGTATAACACTAATAAGATAACTTCTTTTGTGCCTAAGACCCTGAAACCAATCTCAAGAGGGGCATCAAAACATCAGAAAGATAAGAAAATACACCATTAAACAGAATCCATTGTACATTTCTGTACACATGAACACTGTTAAGGAGCGAAGTTGATTGTACAGAGCAAAATCAGGCTCATGAGCTCATAACATGTCAGTGAAATGGTCATGGTCAAAGACACCTTACCGGGAATGGCGCTGGCGGCAAATGGACTTCCCGCGGGTCGAGCCACCATTGGCATCCTGCCCCCTCGTACTGACGGCCCCGGCTGGTAGAGGGCGTCAATGATGGGCGTGGGCATCTCGAGGAGGCGGGCGATCATCTGCATCTTGTGTTGTCTCGCCTTGAGTCTTCCCTTCGTCAGGCGCTGTTTGGCCGCCATGCAGCGGATGTGGTCGTCAAAGACAAAGCGCCCAGAGAGCAGCGGGGCAGAGTGAGATCGACGATTCGCTGACGGCTTGTGTACTGTGATGTGGAGGGAACGACTGTCGTCCTTGTCGCCGGTGATCTCCACATCCTCAAAGGTCAACGGAAATGGTTATTTAAAGACAATGTTTGACAAACACATACCATAAAATATGAGCTTCTTATTAAAAAAACATTTTTAGTTAAAAAAGTTCCATTCACATGTAAACATTCAATTCTGTGGGCAAAACAACAGTCGTGCGTTGCTTTATGGACACCTCGATAATACAGTCATCTCACAGTTAAGGTCTCAAATTGTTTCTATAATAGTAAGGTATAAGAAATAATCCTACTAATAGTCTCTTTGTTATCCAGGTCACTTCAGCTCAGTCCTGATGGTGATTGTAATCGAGAGGTTCATCTATACTCTTGATGATTGTACCATAATCACATTTATGGAATAACCAACACAAGTTCAGTGTACATGTGGTATGGCATTTACCTAGGTACAATTATGACACATTTTGTGTGTGTGGAACAAGCCTCTGTTCTTGAAGATTGTTGCGTAATGTCATTCTTTATAACATTTACAACCACACAGTCATTGTATACAGGTCATTTAAATATAAGAGAAAATACATATCCTTAAGAACTCTAAACAACTCATTCTGGAGGATTGTATTATTGTGAAAGTGATCTTAATGTGGGTAAAGATGCATATTTCTCCCAACTCCACATGTACTGCGGCCTATTGATTTGACATAAAAAACCAACCGTCCTTCAATCATTCCATAGCTGAAATCTATGCAGGGTTGATTTGAAACTATGTGCAATGTACATGTGACTACTGGGTACCTGTAAGTAGCCCACAAAGGTGACGACTCCCCATCCTAATCTCCTCATCTCAGGCTCCACAAGGATCAGTTGCAGTGTGTCAATAACAAGGAAGTATCTCTCTTTGCGACTGCAAACAACAATACCAATCGTACGAATACCAGCCATAATACCGAAAAATCAACGACAGATTCCTCAATTTAAAATTCTGATCTACTCCATTATTTTATATTCACAGTGTAATGAGATTCGACCAATGATTTATCAATTCTGACTTAATCCTTTACTCTCGCACAGTGCTACAAAGTTCAGTACAAAATTGAAATTTTGTCTAACAACAAAAACTAACTTGGGTACTTAGCCTCATTGAATACAATCCAGATTTTATCGTGTGCAGAGTCAAGTTAAACCAGCTTTTTGTGGAGTATCTAGCTAGTCTGTATAGCGCATTGCATGGTACTTGTGGGGAAACATTAGATGAACAATCTATTATGCAATTTATAGTTCTCCTTAAAACATTGCATAACTTATATGATTAGCCAGTTCATGTTATGCAATCATAAAAATATATTGCATAACATGATTAGAGGGATTATTACAAAGATCCCCCCCTTTGTGTTTGCTTGGATGCAAAGGTTTAATGTTCGGATTAATGTTCCCACACAGCTTGACAAACTCACCCTTCCTTTGTTACCAGCACACAGGCAATCAGGTCACTGTTATCTACAAGAGATAAGAGCCACTTTAACATGTTACTGTTATCATCGATAATATTCTAACAATGTACAAGCAAAGCTCAGCAGATTAAGCAATAGAGATGCAATTATTTGTGTAGCCGGGTGACTGTGTGAATCCAAATATGGATATAAAATTGACAAACTAAAAACGATGGGTTACAAACACATACAAAATATGATAATGGGATCCTTGTCCATTTGTTATCCATGCTACATTTTACCATTTTCAATCCAAAACCACTATTGTACAACAAAATACCTGAGTTACATGTAACATTCCATTAAATATAACACACAACTTGGAGAAAAACTGTGGAGGGGGAACTAAAAAAACCAACGGTTGGGCCAGGTAGGAATGCAACTTTCTGACTGAAATATTGGGAGATGTTTCTTATCTGCCTGTCTGGCAAACAACGGAGACCAAAGCTGATATGGAATGACAGCATGAAAAGGGACCTCAGGAGGCCAGGTGTGAACAGCCAAGAATGGAAAGTGATTGGGGACAACAGAGAGAGAGATGGAGGGAAACAAGAAATAACGAAAAAAGCAGAAGCTACTGAGTGACGTGGACCCCATCCCGCAAGGGGAAGAAGAAGTCTCGTACCTGCCTTACGTGCCAGTGGACATGAGGAGGATCAAGTAAAGTAAGTAGAAAAAGACTCACTGAGGTCGAGTATCTCCCCCGGATGGACGCACTCGTCATGTTTGGTGAGTGGCAGTTGTTCCTCCGTCTCCCCTCGCAGGGTCAGGGAGAGATCCCGCAGGAGGA
Source organism: Paraescarpia echinospica (assembly GCA_020002185.1). Classification (NCBI taxonomy): domain Eukaryota; kingdom Metazoa; phylum Annelida; class Polychaeta; order Sabellida; family Siboglinidae; genus Paraescarpia; species Paraescarpia echinospica. Next base: position 13,218,626 of record CM034535.1, on the reverse strand, counting down.
AGAACACTCGGATAGCCTGAGAGGGAACAACCTACGTCACTTCACCGGTTTCATGAAACACATGATTAAGTGTCACTTGCTTTTAAGTCACACGACGTCACACTACACTGATCAATCTTCTCTCTTTAATAAAATAAATCTGTGAAATCGCATCCCATCCCATCCCTAGGGAGTATGCCCTAAATCATTGTCATGTAATCATTTAACAAGTTTGCATCTAAAGAGATTCAACAATAAAGTTGATCAATTCTAACTTAATTATAAAATTATGACTTTTGAGAGCCATCCTGAACTGCCCGATACTAGTGCATTGGTAGGCAACTACATACAAACTATGGAAAGGATTAACTAGTCAAAAAAGACTTTCACTGCAAATTCAAAGTTTTGTGTTTCCCACTGACACAGGCATGCAGCTAGAGCCAATTAAAGGGGGCGAAATCAACATGGGGTGTTTGCTCTCACCTTGCGAGCACGTTCCACCTCGCCGCATGGCCAGCGCTTGTTGAACTCTATGCCCGTTAGGGGCGTACCAGTAGGGGGCAGCAGGATAGATGCGTCCATCGTCAGATACTCCACATTCACAGGGTGGGTCTGCAACATACACACACAGTAGTAAAGGGTGTAAACTGGTGAAATTAAGTTTTGTACAATTTAGGATTCCAGAGATTATGAGCTTTAAAATGATACTTCATTTGTTGAAATATGTGACCCATCTTAACGAAATGAGTCGGATGTCGGCAAATCAGATTTTCCGTAAATGCCGTTTATGTGAATAAATCGCGAATCCATCGATTTTGAGATTTCCCCTGAAAATTATTCTTTGGTATTCGTTTTATATCGATTGCTACTCTAGCTACCCTCTAATTAACTCTGTTTTGTGTATTTTAAAGCGATTTTTGTAGAGCTGTGTGAAGTGTTCCGCTCGATTTCCTTAAAATAACGCCAAAAATGCCAGTAATGGCGCACGTTCGCAACTGCTAATTTTAGGACGCTCCTAACATATGAGATATCACCACGAAGCTTGACGCGTCATCTTCCCATATATGGGCAAAACTATGCTAATAACTACATTCTGTGACCTCCAGAGCTTGGAAGACACCCCCTGTTAGGCCAGCTGTGTAAACAATTTGGATCATGTGGTAGCAAATGCAACTGCGTGACCCAGGCAGCTGTTCTCATTGGTTCAGTGATGGGTCATTTACATAATCTGTCAACACACGCATGCGCACCATGTATTTCCACCGCTGACCCAGATAGTGATTAAGAAGACGCGAAAAATGGTGTTTAACGTTGCGAAGCTGTTAAATTCGGATGGAAGTGATTGCGCACAGATTTACAGTTTGATCGAGGAGTATTTTTTGGAAGACTTGACGGATGGAAGCGAGGCGGACTAGTACGAAATTTTAGTAAGATCTGTCCACGTTAACTAAGGTACATTTCATGAAACATAACGAATATTTTGCATCAACTTTGACGGCCGTTTTCTGAGTTTGAAGGTTTCTACCCCACATGTGTTTGTTAAGCCATAACTTCAGTTAGAATTAAGATATCTTCTTACATGATACACCATGTGAAAGCAGAGATTCTGCTCTTTCCAACGCTACTAATAACTCAATATAAAAAATGTCTGACATGCGACTCATTTCGTTAAGATGGGTCACATATTGTCAGTAGTTTATTTATTGAAAAAATTGAAGCAAACTTTAAAAAAACTACGTTTTGAGAAACAAGGTCAGTTTGACTCATACTGTCTGTTGTTATTGGATCAGTTCATAAATGTATTTTATTAGTTTTTGATTGGTTGTTGAGGAAATAAACTGCACATTGACTTCACCGGCATGCATTCAGCCATGCTACAATTACTTTGTAAAGTAATCATTCACACATATCCGCCACTGTCTACAGCCAGGTACTCATTTATGCAGCGGAGTTAAAAGAAGCAGTGGACAGTTTTGTCCATTCCACATTGCCCTAGTTCACTCAGCGTGATTGGCTGAATGCTTTCCACAGATGCCGAGTTTGTGCTACCTTTACAAAGGTGTGTCACATCAAATATATCTAATAATCCCTCCATGTTACATTTTATTTTGTCTGGATTAATCTAATTCAGGTCTGCAGAACATTCATTTTTATTCACCTTCATTTCCCTGTATTCATCTTCAAACATGTCCAGAAAGATTTCTTCACTCTGAAAAAGGGCACGATATATGATACTGGTATTATTGAAAAAAATGCATATATAATATATAACACAGATGCTAAAACCAATGAAATGCTTGTCAAACGAATCGTGCTGAATCAAAAACAGGTTCAGAAAGGTTGTTAACAATGACGTATTGCACTGTAGATGGGTGGAGGTGTCTAGCCTCAAGTTACAAAACGTGCAACAATCTATGCATACATGTAATACGTGCATCACTGAGATAAACAGTGTGAAATGAAAATAAATGGAAAAAAAAAATATGATGTCTTATTAGCAGAACAAATCAAAAGTTGAAGCTATTTAATAGTATATCATTGAGAAGAGTAATTACTAATCAAAGAACAAAATAAGTTCCGATTGCACAGCAACAGCGAATAAAACATGGAAGAAGTGCAACAAACACAAAATCTGTCGGCAGCAACAGAAACGCAAACAAAACGAATGCAAAGAAATAAAGAAACGTGGGCTACGAAATGGCACCGATCACTATACCTTTTCCCATACCTTGTAGAAGTTACGCAGGAGCAACGTTGCTTCCTCCTTAGCGCCCTCGAGTGCCGCCAGGTGGCAGTCCTGTAAGCAGTACTGGTCCTCTCGGTAGACCAGCGTCTTCAGTAGCAGAATACTCATTTCTAGTGTCGCTAAGCGCACTCGACTGTCTGAGAGAAAACCACCAACAGGCATACTGATTGGGCGAGGTTATGTGCAAAGTGAGTTACTAATATCTATACAAAGTATCTGTATAAGATTTGTATAAGCCCCCAAGCAGGATCAATTGATCACATATGTTTTTGAAAAGTTCTTTTAGTGTAAACATTAACGATTAATGAAAGCTGCTGTTGAATTTTTGAAAGATATCTTTGGGTCTTTTTCAAGCCATGCAGAAAATCCTGTTTTATCAAATGTGATAATACAATATGCACTAAAATGCTGTCTAAATGACTCCCCCGACCACAAGCTGGTTAAATAATGACATTGATGTAAGAAATTACAAATGTGACATTACAAAAACGTTTCACAGTACACATTCGACCACGGAACAAAATTACAAAGACTGAGTGCGCATGCATGCATATTCAGGTGTGTATGTAATAGTGTATAGCATTGCATACAGGCACGTACCTTGTTGACAAGCTTGCGTAATGATTCCTATGAGTTTCTCCACCAAGCACACGTTATAGTAATCCTTCCTCTGCAAAACCACACTACTAAGGTCAGGGCTAAACTTCTGTGAGAATTAAAGTGACAAAGTCTGATCCCTTTTTATTATAAAATCATTATATAATGCAGGTAACAGTTGATGGCGGAAGTGCACTATTTAGGTCACCTTTGGGACTGGACAAGTGACATGAATGGCGAGGTGACAGTATTAGCCGGACTAATATCCTATACTTTACTGTATGTCAATGTAATTTAGGACTGTTCTAGGGTGACCTTAATTGCGAGGTGGCTGTATTACTGAGGTGACCATAAAGCGAGGTTCCTCTGAATGCCTATTCTAACATCTTCACCACACAAACGTTTCAATTAACCAAAATTTTAAATAAAATTTGGCTGTTATCTGCTGATGACTGACGACAAAATGCAGCAAGAAGGGGCAACAGTTGTCTGACTTGTGTTTACTACAATACAAGGCTGTTCACATCTTCAAAACCCTCAAAAGTAAATTATTTCTATGATTCTAGCAAAACAACAACAGTTATTTGTTAACTATACCCACCCACAACTTAAACTGCAGATACAAACATCAACAGATATGATTCATCATGGCCTAAATGAATTGCATAGGGAGCTTAAGTATTCACGTCTCGGTAAATGCAAACAGCAAACAGGTCAGTTAGTGACTAGGAATAGTCATTGATCTAGATCAATCAGTGACGACTTTTGCCACGAGAAATCTTGACCACGTACTAACCTCAGACTTGTCAGTCGGCATAAAGATGGTATCCAGCAGTTCTTGGTTGATATCTTTGTACAGAAATACAAGAAAACATCAATATATATATCAACAATAAAGTGACAGGGGCGGCTGGTCATATTTAATCTAGTGGTTTTAATAAAAGATAAACTAACATCTAGCATATCTAGCATATTACAAGATTTAACAAGATTGCCATCCAGAGAATTAACTGTAGATAGCAGGTGGACAAGGAAGCCTTTTGGCTTGTTGAGAGTCCAACCCTTTTATCTACATGTATCCCGTCCTTCTGAGGTATGTGTCGATTTTATTTATAAACATATTCACGCTACTAACAGATAATATGTTCCATTCATTTAGTCCTTTGTGAAAATGAGAACTTTCTTATATCTAATCTACACTGCTCCTTTGCTAATGTAACTTCATGTCCTCTAGTTCTTCTATCTTTCTTAACTGAGAAAAAATATTTTTATCAATATTTTCATAACCATTCAATATCTTAAACACTTCAATTTGATCTCCTCTAAATCTATTGGTCTCTAGTGTTGTTAAACCACATTCTTTTAAGCGTATTTCGTAACTAAGATCCCTTAGTTTTGGTACCATTTTAGTCTCTCTCCTCTGTACTCTTTCTAGTATATCTATGTCCTTCCTGCGATATGGCATCCATGCTTGTATACAATATTCTAAATGAGACCTAACTATTGTTTTGTACAGCGGTATCATTAGTTCTTTTTCCTTATACGCTATATTTTGTCTAATTAATCCAAGGATTTTATTCCCCTTTGAAGCTGCAATTCCGCACTGCTATGAAACCTTCATATCAACACTAATGGTTAACCCTAAGTCCTTTTCTTTTACAGTAGTACTTAGTACAGTACCCCCCATTGTATATTGTACATCTTTGTTACCATGTCCTGTGTGGAGGCATTTACATTTCCCAAAATTAAACAACATTGGCCACTTTTCAGACCATTTTATCAACCGTCAAGTTTATCTTGTAAATGCTGTCTATCTCCATCACTTTTAATTCTTCTAAACACTTTTGTGTCATCCGCAAATTTCAACACCTTGCTTGTTATATCATCGTCCAAATCGTTGATATATACATGTATTAAGAATAATATAGGTCCCAGTACTGATCCCTGAGGTACCCCACTCAAAACTGATATTATATTTCCAGAACTATCTTCTAGAGGATCTACCTTATCCTGAACTTTCTGTTTGCTTTGAACATACGAATAAAAACTCTTGCTGTCATGTTTTATATTACATGCATACCACATACGTGGTGACAACCAAGCCACCACCCCACCTATTGCTTAACATACATGGTGACAACCAAACCATCACCCCACCTATTGCTTAACATACATGATGACAACCAAACCATCACCCCACCTATTGCTTAACATACATGGTGACAACCAAACCATCACCCCACCTATTGCTTAACATACATGATGACAACCAAACCATCACCCCACCTATTGCTTAACATACATGGTGACAACCAAACCATCACCGCACCTATTGCTTAACATACATGGTGACAACCAAACCGCCACCCCACCCATTGCTTAACATACATGGTGACAACCAAACCACTACCCCTCCTATTGCTTAACATAGGTGGTGACAACCAAACCACCACCCCACCTATTGCTTAACATACATGGTGACAACCAAACCACCACCCCACCCATTGCTTAACATACATGGTGACAACCAAACCACCACCCCACCCATTGCTTAACATACATGGTGACAACCAAACCACTACCCCACCTATTGCTTAACATAGATGGTGACAATCAAACCGCCACCCCACCTATTGCTTAACATACATGGTGACAACCAAACCACCACCCCACCTATTGCTTAACATACGTGGTGACAACCAAACCAAACCACTACCCCATCTATTGCTTAACATACGTGGTGACAATCAAACCACCACCCCACCCATTGCTTAACATACTTTTGGATGTTATAAACTTATGCAAACACCATCGCACCTATTGCTTAACATACTTTTGAATGTTATATATGTCTGCAACCACCACCCCACCCATTGCTTAACATACTTTTGGATGTTATAAACTTATGCAAACACCATCGCACCTATTGCTTAACATACTTTTGAATGTTATATATGTCTGCAACCACCACCCCACCCATTGCTTAACATACTTTTGGATGTTATAAACTTATGCAAACACCATTGCACCTATTGCTTAACATACTTTTGAATGTTATATATGTCTGCAACCACCACCCCACCTATTGCTTAACATACTTTTGGATGTTATATATGTCTGCAACCACCACCCCACCTATTGCTTAACATACTTTTGGATGTTATATATGTCTGCAACCACCACCCCACCTATTGCTTAACATACTTTTGGATGTTATATATGTCTGCAACCACCACCCCACCTATTGCTTAACATACTTTTGGATGTTATATATTTCTGCAACCACCACCCCACCTATTGCTTAACATACTTTTGGATGTTATATATGTCTGTCTATCTCCATCACTTTTAATTCTTCTAAACACTTTTGTGTCATCCGCAAATTTCAACACCTTGCTTGTTATATCATCGTCCAAATCGTTGATATATACATGTATTAAGAATAATATAGGTCCCAGTACTGATCCCTGAGGTACCCCACTCAAAACTGATATTATATTTCCAGAACTATCTTCTAGAGGACCGACCTTATTCTGAACTTTCTGTTTGCTTTGAACATACGAATAAAAACTCTTGCTGTCATGTTTTATATTACATGCATACCACATACGTGGTGACAACCAAGCCACCACCCCACCTATTGCTAAACATACATGGTGACAACAAAACCATCACCCCACCTATTGCTTAACATACATGATGACAACCAAACCATCACCCCACCCATTGCTTAACATACATGGTGACAACCAAACCATCACCCCACCTATTGCTTAACATACATGGTGACAACCAAACCATCACCGCACCTATTGCTTAACATACATGATGACAACCAAACCGCCACCCCACCCATTGCTTAACATACATGGTGACAACCAAACCACTACCCCTCCTATTGCTTAACATAGGTGGTGACAACCAAACCACCACCCCACCTATTGCTTAACATACGTGGTGACAACCAAACCACCACCCCACCCATTGCTTAACATACTTTTGGATGTTATAAACTTATGCAAACACCATCGCACCTATTGCTTAACATACTTTTGAATGTTATATGTCTGCAACCACCACCCCACCCATTGCTTAACATACTTTTGGATGTTATAAACTTATGCAAACACCATCACACCTATTGCTTAACATACTTTTGAATGTTATATATGTCTGCAACCACCACCCCACCTATTGCTTAACATACTTTTTGATGTTATATATGTCTGCAACCACCACCCCACCTATTGCTTAACATACTTTTGGATGTTATATATGTCTGCAACCACCACCCCACCTATTGCTTAACATACTTTTGGATGTTATATATGTCTGCAACCACCACCCCACCCATTGCTTAACATACTTTTGGATGTTATAAACTTATGCAAACACCATCGCACCTATTGCTTAACATACTTTTGAATGTTATATATGTCTGCAACCACCACCCCACCTATTGCTTAACATACTTTTTGATGTTATATATGTCTGCAACCACCACCCCACCTATTGCTTAACATACTTTTGGATGTTATATGTCTGCAACCACCACCCCACCTATTGCTTAACATATTTTGGGATGTTATATATGTCTGCAACCACCACCCCACCTATTGCTTAACATACTTTTGGATGTTATATATGTCTGCAACCACCACCCCACCTATTGCTTAACATACTTTTGGATGTTATATATGTCTGCAACCACCACCCCACCTATTGCTTAACATACTTTTGGATGTTATATATGTCTGCAACCACCACCCCACCCATTGCTTAACATACTTTTGGATGTTATAAACTTATGCAAACACCATCGTACCTATTGCTTAACATACTTTTGAATGTTATATATGTCTGCAACCACCACCCCACCTATTGCTTAACATACTTTTGGATGTTATATATGTCTGCAACCACCACTCCACCTATTGCTTAACATACTTTTGGATGTTATATATGTCTGCAACCACCACCCCACCTATTGCTTAACATACTTTTGGATGTTATATATGTCTGCAACCACCACCCCACCTATTGCTTAACATACTTTTGGATGTTATATATGTCTGCAACCACCACCCCACCTATTGCTCAACATACTTTTGGATGTTATAAACTTACGCAACCACCACCCCACCTTATCATGAGTGTGTAAGTCAGTATCATATTGTATCTCCCACCTGGGTTGTTTCCGAGGGCATAGAGAAGGCTGAGAGAAAAGAGGGTTTCGTAGTCCGTCTCGCTGCAATCTAGGGTGTTGAAGATTTCATTCAAATATGGCCTGTAACAACGACATACTCCAGTCATTCTCCACGATAAATGAACATGAATGTGACGATTTGTTTATTGTGGTGTGGTGATATTTCAGGTACTACACATCGAAAAATGTCTTAGACAAAAGATAAATACACATGGGTGGTCAATACATTAGACTATACATAGCCTGTTCTATACCAGATAAAAAGACTTTATGATAACACTCTATACCCTTAAAACCAGATAAAATAATTTTATGATAAAACTCTGTACCCTTAAAACCATCACATATGTATGGTTTGTGGGAATCAAAGTAACATGGAAAAGCAACGGACAAATACTAACATATTACTCAGATTATTATTACTAAATGTGACCCATCTTAACAAAATGAGTAATGTAAGAAGATATCTTAATTCTAACTGAAGTTATGGCTTAACAAACACTTGTGGGGTAGAAACCTTCAAACTCAGAAAACGGCCGTCAAAGTTGATGCAAAATATTCGTTATGTTTCATGAAATGTACCTTAGTTAACGTGGACAGATCTTGCTAAAATGTCGTCCTAGTCCGCCTCGCTTCCATCCGTCAAGTCTTCCAAAAAATACTCCTCGATCAAACTGTAAATATGTGCGCAATCACTTCCATCCGAATTTAACAGCTTCGCAACGTTAAACACCATTTTTCGCGTCTTCTTAATCACTATCTGGGTCAGCGGTGGAAATACATGGTGCGCATGCGTGTGTTGACAGATTATGTAAATGACCCATCACTAAACCAATGAGAACAGCTGCCTGGGTCACGCATTTGCATTTGCTACCACATGATCCAAATTGTTTATACAGCTGGCCTAACAGGGGGCGTCTTCCAAGCTCTGGAGGTCACAGAATGTAGTTATTAGCATAGTTTTGCCCATATATGGGAAGATGATGCGTCAAGCTTCATGGTGATATCTCATATGTTAGGAGCGTCCAAAAATTAGCAGTTGCGAACGCGCGCCATTACTGGCATTTTCGGCGTTTTTAAGGAAATCGAGCGGAACACTTCGCACAGCTCTACAAAAATCGCTTTAAAATACACAAAACAGAGTTAATTAGAGGGTAGCTAGAGTAGCAATCGATAAAACAAATACCAAAGAATAATTTTCAGGGGAAATCTCAAAATCGATGGATTCGCGATTTGTTCACATAAACGGCATTTACGGAAAATCAGATTTGTCGACATCCGACTCATTTCGTTAAGATGGGTCACAAATTATTCACTATAAAAGTAGTACTTTTGTATTAAACTACTGAGCTTGAAAGGTATACACACATGCATGCATGCAAACGCATACATATACTCTTAATGGCTTATTGATTGATTAACCAAAATTCAGATTAATAATTTAACAAAATTATGAAAAGGACTGAAAAAGATTAAAATGTTTTGAAGATTTGACTCATTTGAAAAACAAACAGGTGATAAGAAAGAAGGAATTTTATGTTTAGTCTATTTCTTTAAAAAAATGCATTACTTTCTTTCCTGTTACTTTTCTTACTTGCAAAATGCATGATTTTTCAGTTTCTGTTTTCCTGTTACTCTCTTTCTAATTGTCTATGAAAACACAAAACATTACCATTACTACTACCACGATCTGCGATTACATGATCCAAGTGCATGTGTTCACCTGTCCACCAATGAGAAGTCTGCCTGGCCTCTCTTCGACTGAGCGAACGCAGCATTGAGCAGCTTCTGTTCGTCTGTTGAGTTCTCGCTGGCCACACCCGTTGTCTCTGCCTCCCCTTCCACTGTACTCGACGCAACTGCACTTTGCGAAATACCAGGCACATCTACATGCAACAAAGAGATAAAAGGTCAAGGTGCCTTCTCATACAGCACGGCATCAATTACTTATGACTGCTCAATTCACTTCACACTTCACTCCCTGGCAGACCTATTCAATTGAACACCATTTTGACTCTGTGGGAGCATTCACCTATGCAGCATTTTTACTGCCTGAAGATTATTCTTACACAAATATCCACCACTGTCTATAGCCAGGTATTCATTCATACAACTGAGTAAACTGGAGCAACGTGAAGTGAATAAACTTGCCAAAAGCCTAGAATCACTCGATTGAGAGTCCGATGCTCTAAGACAGTCTTCCGTCAAACTTTGTGTTTGCCTACCTGTCATGGCTGGTAATTGTGACTCCCTGTAGTAGAACGTAGACAGGGAGGGGTCTGTTTTGTCCACCACAGAAGTGCGTTCCCTGCGTGACTTGCGAGTGCTCCGTCTCTCTGCTAGCCTGGAGCTCTGGAGAGACTCCGTTAGAAGCTTGGCTGGCCTCAGAAACTCACACACTTTATGGCGAGTCTGAGACATAACACAACCATAGTCACTACACACACTCTGTGTGAATTCACACACTTTGTGGCGAATCTGAGACATAATACAACCACAGTCACCACACACACTATGAGTGAATTCACATACTTTGTGGCGAGTCCGAGACATAACACAACAACAGTCACCACACACTACATGTGAATTCACATACTTTGTGTCAGGTCTGGGGAACATGACTATGGTCACACTGCATCACACATGTTCCTCTTGAAATATCTAATCTAACTATAATCAAGCTAGTGTGAGGGTGTATGTGTGTACATGGGTATGTTAATGTTTTCCTCTTATTTATGGATTAATCGTCACCCTTTTGGAAGAAAAAGAACACATTTTTTTCTAAATTCACAGTTGGTTAAGGGTTCTTACCTGTTTTAAAGTTCATACTGTTCACTAGATGAACGTAAATTAATTGTTCTTTACTATTCAAACATATGTAATAACATTATTTACAAATTCTCTAGAAAATGGGCATACTGTCATATCTTAAAAACTACTCATCATATCATGACAAAATTTGCAGTGTATTATGCATACACGAGAAGGTCATATATATCATATAATATACAATTTCCATGACAGTAACCATGGTAACCAGGTAATCTTAGCAATGTTGACGGGGTGGTTTTGTGGAACTTCCCACAGCAACCTTTATATATATATATTTTTTTTATTTATAAAAAATATTAAGTTATGCAATGAAGTAGCTTGGCTGAACAATGAGTAATACTTTTATAGAAACTACTTTTTTGTTTGCTTAATTTTTTTAATTTGTTGATTGATCCACAATAGTAGATTTTGTTTAGCATGCTCAACATCCACACGTTAGAGGTACTTTGTTGACCTACTTACTGGAGAGGGTTCAAGGTCGTCTGCGACACACATGTTGAGGTCACAGTTGAATATGATGTCTGCGAGTGGTCTGACTACTGGTGCATGCCGAATGATGAGGAACACCTGAAATAAACATCACTCTGTCACTCACTCACTTGTGATCAGTAACAATGTGTAAAGACAATTAGCAACACATTTATTTCTACTTCATTTTTGACAAATACATTGTACACTGCAAACATCCTTAAAATCACAGCGTTCTTGCAAAACAAATGGAGGCATTAAAAAGACTGGTTTACACAATTTACAGGCAATTTCTGTCTATTTTTTGCCAATATGGAGTTGTGTGATATTTCCTTGAACGAATCGTGTAAACAGCAAACATACAAGAATTGGGACCGGTTCCAATCTAACTGTTTATCCAATTTTGTAGCGGTGGCCAAGCAACAATTGACAGCAGATGTACCTGTCGGGACATTTAAGCAAAGCTAAAATTTGGAGTGGCATGAATCAAGATCTAGGTTATTGTGTCTAGACATGTTGCTCCTCTGAGTTCAATATACATGCAAGTTAGGTTCATATCATTTTAGAGCATGGAAAAATTTGGGAAAAAACCACTCGTGTGATCAGGTCTTGACGGCAAGATTTCAAAGTTAAACAGAGCTGTGGTTGGTAAAACTTATGACTTACTTGTGAGAGAAGGAACAAGGAGACGACAGAACTGAGGTGCGGCTTTTCCCCCTGTCAGACAGACACATCAAAATGAGACACTCCCCAACCACAAGACACAGGTCACAACATAATTGAACCAACAGTGTAATATGGCACAAGTTGCAGGATAAATATATCTTTTACCACAGTTGAAATGAAACTACTGTAACAGATTATCACTGATCTTATGAGCCTGGTGACTTTGCTTCTTAGTTTGCGTATCTTTCACTATGCAAATTAACAATCTCAGAAAGTGCCAGCTATTAATTATTACTAATTATATCCTGTCACTATCATTATTTTGAGTTGTAGGCCTGAATTTTGGTAAAGATTCCTAATAAATGGCAATGTGTGTTGCTAAACTGTGTTAGCTCAAACTTTGTGTTCAAGCACCATGGTTGGAAGGTTCTTGTATTTGTTGTGCTTGGTGAGAGAGAGTAGGTGTATACATCAGATATTGACATACCACACTAGGCATGTACTTGTGTTTGGTGAGGAAGTAGATGTGTACTTACCCTGCTAGGCATGTACTTGTTGTGTTTGGCAAGGGTGTAGATGTGTACGTACCCAGCTAGACATGTACTTATTGTGCTTAGTGAGGGAGTAAATGTGTACGTACCCTGCTAGGCATGTACTTGTTGTCTGATAAGGGAGTAGGCATGTACTTGTGTTTGGTGAGGGAGTAGATGTGTGTGTACCCTGCTAGGCATGTACTTGTTGCATTTGGCGAGGGTGTAGATGTGTAAGTACCCTGCTAGGCATGTACTTGTTGTGTTTGGCGAGGGTGTAGATGTGTACATACCCTGCTAGACATGTACTTGTTGTGTTTAGTGAGGGAATAGATGTGTATGTACCCTGCTAGGCATGTATGTGTTGTGTTTTGTGAGGGAGTAGATGTATACGTACCCTACTAGGCATGTACTTGATGTGCTTGGTGAGTGAGTAGATGTATACATATACCATTAGGCATGTATTTGTTAAGTTTGGCGAGGGAGTAGATGTATGCATACCCTGCTAGGCATGTACTTGTTATGTTTGATGAGGGAGTAGATGTATGCATACCCTGCTAGGCATGTACTTGTTGCATTGGGTGCAGGAGTAGATGTATACGTACCCTACTAGGCATGTACTTGTTGCATTGGGTGCAGGAGTAGATGTGTACGTACCCTACTAGGCATGTACTTGTTGCATTGGGTGCAGGAGTAGATGTATACGTACCCTACTAGGCATGTACTTGTTGCGTTTGGTGAGGGAGTAGACGTAGAGAGGCAGGAAGAGGTTGTTGAGGAGGTGGTCGGTGAGGACTTCGTTGAGTGCGATGATGTTGAGACTGAGGATGTCGTTGAGGTAGTGAAGGTGGTTCAGGTGCTCCGCCACGAGGTCCGACAACCGGTCACGGCTGTTGTGACTGGAGACAGAACAGACAGTGAGGTAGCACAGTATCCAGTCCTCATGACTGCTGAAGACACTTTACGCTTTACTCCCTGGCAGACCTGTTCAACTGAACACCATCTCGACTTCTCTGGGAAACATTCAGCCACAATGCAATTAATGCACAAATAATATTCAATAACCACCACTGTCTATAGCCAAGTACTCATTCATATAGCTGAGTGAACTGGAGTAAGGTAGAGTGAACGAACTTGTCCAAGGTTCAACATGGCAGCACAGGATTCAAACTCGGGTTCTTTCAATTGAGAGTCTGATGCTCTAGCCACTACACCACTCTGCTCCACACACACATTTTATTTATACACGTAGTCTGTATGGTTTCATCAGTTATATTAACAATTGTTTAGTTGGGAATATCATTCTTATACCTTATTGTTACATCTATGTGTATTAAAATAATTTTAACACAATGCAAATGTGCAAAGTATTGTAAATTTACACAATATTGAATATTGACTATGCCTGAATTGTGTGATCGATGATCATTTCGTTTACATAAAAATGTTTTGCATGAAATCCTTACTAGATGACTAAAACCTGATTCAGTTTTATGAAAAAGATGCCACTGACATCGCTCAAAACTGCTATGCTTACAGCATGTTCGCAAACCTCATGTTACTAGGCTGCGAAATGAGGGGCGTCCGATTGTCCTGGACGATTAACTTAAAATTAAATAAAGCCACTTTTACTATGTTATGTGCCACGCATGATACATTATGAATAAACTATGACTCATAGTGTATCGTGGTATTGTATTTTTTTATTTTTTAAGGATTAGTAAGAAAAATATCAGGACTAGTTGGTTGTGAGTCGGCCAGTCCAACGGACTGTCAGCTTAAGGCCTGATACTACAGCTAAGATAGGATTTTTTTTCAAATCTCTTAAATATGTCAAATTTTGTTATTGCACATGAAGAACATAAGTTGGGATGTTGAAAAAAAAGTTGGCCCCCCCTCTTTCCTTTGTTGCCATAGCAACAATAAAAAATGGCCGCCATATATAGCAAATATAGCCTATTTTGGAAACACTGTAACTCCACCAATAATTCAGGTATCAATGTAATTATTTTATTGCTTGTTTACAACACGTCATGTTGTGCAATGACAAAGAGAGAATTAAATATTTTCCATTATTTAATTTTTTAAATATTTTTTATATATATATTTTTTTAATCCTAAATTTTCATTACTTTTCCTAAGTTGACATCAAAACTATACAATAAAAAAAAGTCTCTTCGTTATTGCATAGAGAAGATAAGAAGGAATACAACAGTCAAAACTTCACTGATCTAGCATAATTATTGCCAGAGATATTATGTTTCCAAATTGGAAAAACCCCTTTTTCGGCAAACGGCTGTCAAAGATTGGGTAATGGTTAAAGGCATGATTACACACATAAATAGAGTATAGTATATTATAAGGAAATAATACAGTCTCTGTGTGCTTTGTAGCAACACTGGTGCTTTGTAGAACAATAAATGTACTGTATTATAAAATTTGGCTCCCCCCTCTTCCCTTCATTGCCATAGCAACAATCAAAGATGGCCGCCATATATAGCAAATATAGCCTATTTTGGAAACACTGTGACTCCACCAATAATTCAGGTATCAATGTAATTATTTTACTGCCTGATTACAACACTTCATGTTATGCAATGACGAAGAGAGAATTACAGTTTTTACATTATTTAATATAAAAAATAGTTATTTTGAAAAAAATCCAAAATTTTCATTACTTTTCCTAAGTTGACATAAAAACTATACAATACCAAAAACATTTCTCTTCGTTATTGCATAGAGAAGATAAGAAGGAATACACCAGTCAAAACTTCACTGATCTAGCTTCATTATTACCAGAGATATGATGTTTCCAAATTGGAAAAACCCTGTTTTTGGCAAACGGCTGTCAAAGACTGGATAATGCTTAAACAGACACAATATACTGCATTATAAGTAAATAATACAGAGTCTCTGTGTGCTTTGTAGCAACACTGATGTTTTGTAGAACATAATAATAAATGTACTGTATTATAAAATGTATAATTTGTGTTCATGTTGAACCAGGAGTTCGAACAACGACACGAGGAATGATCGATGATCAACACAAGTAGTTCATTGGAACCATGTTTAAAGATAAACTTTAACGAACAAACACGTGAACAGTCACTGTTCAGAAGCCTCCACCCATGTAGGTGCGACCCTCCCCATCCTCTTCATGTGCTCGTTGCCGCTTTCGGCCCTCGCCTTTCTCCTTCCTCCTTCCTCCTTCCTCCTTCTTCCTTCCTCCTTGCTTTCACACTCTCCTTGGAGGCTCGCTCAGCTTTCACAACACGCAGCCGGTCCCGGTTCTCGACGAAGGCTTGCGTGATTTCGTTTGCCTCAATAACAAGGAGATCCATCACCTTGGTGAGGTGGACTGCACCTTCGTTGAACCCACCCACGGCTGAGGCAACAGCACCATGGAGTTTGCGGTGCCCAACAAACACGGTTTTGCTGCAGCGGCTCCAAATCACGGAGTGAAGGCATTCGTTGCTGTTCTGTGTTTTACCCTTCAGCAACCTCTTCAACAGATTTGGGTCGCTCATGTGAAGGTACACGGGGACCATAGCCTCTGCGACATCGTACGCAATAGGGTGCTTGATGTGCTCATCATGTGAGCCCGACTCCTCATCCTTGGCGATCGCTCGCTGGTAAAAGCACCATGAGTCTTCCCCTTGAGGGCATCGGGTGTGGTGGGGCTCCTCATCGGTGGTCATGCAATGAAAGAGAGTCGCCCACATTCTGGTTCGCATGCTCTCGACATCCCGGTTGACGTCTTGTGTGATGGCATAGCGGTAATAATGCTGAAGTCTAATCGCCTTGTCTTTTGTCAGTCGTCCGTGACCACGCCCACCCAGCTTGTGTTCTTTTGTTAGCTTCAAGAGGGCCGTTCCCATTTTCTTGTGGGCGTGGTTTATACATCCTTCTTTGGCGATGGTGACGGGGCCATAGGGTGCCATGGTGACTACCGCCTGGTATGCCTTGGAGTCACCATCACCCAAGAAACCAGTGTACATACGGCCCACAGTGTCCACAGACCTCCCCCACAGCCGCTTTGCCGCTTCTACCTCCATCGCGTTGGAGCTACCATGGTAATTTATGGAGCAGTCCTCTTCATGGTCCAAATACCAGTGGTTGAAGGCAGCAGTGTCTTCACCAAACTGGTGGCACTTGAGGCTGCAGCTGTGACAGTAGCCAGACAACACCACATAGTCTACTACCAAACCTGTCACCACCTCGATCACTGCTGCCACACCGTACATGGACGTATGTCCACGCTTCTGCCAAGTACCGTCAAAACTGACAGTGACAGGCACAGGTTCTGTTGCTGGAAATTCAGGATCAAGCACTTGGTTCACCTCACGCACAATGGCTGCACTCCTCTGAAGAACGTCAGTAGTTGCCTCAATCTCCTTGCTAATGATCTTCTTCTCCTTCTCTTGAAATGTGGTCAGATGCATTGCCGGAATGCCAAGGATGCCACAAAATTCCTTCACTGCCGTGTGACCCAGTCCTAGGCAACTGAAGAACAGGACCATGGTATCATTGATGGTGAACGGGAACGTCTTGGTGCTGGAGAGAATGCGTGGTGAAGAGTATGTGCTGCCGATCTCATGATCACACTTGCAGCAAGCTAACTTTAGGTGTACTGCAAATCCCTTGTGGTCAGTGTCGATGGCGTTCAGTTGAAGAGCCTCAGAGTCGAGGCATTCTGGACATTCGACGTTCTTCAACAACGAGTTGACACAGTGTATGTCTGCAATACACCAGCGTGGAGATGGAGCTGAAAAAGTATTGAATAAAATGTATATGTTGTTATAAAAACATTCATGTATTCAATAAAATTGAAACAGAATGCAAGGAATCAACACAAGAATGAAGTGTAGGATAGTACCACTAGAAAAGGTACATTATATCTTGTAATAGTCCAACTTTTCACTATGCATGTCCAATGTGTCAATGTAAATACACATTTGATTTAATTACTAACTTCAATAAATGCACTTCTGATTTTAGGCAGCACTTCTTGTTATTATAATTTGTGGTATCGACATGCATAAGTTGTGATATTTACTTACTATTTAATAAATATTTACTAGTCAATACTTCCTATTACCATAATCCGTGGTATCAACATGTATAGCTAATGCATCATCTAAGTATTTATTTCCTAGTCAATAAATCATATTTACCAGTTAGTTCCTCCTATTACCATAATCCGTGGTATCAACATGCATAGCTTATGCATCATGTGGGCACTTATATGACTTATTTACTAGTAAGTAAACCATATTTACTAGTCAGTACTTCCTGTTACCAGAATCCGTGGTATCAACATGCATAAATTTTACCTCATACTGGCATTGTGCTTGCATTCTTATTCAATAAATGCACATAATATATATTATGTATTTATAAAGTTAGTAATGCATGCATTTTTAATGTATTTGCAAAAGAAGAATGCCTGTAAGTGTATTTTGATTTTTTCTATAACTACATTAAATAACTACTGTTATGTCTTATGATTAATTTACTAGTCAGTACTTACCATTTCCAACATCTGTGGAATGAACATGCGTTGGTTCTGCTTCTTCTTGGCCTCTTTTATAATCAGCAGTTTTCATAATTTGTAGTTTCATACTACTGCGTGAAATAGAAGTGTTGGCTAATATTTGAGCAGCCGTCTCAATCCCACCAGCGTCGGCATCTCCGCCCTCCCGCGACGCAGCTGTCAGTTGTTCCATCGGTGCTCCCGCCGCCAAACTCCAGTTTTTCCGCGCCATTTGCAGCACTTTCGTTTGCCTATGTTTGCTTTTACTGAATCTGTGCTTCGTATGAAATTTCATACGCTTACGATCTTCTAAACGATCAGTATCGTCAACACTCGCCATCGTAACTAAAAATTTGCCGCCGCGTCATGCGTTTGTTTACTGTCGGAAGTAGCAACATGTTGCACTGTGAGTAAAAATCACTGTCGGCAATGTCCATATAAGGCAACGTCCGGCAGCGAAGTGCTACGGGGCATCCCGATGATGATGCATGCCATCTTTCTTGCCAAATAAGGCGATGCTCGGCATAAACTAGCTTGCATATATTACTCTATACGCCGAATATGGAGAAAAGGGCGGACCTATGACCAAGATTAGCAGACAGATGACGTGTTGTCATTTACTGTGGTACCAAACAAGATGGCGAACGATGTATGGATGGACACGTTGTCAGGGCTTGAAGTTCGACTATTTTCAAATGTATTGCCGTCGTTTGGCCACAAGTTGGATTTTAAATTATGACAGGTACACTTTATTAACGAATAAACGTTGTTTAGCCACATGTTTTTGTGATAAAAGTGAACTTTATTCATAGTTAACATACAAAACACCAAGGATATGACACCATCTCATTTTCACAAATTTTATGAAAAATCACGATTTTAGTACCCGTCCGTGTCAGGCCTTAAGCCATCATGCACCCTGTGTTACGGGAAGAGAGTAGGCCCCTACACATCAAACGTACAATACTATATGGCTATTTGATAAGTTTCCTGTGGTGATTATTACAAACAGATGTGAACATTTTCATCAAATACATTCTATATACACATCAAATGCCACTGATTGATCACAGTGGTACTGCCACCTAGCGATCAAATATTTCTGCCCACAAACCAATTCTGCAATCGATTATCAGTCAGTTTGGCCAAATCGATGATTGATTATGAAAATCGAACCAATTCGTAAGACTAAGCAGCACTTACTCTGTGTCGTGTCGGACGCATGTGTCTAGGAGAAGCACGTGGTTGCCGATGAACCAAACAAGGTTGGAGAAGTATGGCACAGCGGTCTTGTCTCGGATATACTTCAGCATTGATTCATCCTCAACTAGAGACAGACAGGGCAGTGAGAGGAGAGATCACTAGAAGCCACATCCAGGAGTCATACCAAATCTCTGGTGTGCATTTCAAGCCATTGCAATAAATACATGTAGATGCTTTAACCTGCTTTCGTAAATTATCATTGTCAATTGTTTGTCCAAATAGTTTGTGTAAACCAGCTGCTATATGTTTCAGGTGGTAGGAATGTGCTTAGATAGTATTTAGAATTAGACACATCTGTGATGACATGTTTCACTTGCCGACAGTATTGGCAGGTCTGCATAAAATACACTGAAGATAGTTTTAAGACATATATATACAAAGTTAAAAAGCCAAAAGCCTTCGTACAAACAACAGCAAGCCATAGCCAATTGTCTGCCAAACACTTGCTGGGCTACAAAATGACAGACAATACAATGCAGATTGAGCATGCTAGTTGCAGATAAGCACACGTTACTCCAGTAATGCACAGTGTGTTGACCACTCCAAGGTATAGAAAGGACAGATCCAGAAACTGAAGTCTCAATCATAATTATGAATGAATCCAATCACACTTTGCTTCACCAACTACGTTTGTTTACAGATCACATTATTAGGGTGACATGACATCGGCTAGATAATCTTTCCCGCATACATTTTTTGCAAAGACAAAATTGTGCTTATGGTTTTGTTCCACAGAAAAACTTCCGCAGCCATAAATATAACAAAATATATGAGTTTCACATAAGTGTGTGTCAGCCATCTTGTAAGCTTTCAAGACAAACCATGGTTGCTAGGCAACTAGTGACATTATCACATGGATATATTTAAATTTGCAGGTAATCTGACAAACAACTGGTGACATTTATAATGGTTTTATGATAAAAAATAAAACATTGTACTCTTAGACTAGTTTGCTTTGCCTGGATATGAACTGGACTGCACCATAACTTTTTTTTACCAAACTTTAGTGCACTGACTAATTCGTGCAACAACTCAATTTGGTGAAAAAAAGTGAACTGAAAACAAGCAACTTCAGCAAGTTTATAATTCTCTTCAAGTAAGGACAGTGTATGAAGATAAGCGAGTCTAATGAACAAGTCTCCACAACAACAGATACATGTACATAACATGTGTAAAAACATATGTATATGAATGACATGCGCACAAGCACGTGAATACACATTCTCCTGCGCTAAGGCACACAGATAAGCTGCAGGAAGCTGACGTGAACTAGTCTTACATACCTACTGGTCGACCAGAGGCGTCCAGTAGGGTAGCACTGACACATGCTTGCAAGGCAAACAAACACATCAAGTTTCTCATAACTCGTGATCATGCACGCTGAATTATGTTCAGTCTACCAATAGGTAGACACTTCCACATTTGAACAAGATTTGCACAATGAAATATATCATAAATCTAACTATAATCAAGCTAGCACAAGTATGTTGGTATTTTTTTATGTTTCTCTTAGATGATTTGCATCTCGGGCACTAACATTTTAAGTATCCATCTACGATCCCTTGAAACAAAAGTAACTTTTATTTTTTTGAAATATCATGTAGGTTCTTACATCAAATAGGCTGGCAACAAATACAGGTGGAAGATGGGAGGTTGGCCTTCAAACCTGGTGGTAGATGTGTGGTTAGCTTAAAAAAACAGGAAGGAGAAGGAAGGTCGGCCAAAAAAATGTGGGATTTGGGAGGTTGGCCATCAAAATGGTAGTAGATGGGTGGTTAGCTTCAAAAACAGGAGGGAGAAGGGAGGGCAGACTCAAAAATGTAGGATATGGCAAGTTGGCCTTGGGAGATGAGATGGAAGATTGGCTACAAAATCAGGTGGGAGACACCAGGTTAAGACCTCTTCCACACTTCCCTGTGGATTCTCAACCAACATCACCATGTTCAAAATGAGAACATGTAAGGAAGATTGCTATGGACCAGCTTGCCTTCAAGTTCCACCGATACTCCTAAAATATGTCAAGAAGGTGACAACACATCTGGATGTTCACTAGCATGCAGGGTATGTCCTGTCACATGACCAAAACTAGTTGTGCACAGGTTCAGAACTTGAGAAAATACATCTAAAGATGGCACGCCAAGGGGTTAGGAATAGTTTGTCCTATGGTACAAACCTTTGAAGACATTCAGGGTGATTGTCCTCACTGCAATCCGTACCATGTTCTCAGGGTGATTAAAGAACTTTATTGCCTCCGTATACAGCGCAAAATCATTGGTATGCTGAAAGAAGATATGTACGTATATTAGTTTGTAACATGATCATCTTGCAGTTTTGTTTTGTTTACACTGATCTATGATGTATACACAAAACGTGTGTGTGTATGTGTGATTGTGTCTGAGTGTATGTGCATGTGTGTGTATGTGTGATTGTGTGTGCGTGTGTGAACAGTGACAGCAACAAATACTTTTAAAAGTTGTTAATTAACTGATCATTGTAACAAAACTTCCACACATCACAAAAATGTGATTTTTGCAGCAGTGAATTTCTGTGACAGAAACTAGTCACTAAAAGAAGCTCTACAAATAAAATTGTCATTTTCATCGACGCTTTACATAAATTTTGTGTAAACATTTTGCCTGTGACTTGTGGGATGCGACGAATGGCAGCTTACCTCGTTGTAGAAGAAATGCACGGTGTGTTTGTTGAGTTTAAGTGAGAGACTCTTCAGGAACGATATGTAGTACGCCATCACCTAGAGGAAATGACATATAGTTACACACCACCAAAGTGACATAGTTACACACCACCAAAGTGACATATAGTTACACACCACCAAAGTGACATTGTTGCTACTACTGAATACATTTGAGAGATCAGCGATATCAAATGTGGAATCAACTTAAAATGAGAGCAACTGCAAATGACTTCATTAATGTGTTTCAGTAAATGTAGTGTCCTTCAATCCAACTTCTGCAAATCCGATATGTAGAAACTTTGTGACATAAATCATGTTTTCCTAGTTGCAAATTATTTATTATATTGTTTGGTCTGCCAGTGCATTAGTAGGACAAGTCCCGCTGAACCTCAATATCCCGAGGGACACTGAAACATTGAGAGGGACACCGGTCTGGGTGGGACTTGTCCTACTAACACAATGTCAGACCAAAAACACTGGAAAATACCTCACCATGTCACCATGTTAAGTGGAGGACATAAGTAAATAAGTTATCATATTGAAGTAAATCATTTATTTTTGCAATCAACGAACTTTCAAAATCAAACATTTTCAAGGTAAATTTCAGAGTGTATGAGACATTAACTGTTAACAAGTACATGACACTGAGGGATCACGTACTGAACACTGAACATTAAGTGTGTACACATTAAGGGTAGCCACTACTCGAAAACGCCCATATAACCAATATGCCATATCTCTGTTAATATTGAACATATCATAACCAGATTTGGAGCACTGATTAGAAAAATGAATGGTATATTATTTGTGAAATATGGGCATGTTTGGTTGTGTATTACCATGGCAATGAACATTTCAAGTGAGATGGATTTTCACATCTCTGAGCCAACAACTGTATGTGTGATCATGCAACTGTCAAGAATCATTAGCTAGAATACTCCTTTGTGCAATAAGGTGGTTTTGGGCAAGGATATCTGACTTCACCGACTCTTGTTCAGGTTTGTAAATTTTTTAAGACGTCATGAAAAAAGCTCAAACCTAAAGTCCCAACTCACAACAGTCATTGCAGTCAAACTTCCTTGCCCAAAACCACCTTATTGCACAAAGGAGTATTCTAGCTAATGATTCTTGACAACTGCATGATCACACATACAGTTGTTAGCTGAGAATAATTTTCAAGGATGCATGCCCCTCTATCACACTAGAAATGTTGATTGTCATGGCACTGCACAAGCAAATGAGCCCACTTTCCACATATCATGTACTATTTATTTAACTAATTAGTACTACAAATTTGGCTAAGATATGTCCAGTACTAATAGAGATATGGCCTATGGCCGTTTTCGAGTAGTGGCTACCCTTGAGCTGAAGAATTTGTATTTGTACTTATATGAGAATAACACTGAAATGGTACATACCTCTTCATCAGAAAAGTCAAACTTGTGCAATATTATCATGTTGATATGGTTGTTTGATAAAAGGAAATCTGCAAACAAATAAGATAATATGACACAGTTACTACCACAACAATTATGTAACAATGACACACCTAGATATTATATCTATTCAACTTCAATAACCCGGTTACTATGATTGCTTTGTTTACCTACTTTATCAGTACTTGTATACCCTCTAGTACTAGTAGATGTCTGTCAAATTACAACTTAGAGCATAGTTTGGTGAAATAAAATTTCAGACATTTTAGCAAATATTTCTGAAAAGCTAGAGCCAATTTCAAGATGTCGTTTAAGACTCCATAGTGTGTACACACTTTGCACCACAGTGTGTACACACCTCGCACTACAGTGTGTACACACCTCGCACCACAGTACGTACACACCTCGCACCACAGTGTGTACACACCTCGCACCACAGTGTGTACACACCTCTCACCACAGTGTGTACACACCTCGCACCAACAATGTGGGTTATGTAGCTCTTGTTAACAGATTAAACTGATCCTGTCGGTTCCTCAAGTTTTAATATAACATTCTCAATATTAGAATAAATATGTTGAATGTAGAATATACCGTACTGACTGTATGAATTGGGACACTTAAACATAATTAAATTTAATTATCAGCTGTCCCAAAACACTTGGTGCACAAAAATAATTCACAGATTCATTGTCCCAATACTTAGGGTCATGAATGAATCCTGACGTCATGTCGTCCGTTTTATTATCCTGGTGTTAGCCTGGCTTTGTAACTTCACCATGGTTACCTCGTCTATTATCCTGCTACTAACTATTTTTTGAGTGGCTAAACTATCAAGTGTACATCGTTTTATAAATTTAGAACAAATGTTTTTGTCAGAAATTTTATATTACCCCGAAGAACGGCAATAAGTGTCAATTGACTTGAAGTCTGCAACTTTGTATGCAATCAGAGCATCTGCCAATATAGCAAGTGCCTCAAAGGGTGGCAAGTGGGGCAAGTTATTGACATTACCTGATTAGAGTTGCACTAGCAGTTAACTGTGCTTTGATGTGGCAAGTGGCAACAATTGTGTCAGGATACCTGGACTGCATCTTCCAAGCTATAATTACACCTAGCCTTAGTGTGGAAAGTGTCAACAACTGTGTCAGGGTACCTGGACTGCATCTTCCAAGCTATAATTAGACCTAGCCTTAGTGTGGAAAGTGTCAACAATTATTTCTGTGTAGTAGGAGATGATATTTCCAGCTATAATTATAACAGTACAGCTGTAGCCTTGGCCAATTTTAATGAGCCAGTCGGCCAGCAGGTCCCTGGGCCCCTGCTTAATTCAGATCCTGAGTTATTCTTCGAATTCCTACTAAACATACTGCGGATTAAAACATCACCTACGTGTGAAATGATGTGCAAGTCTTGGGATAATGCAGTCAAGAAATCAAGCAGTCTTGTAAATTTGTAGCCAAACATTGGGGAACTGCAACTAGGATTTTAGATGCGTATTGTTACATTTCCTAAATGTATAAGGCCAGATGGTAGCTGAGAGAAGGGTGAAACATTGTTGCTGGTCCTACAGTTACTTCACCCAAGTCTGCATTGTTTACATCACAGTAGCTATGATTGTAATACTCTTTTTTTATTTATGCATCTGTATCGGGGAAAAAAGTGTATACATGTATGCTCATTAGAAGTATCAATAAGTGGTGACCCAATACATATAGAAAAAATAATTACATTTATAAAGCTGTCCCACAACATATGGTACAAACAAATAATTATTTTCTAGATTTTTAGGGTGTCCCAAAAATGTGATGTCCTAATACATACGGACATTAAGGTAGTGTATAATGCCCGCCAAATTGTGTTCAAAACTCTAAAACCTGCTTGCAAACTGAATATTTAAACTGCAAAATGTTCAAATTGTAAACAAGACATTCAGACTGTAAACACCTGCTATTAGCAATGCTGTGGTCGCTGGGTTAACTGTGAGACCCTCTGATATTCGGCGCAATGGCATTTTCCCACATTCAGCAAAACCAATTCAGCAAACTTTCTGTTAATTATTACCACCATGGCTGACTTTTAAGTGACACCTATATGTGGACCGGTGACATGCATGCACATGATGCGTGCGTGACTTACAGAGCGATGTTTCGTTGCGGATGTTCTCAAAGAGGATGTTGAGGGTCTGCAACAACTGGATGCAGATGAATGTGCCCGTTTTCTGCTGCATGAAGGTCGTGAAGAACGACAACATGTTCTTCTCAAGGAAGAAACTAGGGCAGAAACAAACAAGATTATCAGCAACTACAAACTGGTGAATTAAACGTATGACAGTTCCTTGCGTATTAATATTTACAACTCATTCTTAATATTAGAATAAACATCTTGAAAGTATACCTCTCGCCAAATTTTAATAAGCCCGAAACAGTTGTTGTAATTTGAAAGTTGCAATCGCGGAATGTTCAAATTGTAAACTATATTCAAGTATTATTATATATTAATTATACAGCTGCTACTGTATGTAAGTGGCACGCATCCCTACCCTACCTTTGCAGTTCATGGTTCCCACACACCAAACCACAAGTTGGGTGAAATACAACTGATTCACTTTACTTCCTTGCTAATAATTACTTAGAACACAACAGACAACCTCCCTTTAAAAGGGATGGTATCATCATCACTAACGGTAGGTCAAGTACATAACTGATTATGGTGACTTAAAGTTTGATTGTTTTTCACATAATAAAACCATGTTACACAGAAAGAGTTCGAACTATAATAATTTTTTTAATATACTTATTCTAAAATCTTGACTACCCCAAAAAACATTAAAACTATTTATGTCATTATCCATACAATTTGAATACCTCAGACTGAATACCTTGCATCCATTGCCTAGTGACTGGGAATATAATTTATAGGTGTTCATGATTAAAATGTTCATAATATGTTTATTTTGTGATCCCAGTAAGTCTAATCATAATAAACTTTGGTCACAGAGTACTTAAAACTGTCAACAGCTGTTTGGGTGTACTGAATAATAAGGTTGACTGGTCATGAGTTAAGAATTGATCTGCCATTGTCAACAGAAACCATGTACACAACTAAAGGTAAACATGGTGTGTTGACTGCAATTGGAATAATTAATTGTAGATTAGTCTGCGATACATATGTATATCATACCAATGGAAGGATTGTGTGATGATAAATTTAGATTAAAAATGGTGTGATTTGAAACTGTGGAATGAGAGGTAAGGAGATCGCAGACAAGTTATGGTAGAAACAATAAAATACAGAGTACCAGTCCCAAGGCCTGACTCATCCCGATCTTTTGGGAAAAACAAGAAAACAACAACATACTCGAATACGGTGCTGTCATTCTGATCACCCCAGATGACCATTTCAGACATTGACCGGAGAGTCTCAACAAGCAGTGTCTTGTTGTGCTCTGTCACTGTGTGGTTCTTTGACAGCACCGTGTACAGATATCTGCAACAAATATGATAGTTTTATAAAATAAAAAGGTACCCAAACTGATCATTTTTATTGTCAAATTGTGTTATAAAAAGTAAAACCACACAAGTTTCCCTACTGTTGGGACTGCACAATATGAGTTTGGTAAGAGCAGGTTGACATTATGGAGAATGTCATTATATAAATAGATGTGGATACTCACCAAGTGGTGCCATTTATTATAACGTGAAAGTAAAGATAAGTTCTTAAATAGCACATAATCTAGTCCTCAGGACTGCTCAAAGCACTTTACACCCCGGCAGACATTCAGCCATGCTGCAATTAATGAGCGAAAACTATTCGTACACAAATATCCACCACTGTCTACAGCCTGGTACTCATTCATAAGGCTGAGTGAACTGAAGCAATGTAAAGTAAACAAACTTGCCCAAGGTTCGACACTGCCACACAACATTTGAACCCGTATTCTCTCAGTCGAGAGCTCTTACCGCTGTGCTACTGCGTTCCACATTACGAGTGGTTACATTGGTGTTTGCTAGTTGGCATTGTTGTATAAACTATTCTAGAACATACTGATTAAAATATAATTTGAACATCTCCTGTTTTATTTGGATATTTCAGGATGAATTTATAATATTTATAATATTGATGACATTACCAAACAAGGGAGGTTCAGACTTTAAGTGTATGGTATGTATACAGGGGTTAAGTTGTGGTTAAGATGACATCGCATCTATACAAATAAGTTTTTTGTACTTAAGTAAATCATCTCAAGTAACGGTATTCAGATCTATATGTATGTCACATTTAAAAGGTCTAATGTACTTGTTGCCAAGTATCCAGACAACTAACTAAAATGATCTTAACAATGTCTAAAGTCCTACAAAATAATCAGAAATGAGTGATGTGAGGGGCAAGAAAGAGGACCCTACGTATGCTATCGTTCAGGGGAATGGCTGCATGAACTTGTTCTTATTTTCTCTAATTCTGAGTGTGTGGCTTTGTTGGTAGATTGACATTGTTTTCTAGGTCCATTTTTCCCAAATGTTGATTCCATTGGTCAAAAGTTTGAGGTGAGCTCATTTCCATCTGTTTTCGAATGATGGCCGTCCTAAGCTAGATCTTCAATTGATCTTTGTGACTCTTTGAAACTCCATTATTTCATAAAAATATCCATAGTCAAGTGTGTGTTTTCTGCAACTGTTCTGAGCTACATAAACTGTCGATAGATCAGTTGGGTACATTTCATGTAATTTGCATTGTGAAAACCTGCTCAGATATACATCATAAGACATAACAAACATCATGTGTGAATAATGTATGTGTGTATATAGTGCCACATGGGATTTGGTCATTTCTTGGTAATCATACTGAGAAGATGAGGGAATGCGAATGTTGCAGTGACGTCACATAGCATTGGAATCATTGGTTATATCAGGAAATGTAACATCGCATCACTCTTCTTCTCCAGACTTCCGATGAGATTGAGGATTATAACGTAGGGCAAACAAATAAAATGATAAATTGTAATGTAAGGTATAGGCCTTATAGTTATACAATATTATATACAACTTTCATTCTGGGACCCATGTTTTAAATAAACGTTAACGAGAACCCATCCATGGCCATATCACGTACACATCTGGCGAAAAAACGATAATTGGTGAGTAGCTGTCATATGACACTTCGAGTTTTGGCACTACGATTGCTAAACAAAACAGTTCTGTCCACACACACGACACTCTTGTCATTCAAACCCACATTACTTACTTCAAATGCTCTAAAGAATGAGGATTTTTTGGCTTCCCTCCACCGCCAGAAAACCACCCCTTCTGTTTCGGAAACATCGTATACCGTCTTGTCGAAAGGCTTATACTCTAAAATTGACAAAACGCCCAACATCCGTCAACTATTACCCCCGTCTTCCCACATTATTGCAAGTCGAGAGCGGAAGTGCGTGGGCATATATCACTCACGTTCATTGGTTAATACATCAAAGAGAGACCCAATCACAAACGGTTGTACACAGTAAACACGTCAATACCATGGCATAGGTACAAGTCAACACGGACTTTGCTTTTGACGACGAACATGGATTTATTAATCGTCGACAGCGGCTAACCAGCCGTTGACGTGTCTTTATCGTAGGTGGTTCTACATAAGCAGGGTGTGTTGATGATAATTGGTTTTCAGCATTCTGATCATGTCAGTTTGAAGGCGCATGGCCGGCCTGGACCAATCCACTATCGAGGAATGGGGGTGTCAGGGTATAGGGGATTGAATGGGCCGTGCGGAGATGTATACAATGTTGTATATTGAGTGCGGAGATGTAGTGAATGAATGTATATGAATAAAATATGAATATTTACAAAACAGTCTTTGTTTCAGTGTCGTTGGATTTGGACGGCGGCCTTGCTTGTTTGTGGTTCAAATAAAGTTTCTTTGTTCAATAATTATGTGGAGTGGATTTAACAAGATTTAACAAGATTGCCACCCAGAGAATTAACTCTAGATAGATGGCAGGTGGACAAGGAAGCCCTTTGGCTTTGGCTTATCGAGAGTCCGACCCTTTTATCTATGTGTATCCCGCCCGTCTGAGGTATGTGTCGATTTTATTTTTAAACATATTCACGCTACTAGCACCCACACAATCAGCAGGTAATCTGTGCCAATCATTTACAGTCCTTTGTGAAAATGAAAACTTTCTTATATCCAATCTACTCTGCTCCTTTGCTAATGCAAGTTCATGTCCTCTAGTCCTTCTATCTTTCTTAACTGAGAAAAACATATTTCTATCAATATTTTCATAACCCTTCAATATTTTAAACACTTCTATCTGATCTCCTCTCAATCTCCTGGCCTCTAGTGTTGTTAAACCGCATTTTTTTAGGCGTATTTCGTAACTAAGATCCCTCAGATTTGGTATCATTTTAGTTGCTCTCCTCTGCACTCTTTCTAGCATATCTATGTCCTTACTGCGATATGGCCTCCACGCTTGAATACAATATTCTAAATGAGGCCTAACTATTGTTTTGTACAGCGGTATTATTAGCTCTTTTTCCTTATACGTTATGTTTCGCCTAATTAATCCAAGGATTTTATTTCCCTTTGAAGCTGCAATTCCGCACTGCTCTGAAACCTTCATATCAGCACTAATGGTTAACCCTAAGTCCTTTTCTTTTACAGTAGTACTTAGTGTAGTACCCCCCATTGTATATTCTACCTCTTCGTTCCCATGTCCTGTGTGGAGGCATTTACATTTCCCAAAATTGAACAGCATTTGCCACTTTTCAGACCATTTGATCAACCTGTCAAGATCATCTTGTAAATGATGTCTATCTCCATCACTTTTAATCCTTCTAAACACTTTTGTATCATCCGCAAATTTCAACACCTTGCTTGTTATTTCATCATCCAAATCGTTGATATATATTAAGAATAATATAGGACCTAATACTGATCCCTGTGGTACCCCACTCAATACCGATTTCCAGTTTGAATCCTCCCCATCAACTACTACACGTTGTCTTCTGTCAATCAGCCATTGTTCTATCCAGTTTATTATACCATTTCCTATTGTTTGTGGTTCAAGTAAAAATAAAGTTTCTTTGTTTAATAATTATGTGGAGTGGATGGAAGTGGCCTTGTTTGTGGTTCAAGTAAAATTTTAGGTGTTACATATATGCGGGTTTTGACTGCTGAATCGAATATCGAAGGTAGCAAAACTCTTCCACAAATATGTGGTTAGTTCTGAAGAGAACTGTTTGTGTCGTAGTGGCTCTGAAAAGAGCCGTTTTTTGTGACGCCTGCTTCAAAAGCGATATATCTGGGAAATGTGGGTGCAGATGTTGCGGTATGCGTTCGTGACGTTTCCTCCGAATCGATCCATCCACATCCTCTCGTCCAAATAGCTCGGCAGCTGTTCGGAAGAGACTCCTTTCATTGCTTTGAATTTCAACTTCGCCCGAGCCCAGTAACTCTCGATGGCTTGCGTGTGGACGCCTGTTACTGGGTCGACGAAGTTGACGCTGTGGTTCACAGTAGCGTACGTGAAGTTCACATCGTGTTGTAGCTGACGGTACGCGGCCCACTGGTCACTGTGGATGATGGAGCCTGGCTTCACAACTCGCTGGATTATCGGCAGCAGTGTGACAGTTCGTCTGTCACCAACAAGTTCCATGTAGCCAACGGATGGCGTAGTTGAGGTGTCGCATATTTAACAATTCCTTACATGTTATATTTTCGCACCTTTTATTCATGCCATTATCTTTTCACACCGTGTGCGGCTTGAGTCTAAATTCACAGCGGTGAGCATTAACAGTATAAAATCCCTCCGATACATATCAAACAAAAATAAAAACAATTCATAACATGTTATATTTTCGCACCTTTTATTCGTGCCATTATCTTCTTTTCACACCGTGTGCGGCTTGAGTCTAAATTCACTGCGGTGAGCATTAACAGTTTTGTGAAATCTGCTCATCACACAAAGACAACAATCCAGGTAGACGGACATGTTCGAGCACGTTCTGTTGAAATGTAACACGATAGTAAAAAGTTTGTGGAAAACGATCATCGGTGCATGACACATTTTATATGAAATATAACATGATAGTAAAAAGTTTGTGGAAAACGATCATCGGTGCATGACACATTTTATATGAAATATAACATGATAGTAAAAAGTTTGTGGAAAATGATCATCGGTGCAAGACACATTTTATATGAAATGTAACATGATAGTAAAAAGTTTGTGGAAAACGATCATCGGTGCATGACACATTTTATATGAAATGTAACATGATAGTAAACAGTTTGTGGAAAACGATCATCGGTGCATGACACATTTTTTATTCGGCGTCATCCCACAGACTCGGCGTCATCTCCGCACCGTCGAACACACCTGCACACGGCCCATTCATTCCGGACGCATTTTTTAAAACATATTTTACAAATCTGAAACAAAGACTGTTTTGTAAATATTCTTATATTTTATTCATATACATTCATTCACTACATCTCCGCACTCAATATACAACATTGTATACATCTCCGCACGGCCCAATCATTCACTACTAATCCCCACGAATTCACTATACCCTGACACCCCCATTCCTCAATAGTGGATTGGTCCAGGCCGGCCATGCGCCTTCAAACTGACATGCTAACCTGGGCGATTACGGATTTTATGCCTTGGCAGCAAGTTGGGAGTTGGCCTTGGGTAGGTACAAATTCAAATACGTAATTTTTTCAATTAAATGGTTCCACAATATAGAGTTTGTTATGAAGTTTATGACAGTTTTTGTGATATCTTCATTATTTCCGACGTAATTCCACTTTTCTTATTTGACCTATTTACAGGGATTAATGGCATGATTGACCTACAGTTAATTAGGAAATGGGCATACCAATCTTAAGAATTAAAGAAATTGTTAATAGATCAACTTGAAATGTTATCAATTATGCATGACATTAGTTTAATATTTTCCTAATTAGTTGAACAATTTTAAACGCTTAATTCATTAACGAGGATTAACAGTATGAAAAATGTGTTAATACAACAATCTGAATTCAATGTGACTTTGTAATAAAATGCAAGCAGACTAATTGATGAACATTTCTGTAATTAGTATGCCACAACAGGTAAATAAATATAAAGGGAATTAAATGGATAAACATTACCATAGAATTAATATTAAGAACATTTATTATAACAGATTCAAACATAGCGGCAACATTAATAATTTCATGAAACACTGGATGCATATAATGCAGTGCAAATGTATTGCATAAATGTTCATATGTCCAAGGATGCATGTCCAATGCAACATTATAAAGTCCTGCAGATGTTCTGTAATTCAGGCAGCACAGCAACATGCAAAGTCCTGCACGTACAACAACAGTTGTAGGCCTATACAGTGCACCAATGTTTGTAAAGTCATGTAGTTATAACGAGTAAAACGTCTTGCAGGTAAAAATCATTTGTAAATCTTTGTCTAGTAATTATTTTCAACTCTTGCGTAATCTTGCATTATGTCTGTAATTTTCAGTTGAACAACTGATGTATAATGAATTTTTTGCATGAGGAGCCACATCAGAATATTGTCCAGAGAGAGGATCATCTCAAATCAGCTTCATGCAGCATTCGTTTGAAGTTTCCGTAGCAACAGTGAATTTGTGTGAAACTTGCTTTTAAGAATTCATTGCAACTTGAGGTGTGCAGTAATGTTCTTCACTTTTAAAGCAGTCTTTTTGCATGTAGTGGGACTTGCAAGCGTATCAACTGATGTGTAGAGATGTTGACACCAGCCACTTGCAGAGATCAGAAATGCCAGCTGTTGAGGAAGAACTGACCCATGCCAGCATCAGTTCCAGTCGTTGGTGTAGGCCCACGTCTTGAGTTAGGCACAGTCTTGTGCGTTAATGAAGAACTTTTTTGAAAAGTAGGTTTATGAAAATGGCAATTTGGAGAGAACTCTGAGAATTTTGAAAAGTAGGTTTAGAAAATTGCATTTTTAAACAGTACTTAGAAAATAACATGAGCCGACCGATCGACCATTGCAGAGTTGCCATTCTGAAATGAAAATGCATAACAGTGAATTGTATGCACATTCTAGAGAATATTATGAACAGTAGATTATCACACTGTTCTTAGTGCATACAACATCGATATTATTTCAATGTTGTGATTCACAAAATAAATAATATAAACTACAACTTATATCAAGACTACCCGTTTGATCTTCCAACACTGAAACATGAAAGTCACACTGAATCACTTTATGGAAATGATGTGGTGTAGTATGAAAAAAGAAATGTCATAACTAGACATAAAATAAATTTGTTAATATAATATTAAAAAGTTAATTACATAATAATTAGTTATAACTTTAAGTACAAGCAATTCGTTTTATAGATTGAGATGGTTTCGGATTTAAATAACGATGCTATGGAAAGCGTCACTAACAACAGACACAGATTCAGTCAGCTTGTACACATTTTTCTTTAAACATTTAATTTTGGCATGTTAATATCAAACTAAAAACGGTAAATATTAATTATATATAGATCGTGTCACTGTTACAAGTGAACAATAACACCAATGATATGTGATGGTTGCGATGGATATGGATTTAATTAATGCTGCAAAAGCGCCTACTGATGCCAGCGTGATACAGCGTCGACTGTTGAAAATGTACGCCCAGAACGCCAAAGTTGCCCACATCGGTGTGTTGCTCGGCAGGCACGTACACTTATGCAACATATATCATTTTAAAGCTAATATTTCAATCTACACTAATATCGCAATTTCATTACGTAATCTTTACATTTTATTTACGCATTTAGCAAGCATAGAAAACATTAAACTTCACTTACCTACACACACAAAATGCCGCGCTCAAAACGAAAAAGAAGTATTTCCATATGTAACAGAGTTATCCATTGGTCGATTCCATGCTCGAACGTCATGGTGACATCATTTGCATAGCAGCAGCGACATTTTCTGCGACCATGTGAACTCTGACGCGGCGTCGGCGTCATTTTCATTCACAAGAAATGGATCAGTTTTGGCCACTAGAAGGAAATACGCCACCTAGCGGATACTGATATCACTGGCCTTGGGCTTGGCCTGGGCCCTTGGCCTTGCCCGCCCCTTGTTTTGAGTTTGATACTTGTCACTTGACACTACACTAGTCTAGCTCTAGCATCTAGCCTGGGATATGGGCACCAACAAAGGCCAATGGCTTAAATCAGCCCATTAGCCTGTAAGTGTAAGTGTACTCTAGCAGTAGACCTGAGTGGTAAGCCTATTCAAGTCTATATAGCCAGGGTAGGCTAAGGCTGACAGCGCATGACACATAAAATAAATGCATGCAAGGCATGGGCATTTAATTTGTTTAAATGAGAAGTTAATTTTATAATAATTAAATCAGTTTAGTTAATTAATTTTCGACGAACCCAGAAATCTATTAATTATACCTTAACAAAGATTACCAAATTAACCCCACATATTTATGAGGTCAATTTACAGTAAATTGACCTCTTATTTATTTTGTTTAATTAAATAAATTTTAATTGAAATGTATACCGGACCATAATTTTACATGCCACATGGCTTAAATGAGCAAGCATGTTTCTAGTTGCTGTGTTACTTGATGTTTATGAGGTTTCCCTGCTAAAAAAATACTATGGTTTACTAAAGTAAATTTACTATAGTAAACTACAGTGTTTTTGCAGAATATTTTACCATGTTTTACCATAGTAAATACTATGGTTTACTATAGTAAATACTTCATTTTACTATGATGAATATCACATTTTACCATGGCTTATTACAGCGAATACCATATTTTACTATGATTTACTATGGTGAAAACATGGTAAAATGCAATATATTATGGTTTACTATAATTCACCATGATTTACTATGGATGTACCATAGTTTACCATAATAAACTGTAGTACATATTTAGCAGGGTTAGCTATTATATATATATATATATATACACACATATATATATAATCTAAATCCAATTTTACCATTTTTAAATGCGCAAATTTATTTTGTAAACAACCTATTTTATAAAAAAAAATAAAAACCACAAACTGTATGTCCAAAAAACTAAATTTGAAGTTATTTTTATCATGGGTGGTTCTTGACATAAGCCCCTTAATTGGTCTCCAGGTGGTCTCTCATTTGCTTATTCTAAATCATTGTAAACAGCTTCAGCAAATGGTTTTGTGACAGTTCAAAATAAAATTCTTAGCTATTCTGTAAAATTATACTCTGTAACAATTAAATTTGTGTTGGTATATCTAATGATCATATTCATGCAAAATTGTGCTTTTTGAAGCTGTCATGTTTATGCAGTCATTAGCAAATGACCGGAAGTGCACCAAGCTGCAAGTGCAAGTTACCAGCCTGAAATGTTTATGTTAGAGTGACAGAAGTTGACAGAAGCCATGAGTAGCCATCAACTTGGTATCCTACCACTGCCTAACTGTGGACACTCTATTCCTCTATTGTCTAGGTCTTGCCTCTGACAAATGGATGAATGACCAATCAATTCTAGTTACAGTGCTGCATTCTCCCTCTGATTCACACATGTATGCATTGAAAATGATTGAATGACAGCAGGAAGTGGGAGGAAATGACTGGGCAGCAATTACTTGAGATGTTGGGTACTCATTAATAATACATTTAAATTGCACACATAATTGAGAGTTAATTGGCAATTTGTCAGTTAAATTAAACCATTTTAGTAAAGGTAATTAATATAATTAGTGTAGCCTTTCTGGAAAAGTTCATTTAATGAATATAATTAAGTTAATATACAGTGCAACACGCTTATAACGAATTATTTTGTGGGTAGCTAACGAGTTTGTTGTATCCGTGAATTCGTTATATGCGTATACCCGTTTACCCGCTAGGTGGCAGTGTTGTGTGTGACAGTTTTAAAACTATTTGCCAGGTGTCTATCAAACGCAAAGATATTTTGTTGTGCAACGTTTATTTAGATGACACATAAGACAGTTATAAATGTTACTATTAAGTGTAGTTATATAACGGCATACGATCGCAGTCCACCATTTGTGAAAAAGTAATGAAATACAGTATGACATAAACACATGGCGAGCACGTCGCGTCAAAGCACACAAAAATAAGAACTGTGGCAGGATGGAGCCACGGTAACTACTTCTTCTTGTACAACACATACAGAATGTAATTTTAGGGTAGGTGTACATGCCAGTGCTACGGATTGTGACATCGAAGGGGGGTCTCAAAATATCCAAGTAATTAACTAACTGGATTAATTGCATGTGCATGAATACATTCACCTTTCTGGTGTGATCGTAAAAGTTAGAGAGAACTTTATTTGTTAATTATAGTCAGACAGATGGCAGTGCGACTATTTGCCCGGAGGATTGAGTCCTACCCAAGGCTGCGTGGATGGGCAACGCAGGGCTGGAGGGCCTACAGAGGAGGTACTGCAGTGGAGAATCACGGGGCAGTGTATGCTGTGGACCTGAGGAGTGATGTTGTTACCCAACCAACACAAGCCATGAAGGATGCTATGATGGACGCCACGATGGGTGATGATGTCTTTGGAGAAGATGCCACAATTAACAGTTAACTACATGATGCTTTTTATCAATATTTTTTATTTTATGTTAAAAACAATGGTCGTGGTGTATAGTTGTCCAGTTATTTCTAAGTACAAAAATTAATGCTTTCATCCGTTATACGTGATACATAAGTGCATGTGTTCGTGTGTGTGTGTGTGTGTGCGTGCGTGAGTGTGCGTGTGTGTATCTGTGTGTGTCTCTATGTGTGCATGCGTTCGTGTGTGTGTGTATGTGTGCACGTGTGTGTGTCTGTGTTTGCACGTATGTGTGTGTTTATGTGTGTGTGTGTGTGTGTGTGTGTGTGTGTGTGTGTGTGTGTGTGTGTGCCTCTGTGTGTGTGTGTGTGTGTGTGTGTGTGTGTGTGTGTGTGTGTGTGTGTGTGTGTGTGTGTGTGTGTGTGTGTGTGTGTGTGTGTGTCTCTGTGTGTGTGTCTATGTGTGTGTGTATGTCTGTGACTCTGTGTGTCTGTATGTGTGCACGTGTTATAATTATTGCTTATGTGGACAGTGCACCCAACGTTACACTTAATCTAAACTAAATCTAGATGTTCGTTTCAGAGCTGCAGTCAACAATTGCTGATATGTTCAACAAGGAGGCTGCATTGTTTGTTCCAAGTGGCACTATGGGTAATTTAATATCAGGTATGCACCATGCTCATGAATCCGTTCCAACTTAATTTTTCCTTACAAACACGCGGGAAAACATGGACGTACGCTTCATGTGCAATTATCAATTCTCTTAAATTAAAGTGATTAAATATAGATTACATTTCTATTTAGTATTTGTATATTTTTAGGAGCCAATACCTTCAGATCTGCAATTGATAAACCTTTCTGTGTATAATGCTGTAAGTGTTGTTATTGTGTGTTTTTAGTCCTTTGGCTGAAGGTCCAAGGGACTATTGCCATCACTCTGCGTCTGCCGTCCGCCATCCGCCGTTTGCTGCCATATCTCAGAAACCGTTCTGAGATATGGCAGCTAATTTTGCATAGACATATCTTAGGGCACTGCCACTATGCACGAAAAATCTGTATTTGATTGAATCATTTTAAGGGCTCCCTAGGGCCTCCAAGGACCCCAAAACTGGTAAAAATGTAACATTTGGCCTGTTTTTTCAAAAACTTTTCAACTTTTTTTCTAATTTTGCATAGATGTATCTTAGGGTGCTGCCACTATATACAAGAAATCTATATTTGATTGAATCATTCTAAGGGCACCTAAGGGGCTCCCAAAGTGCAAAAGTTTTACATTATCTAGTGATGTGGTTTTGAGAAGGGCCCTTGAGACCACCCCCAACAGTAGATTTTGTTTAATGTGCCACAAAGTCAACACCATGACTAAACCCTGCAGCCTTAGTGCTACTGTTCCATTGAGACCTTGACTAATCTTTAATTGGTCACAGCGCCCAGGCAGAGTAGACACCCCCAACAGTAGATGTTGCTTAATGTGCCACAAAGTCAACACCATGATTAAACTCTGCAGCCTAGTGCTACTGTTCCATTGAGACCTTGACTAATCTTTAATTGGTCACAGCACCCAGGCAGAGTAGACACACTTGACCCCTGTTAGACTGAACAGTTGCCTAACACTTTTTATTTTCAAAACTACTGATTTTATATAATTGCAAGTTGTGTTTATTTTGATGTTCATATAATTATTATAAAATGGTGTGACTGTGGTGTCTATTGGTTAAAGATGTATTGTCTGTATAAACCTGTAGGTGACAAACATAGAAAATTAATATTCTGTCACCTGTAGGTGACAAACATAGAAAATTTATATTCTGGACAACTGAAATATCCTACACTTTATTGATATCAAATGCATTCTACTGTTCTGTTTACGCTTGCCATGCCTTGTGTAGACATGGTACTGTGTAAATCAATTGTATCAATATAGACTAATAATTACAGATTCACAATATAGTTGACACCTGAAACAACCAAATGTCAACCATTAGAAGAGTTGATATAGTTCCGCTATACACAAGCAAGAAATCTGTATTTGATTGAATCATTCTAGTGTCATCAGCATATAGTAGAACATACATTTTCTACATCATCATCACTAAGGTTGTTGT
Organism: Paraescarpia echinospica; assembly: GCA_020002185.1. NCBI lineage: Eukaryota > Metazoa > Annelida > Polychaeta > Sabellida > Siboglinidae > Paraescarpia > Paraescarpia echinospica. The sequence continues at coordinate 13,178,993 of CM034535.1, read as the reverse complement.
AAATTTCACCAGCTGCCATGTCAAGTCCATTATAATTGTGACTAACAGTGTTCAACATTATTCAGGTAAATAGCAAATAACAAAGGACACAAGTTTTCTCCTTGCCATACCTCTACATCACATGAGAAGAAGGCTGACACAGCCTGGCCCTGATTTATACATGATTTAGCATTTTTGTATATGTTGTATACAACTTTCAACACATTATTATTAATACCGCATGAACTTATCTTAGACCACAGTGAGGACCGGTTTACTAAATCAAATGCTTTCTTATAATCGATGAAGGCACAATAAAGGCTTTTGTGTTGAGACAAATACAATTTAACCAATACCCCTGTCTGAACACTGCCTGTTCTTCACCTATTACATTCACTTTGTTTAGGTATGTGGTCAGTCTGGTGTTCTGAACAATCACTAAGGATTAATGAACACTTGTGCAGAATGTCACCCACTTGGCAGGTTTAATTGATCTATTCAGCAATGAGGACACTGCTTAGGCCTCACTCTGGACACTGTCACTCACAGTGTTATGTATTGTCTTAGTTGGTGCATTGAGCTAATCTACTTGACCATGAATCAGTGATGGCTCTGGTTGTGTATTACACCCAGCTGTGGAGCTACAATTCTCTGCCTGCTATTGTTTGATGGAAACTGTGACTAATCTGTAATTGGTCACTAGCAGTAGCTTGTGTCAACAGACAGAATTAAGCCACTAGACCCCTGTTAAACTGGACAGTTGCCTGTAGGTTTTAAACTGTGTCAAACAGTGAGTCTACCTTTTGCTCTCAAATAATCTGTCCTCTTAGTTTTACACATAAAGGCATAATCTGGCATAACTTGATAAGTCTTTGTAGCAGCACATTTGCACTTCCAGTGTATCATTGCAACATAACATACATATTACATACTGTATGCCACATTTGAATGTTGTGCATGTAATATTTCCATGCAATCCATTTGCATATATAATGTAAAACTTCAACAGCCGTTTTCTTCATTTTCAATTTTTGATCCCTAGCATGTTCAATGCTCCATAACTTTGCCAATTTTTGTAGCAGTCATATTTTTGAAACCGTGTAAAGCACCCTACCAAACCTTTACAAGGATGTAAGAAAACAATGTTACAATTTTTCCGACTTATCACTCATTCGGTCAGCCGGGGTCACATATAGACGTATTAGTCCAAAGGACTTCAGGGCCACTTGGACCATTTTTATCTTTATTTTGTATTATTATTTATATATGTATTGTTTAATTTTTGTATCAGTCCTCTTACTGGGTCTACTTCTTAGAACTGAAAAAATACAATAAAATATATGAAAAATTGGCAATTAATAAATTTGTTTAATGAATTGATCATATTCGTATTGTGTCCATATTGACCTTCAGGAAGCTATATCGGCCCTCGGCCTTGGGTCAGTATTGCTACCCTCAGGTCAGTATGAAGGCAATACAAATACAACAAATCAATAACATATATTATATTGTGACTGTTGCAGTATTGAGTCACTGCCATAGTCGTGGTCTGGAGGCTCTACTAGGAGACAAGTCCCATCTAATGATCTACGAACAAGGGGGCATGGCCACTGTAAGTAGGCAGAAAATTTGATAATTTAGGGGTTGTTTACAATTGTCAACATTTACCTATTTGAACAGAACATGCAAATGGCGCGTCAATTCTCGCATATTAATGCATGTGAATTGCATTTAGCCACAGTGATTGTAAATAAATGTTTGAGGTGTGTCATAACATTTATAAACCTGAATGTGACTTTCATTCTGGACATTTTAATGTAGTAATACAGGGGAGGGAGGGAGGGGGTCTAACAATGAGTACGCACTGTATATATATATATGTATATATATATATATGTCAGGGATCGATCTGGAAAAAGACATGTATGTCCCCTTTAGGCATATCAGATATAGAATTGTGTGCCTTTTCGAAATTTGATGTGCCACAAATCAGTTAATTAAAATTTTATTAATTAATTTGCATAATAATATGATTACTTAAATAACCTGGTAAATGTGATTTACTTATTTAATATTAGGCATGTAATCATGTTATTCTTTAACTTGTGTTGAATTCTATTTGTAATGTTGTTAGTTTAAAAATAGAGGTCTGTACCTGGTAGTACAACATTATTGATGACGTAGGGAGTTTGGGGCCTTATGCATCGAGCGGTTTGTGCCAGCATGGCTAAATGTGAGTGTTATATAAAATTTAGAAATAAAGAGCTGTTTTGTATTAACTGGTGACTTTGAAAATATTACAACTTCAGGACTGTCTATGCGACATATTTCTGGGTACAAAATATATAACCATCAATATCAAAGTGCTCAGAAATGTTCAGGTTTTTGTCAAAATCTGTAACGTTACAAAACTAAATACATTCTGGGTAGGTATTCCTCATTTTTCAATGACTGGTCATGCTACTACAGTCTACTGCTCAAAGGATAGGGAGATTCTAACTGAGAAATACGATGCAGCAGTTTGTGACACTGAGTGACAACGATTAACATACGAGAGAGCACCAACTAAAAATATTCAAAGAACCGTGTTGATTAAACATTAAAAAAACTCTTTGATACACCAATGAACATATGTATGGAATAGCCTCACTCAGTCTGTGGTTGAGATTGCATCAGTGGTCTTGAAAGGAAATTAGATTATAACTTGTGGGAAAATCACCCAATTAAATTAGCCAAATTAAATTATTCTATACAGTAAGACTATTACATGTAAGACTAGAACATAGCAGTGTCTTTTTTCCAAAGTTTATGACCCAAGGTGACGGGGGCATTTGTAACGAATGTACTATAAGTGAGCCTTGGTAACGGAGGCATGATTTGTTTATTTTTCGTTTATAATTTATAACTCCAATTGTAACATTTAGCAAAATACATGAATTTTAGAATGTGCATATTAATCAGGGAGTCACGGATGTGTACCTTGCCTTTATGATTATGTAACCGGCAGGGTTACTGAGCAATAAGTAAATTATTATTATTATTAATTTTAATCTATATTATTATTCCAAAACTCCAAGTACTCCTTTTGTTCTCATTACTTTTAATATGTTAAGTCTGTAGACGCTGCCTGAGAAAGCCATTAGGTTCTCTTCCCAGGCGGTGTCAGTTTCCCCAGCAGTCACCAAGTGAGGGTCATACCCCGGTCACTAAGCCATGATTAATTAAGAGACGCCATCACAGAGTTTCCCAGAGAAGTGTTTTTCCACGAGGTTTCGTGTTTTAACAGATATATAAACGCAAATGGAGATGTAAGGTGGGTGGATTGCACCAGGATATAACTGACAACAGATATATGTAATTATCACCCAATACTTGCTATTAATGTTACTTTTAAGTTCCCCGTGGAAAGGTCAGTTAATTGGTCTGTGTTGACAGTGTGGGCAGAATTTCCCCCAGCACTTACAGATGTTGTGTATTATTGTAAACAGGTTAAATTCCACTGTTTGGGATAAGGAAGCACTATCTACACAATTGCATGGTTCATGATAATCTAGTAATTAGCGTGAGTCTTTAATACTCAATAGGAGATCATTGTGTTGATATGTTCCCTGCTGAGATGTTGGCACAGTAGGCTGTGTGATGTGTCTGCAGGGGTGTCGGGTATCGCTATTCCCCAGGGAGTACAAGACAGCATGTTGACTGTCAGTGGATAGACGGACTGGACTGCCCATTGAGTTTAGCAGGGTAGTTTCTACTGAAGGGTTATTAACGCCCAGTGTAGTGGGTAACTTATATATTGATAGGATAGGTGTGTTTAATTAAGTTGATTTCTAATTGTTGTTAGCAAATACACTTACATGTACTTGCAAATCTAGACAACTTCAGCTTATACAGCTGTATATGTGACACTTAGCAGGTGTTCTTACAGCAGAATTACATATGCTATTTTAGTGCATTTTAAGGGAACCATTATGTCAGCATACATATAATTATATCGTGTTAGTCATTACTTGGTTTATTCATTTATAACTGATAATTGGCTGTGTATCAATTACTGAGTCTTGTTAGTTAGTGCAATGCTGTGCGAGTATTATATTTCACTTGCTGGTTTATTTACAGAGAGTGCATGGTGTGATTGCACTGAGCAGTGCTCAAGCACTGTGTTAGACTGCAGTGCTGCTGGATTTGGAATAAGCTGGTAATCTACTGTTAGAATGCAGGAGTAAAACGATTTTATATCGCAAAACAAGGTTCAGACCGGTTAAGTATTGCACCCTGATTTGAAATTATTTGTAGTGCCGAACTCATATATCAATGACTGCTCCCCGTCTTCTGTGTCACTCGAGCACGTGTATTTTTGCATTTTTCAAAGGGATGTCAGTTTTATGTAGACGTTAGCTACCCATTATTTTGACTAAATATATCTTGTTCTGTCTCTCGTAGTTGTGTGCAGCTATGTTAAAACAACAGTGTTTCCAAAACAGCTATTTTTACTTTGTACTTTCGACTGTGCCGATGACCTCTGGTGTGATGTCAGTGGCAACAAACGCTGTTCACAGTGCTTGTCTAAAGCTTATAAACAATGTCAACGACAGGCAAGGCACAAGGGTATTGATTAGACTGTTATCAGTGCCCAGTCACAGTGTAAGATGTGATTCAAATAACTCCATTAAGGCCATTGTTCGTGCGGCCATTGTCTGTATTCGGGAGCAGACCAGAGCGCTATTTGGGCCTCAAAATGCGCTAGGCCCAAGACGCAATATTTATAGCATATATATGCCTGGGGTGATGTGGAATGATTTCATTATCTCATCGACGTGTCAAATGTAGACAAAACTATAGTTAATAACGCCACATTCAAGATGAGTCCGGATTCTACACAAGTGCCCCTCAGTTTTCTCAGATTTCTCAGGCATGTTTTTGTATCCGTCTTTTGGGCACATGCGGCATTCCAGTGTATAACGTTTCCACCCTCCAAGGGAATCTCTGATATATAGGTAAATGTTGACAATTGTGAATGACCGCTAAAAAAGTAAATCTCAATAGAACTGTTATTCAGAAATGCAACGTTTGACAAAAATGCACCATTAAACATATACAATGAATAGTTTTTATAAAAAAAAACTGTTTGTTTATTACAAAAAAAGCATGTTGCGCATTGCAAACAATGGTATGTAACTTAGGAAAAAGTTCCGTCCTATGAAAACTCTTACATTCTTACTCTTAGATTACTGAACATTCTTCAGGATAGTTCTTTTTTTGGATATGCAAAATGAAAGTTTTTGATTTCTTACATTCTTAGGCTGGAAGTGAACCGAAAGAACAGAAAAATCTGGATACTTGCAAACATGACCTTATTTGACTTCGTACACTTTCTTTTATAAATTGATTGTTGTTCGCATGGAAATGCTTATAAGGACCAACTGACTGTTAAGTGCATGAGGGTTTGTTACTTTTCTATTAACACAATTTGTACCACTTTCAGTTAGGTGGCGTGCATCCGCGGACCATCCCCAATCTAGCAGACGGTACGTTTGACCTTGAAGTCGTTGAAGACAACATTCGCCCTCTGGACGATTCTCACCAGCCCTTCACTGGGCTCATATGTGTCGAGGACACGCACAACGTTTGTGACGGCGCAGTGCTGCCACTCGACTTCCTTGCAAAAGTGCGTGCACCATTCCTTGACATGTTTATTTAATTCAGAATGAAATTGGATTGTGTTTAGAGAATAATTTGGCTTTTTAGGCATGTATTGGGGTGTAACAACTAACAATACATCGAACAATCAATGCTACATTGCGTTAGTCAATCAGACAGTATTGTACTGCTAGCTTACACCCTCTCACAGAGAAACCAACTAAGGGTAGTAACTGCCAACATTACAGCATGATTACATTTATTACACATAATAATTTTAATAAAACTCCACTGACACCATCTGGGGAATTCTTTACGGATGAAAAAAATAAAAACCTCAAAGTAAATGCCTTTGTGTTTTTTCAAATAATTGTCAAATGGTAGCTCAGGCCAGTGGGTGAAGGGAGAGAGTGCTTATAGAGAGAGAGTCGAGTGGACCTTGACACCTAAGTGGAGGTCGACTTACAAGGCACCAAAGTCATCGTGTTAGTATAACAATTATATAGATTTAGCTATTGCAATACTATCACTAGTAATCAACCCTGTTACGTGTTATCTTGAAAAAGACTGTAATTGGATTTTGTCCTTTTTCAGTTACGAAAAATTGCAGATGACAACAAATTGCCGATTCACATGGACGGAGCAAGAATGATGAACGCAGCAGTAGCGCTAGAGGTCGAACCCAAGGTCATTCTGGAGAATGTTGACTCAGTCAGCTTGTGTTTCTCCAAGGTACTCAACGTTATCTCAGTTTATGGAACCTAATTTTGTCTGGTTAAAGATCGTTGACAACAATGTTCTCTTCAAACTGATGTCACAGCAAAGAAACATGTACCGAGTACATATATGGAAATGTAATCTAATTTGTTCTATTTGTCGGTTACATTTATTTTTGGGAAAATCCTTGATTGTAGCAAATGCAAACTTACAAATTAATACATCTCTCTCTCTTTCTTCTCCCCTGAAATCTTAGGTTGTTTGCTAGATCAGCCAGAACAGCAGTGCACTGGCTATAAAGTCCCAACTCATAGTGAATGGCAACTGATTCTGAGAGTGATATTTAATATCTATTACATGTTATTTTTATTGGTCCCTCTTCACTTTAAAGAGTCATACGTTGGATTGATTCATCACCTATCACACAGATTCCTCTTGTTGCCATTTCGAACCTTGGGCAAGTTCTTTCATTCCGTGTTGCTGCAGTTAACTCAGCTGTATGAATGAATACCTTTGTATACAAATAATCTTCACGCATTAATCACAGCATGGCTGAATGCTTCCCAGATAAGTCAAGATGGTGTCCGATTGAACAGGTCTGCCAGGGAGTGAAGTGTAACGCTCTCTGAGCAGTCCTAAGGACTGGAATCTGTGCTATATAAAAAAGACAAGAGGATGTGTTAATTCTAGGTTGCCCTTTGTTTCAGGGTCTTGGTGCGCCTGTTGGTTCCATAGTTTCTGGGTCTGCCGAGTTCATTGCCAGGTAAGTAATGTACGTGTCACTACCAGGTCCATTGCTAGATGGAGATCATAAGCAACTAAACATTTAGGAGTATGCTCCTCAAATACGCAATGCTTATGTTGGGTGACATTCATTATTTTGTAGTGTGTAAGATGAATTTGTAACCGAGTTTAAAGCAAGTCTGTCCATTCCTTTCACCGGAATCATCCCAAACCAACACATTTGCTGAATCGGTTGTTCTTTGTCCCACTTCTGGTCTTGATTGTGGAAACCAGGCTTATTATGTCCAAATCCGAGGAACTTGCAGTTAGCTCCATCTGCCTCTGCTTCACAGCTGTGTTTATAATTTGAATATTTGTATGCGTTTTGTGTATGCGACATTCAAATTACAAACAAGGTTTCAGGCAATTTGATGGGCTCTGTACCTTCAGTGAATGTATTCCTCTATTAAGAAGACTATATTTAAAAATGAGGTACCAGTGTAAGCTTGGTAAGTAAAGTTATGGGTGGTTAAACTGACCAACCTAAAGTATTCAGGCTTTCAGACAGGCAACATTAAAATTACGTTTCAAATAACGTATCGTTCAATCCACAACCTGCACCAAAAACACTTTTAAAGAGAATAATTCAAAATTTCATTGTTAAAAGTTGGAGTAATTTTGTTTCTAAAAATGATACTTTTGCCCCTGTGAATACGTTTAGACTTTGGACATGTACCAGGTCTGAACCGTTGTGGCCTGACACACACACACTCCTGGGCCAGATGCTGGCATCCTTGTGCGCCAGGGGTCGCGGCTGCCGATTACGTCAGTGCCAGCCAGCAGTACCCCCCTTTGCGAAACTCTGAATTTAAGCTCAGCCTATCAAATCGCTCACTAGATCAGTGGTTGGCACCAGGTCAGGTGGTCATAATAAGTTCTGGAGGATGGGTATGCTGACAGTTAGCAGGGACCAGTTGTACAACACACAGGTGTATTGCTTACTAGGTTATTTCACATGCATGCTACATAATTTCAACCAACCGTGGGTCGTCTTACATGCAATGTTTAGGAAGTAGAAGCAATTATTTGAACACACAATACCACTCAGCTGCTCGTGTTAATGGGCGAACGGGTCATTATATATTGGGATTCCCAGAAGTCATTTATCCGTATTCAAATTGGGGCGGATATTTGCGCTGTTCTCACGGGTGATGCAGTCGCAACTGGCTAAGTCAATTACTAGTTTGACTCGGCTAACTTCCGCACTTTGCAAAGGGATCAGCCAGGGCTAGTTTTGCATGGCAAACAGCTCTGGCTTGCGAGGATGGATGCAGGGATTATTTAGTGTTTGCCAGCAAAAAGGGAAGATGACCTTTGATCTGTTGCAGGGCTAGGAGGCTGCGGAAGGTCGTGGGAGGAGGGATGAGAAAGCCTGGGATGCTTGCAGCAGCTGCCTTGTTTACCCTGGAGGGCATGATACCACGACTACAGACGGACCACAGACATGCACGCATGTTGGCAGAAGGTAAGGCACAGTGGCATCAGTACTAGTGCATTTATGCATATTAGTGTGCGTTGGTGTTGTTTGTGTGTGTGTGTGTGTGCGTGTGTGTGCGTGCACTAAACTTTGGAATTGCTGTTATAAAATGATGTAGTTTTCTAGTCTGAACTGTGGTGATCCTATCAGAAAGTGCTCACAGATGGTGTATTAAGTTCACAAAATCAAATTATGCAATTATCATTGGTTCCTAATACATTGTGTGGGACACGCCATTTTTACAATCCAAAATTGCTATTAGCATCAGTTTGAAGTTGGGACTAGGGCTTTCTCTGTTGTTATGCTGACTCTGGAATTGGCTCATTTTTAGTGTTAGATCAGTTGAATATACAGAGCACTCCACATAACTCGAACTTGGTTAAGTTGATTTTTGCTTAAGTAAACAATTTTCCTGGTTCCGGATGTCTTTGTATCTCAAATAGGATAACATAATCTGCATAAGTCGACTCAATTTCCTCGCCCGCTCATATTTCTTTCATTCGGTTAACTAAATTTTGTAAATCTCACTAATAAACATCAAGATTCCGTCAGCCCGCTCAGGTATAAAATGCTATTAGCGTATTGACATACTGGTTTACCGGTAGTTACTCTTACCCGTCGACGTTTCTCGCACTACGTTATTTGTATGTATTTTTGTGTGTGGATTGGGATCGCGCATACATCGCGCAAAGTACTGATGACAGCGTAGCAGGTGGCTGTGAGATGTAATGCAAAGCTTTTCTTGCCTTTCCTGGAATTCACAGACACTACCAAAGGTCACATTTGATATGCAAAGAAAGAAACTAAAATAACCTCCTTTTGCAAAGCCCGATTAATGTTTGCAGTTGTTAACATTAATCTAGACGACTGTCTAATGTAGAGGACAATTTTGCATTTTGTTATAAATGTGTTGCTCTGAGTGTATAAATGGTGTGTCGCTTACGTCATTGTGGTATTGTTTGCTTTAAAATACCCTGTGTTCAGACAACTTATATCCGTAGCCTTAATAATGGAACCATTATGATATAAGGCACTCAACAAACACAGATCCTGATAAGTGGAACTTCGGATAAGTAGAAGTATTTCCATGTGTCCCTGGAGGGTCAACATATCCAGAGTGCACTGTATTACACAATAGTGCCGTCATCAAATAGTGTACCATTATACCTGTGTGTATCGTGGCAGTGTACCCACCATACATCCCTGGCATACCTCGATGGCATACCCACCATACATCCCTGGCATACCTCGATGGCATACCCACCATACATCCCTGGCATACCTCGATGGCATACCCACCATACATCCCTGGCATACCTCGATGGCATACCCACCATACATCCCTGGCATACCTCGATGGCATACCCACCATACATCCCTGGCATACCTCGATGGCATACCCACCATACATCCCTGGCATACCTCGATGGCATACCCACCATACATCCCTGGCATACCTCGATGGCATACCCACCATACATCCCTGGCATACCTCGATGGCATACCCACCATACATCCCTGGCATACCTCGATGGCATACCCATCCAGCTTGAATACTGCTTACAATTTTGAGACCGATGTTTGTTTTGATGCACCTCTGGGCTTGGTTTCTAAGGATTTAGATGCAAAAGAAGTTACATAATTAATAAATAGAGGAGGGAGTTTTTTAAATGAGTTGACTTGTAATATCCGATACCTGTGTGTAAATGTTTGTGCTGCAGCCGTGGCGAAGGAGAGTCACGAGGTGGTGCACATTGACCTAGACCGCGTACAAACAAACATTGTGATGGTTCGCATGCTCAAGGAAGGGCTCAAGGCACAACAGTTCTGTGACAGACTCTCTCAGGTAAGTGCACATGACAGTTCTGTGACAGACTCTCTCAGGTAAGTGCATACAACAGTTCTGTGACAGACTCTCTCAGGTTAGTGCACACAACAGTTCTGTGACAGACTCGTGACATACTCTCTCAGGTAAGTGCATATGACAGTTCTGTGACAGACTCTCAGGTTAGTGCACATGACAGTTCTGTGACAGATTCTATCAGGTAAGTGCATACAACAGTTCCGTGACAGACTCTCTCAGGTTAGTGCACATGACAGTTCTGTTACAGACTCTCAGGTAAGTGCATACAACAGTTCTGTGACAGACTCTCAGGTTATTGCTCACGACAGTTCTGTGACACTCAGGTTAGTGCTCATGACAGTTCTGTGACAGACTCTCAGGTTAGTGCACATGACAGTTCTGTGACACTCTCAGGTTAGTGCACACAACAGTTCTGTGACACTCTCTCAGGTTAGTGCTCACGACAGTTCTGTCAACTTCTGTGACACTCAGGTAAGTGCTCACGACAGTTCTGTCAACTTCTGTGACTCTCAGGTTAGTGCACACGACAGTTCTGTCAATTTCTGTGACACTCTCGCGACAGTTCTTTTGTTTGTCATTTTTAACATGCTGTGTTTTCGTCAATTTTATGTGCATTCTCATTTGCAACGGATGCATAATAAAATGACCAATAACCAAACAAATAGAATAGCCTCGTTTGCAAGTTGCAACAAACAGATCTAGCTTACCATGAATACGATTTATTTATTTTTTAAACATACAAAAAAACAAAAAGTGTGATCATAGTGAAAAGCTGTATTTCCCACTTGAAAGTGGTAATGTTGACACCTGTGAAACAACCGTGCAGCGTGCTTGTACATAGACACTTCTGTCTCCAGGTGACAAAGCAGGAACAGGAAGCGATTGGGGAGTGTATCACGGTGCTGTCATATCCGTTCTCTAAGCGAGTGACGCGTCTGGTTGTCCACAGTAGTGTGGACACACAGGACATCCAGGCAGCCATTACCAAAATCACCTACGTCCTCCAGGAACTGGCCAACCAGGAAGCTGGGTCAAAGGCCAATCTCGGCTAGTCGAGTTTCACACTAGTAATCGGTGTGTAAGTTACATAAAAATGGTGCCATATGTTTTATTAACAAAATATCAAAACTGCAAACCACCTGCAGGTATGTCATATAATTTCTCCTGTATTATAAGTAGTGTATTTTAAGATTCAACTCATACAAGTAGTATGGTTTTTTTCAGCAGGTTTTATCAGTTTTATTACTGATAGTCGGTAAATATTTCATATCGGCCTTGTAAGGACAGAGCAGAATTTCATGCGAGCAAACTGTATAAAAGGCCTTAAAATGCATCATTCTCTATAATCTTATTGATAGTGAATTAATCGGCCACCAAACATTAGTTGATTAATTTCCTCAGACCCTTTCAAGATCTTATGAAGCAACGTTTTGTCGATATTGGGCATTTTTTGTGTAACTACCAAAGAAATTCTGCATAAGTAAGCATCACAAATATGCTGTCATTAGAAAAATGCGAAGTTTTGAAGGATGGGTATGCTGACAGTTAGCAGGGACCAGTTGTATGATACGCGGGTGTATAGCTTACTAGGTTATTTCACATGCATGCTCATTTTACCAAGTCTACTATATTATGGACGATGGTGTTACACCTCACCGAGTCAATGCAGTTATCTAGTATTTGCTTGTAATGTATATTTTGACAATATAAAAGTTTAATGTCTTATGTTGAATATGTTATATTTGTATCAAAATGTGCAATGTGGACAAAGGCATCATTAATAAAATGTGATTTATTATTAATGTCTGTGTTTATAAATTGTTACTGCAAAGCAAACTATCTGTCTTATCAACAGTACAGGAATAATTACATTTGTAAACATGCAAATATTTTAATAGCGTTTCATCTAAACAGGATAATACAGTCAATATACCAACATGCATTTAAACTTAATCAGTAAATAATTGTAAATATCTTTATTTCAACCTAATTCCCTAGTAATTAAAACAACACATGAACATTTTTCGAACCATGCAGTAAAATTATGCCATTCGGTTTTAAATTGTCAAATGCACATAAAATATGGATAGTTTTGTCTTATACTTTCTTAACTGAAAGATAATTGACCCAGCTACATTACAACAGTAACAGAAGCACTAAACATTTTCTATAAAATTTAAACTTGCAATATTCTAAGTTCAAGAACCTTATACATTCACAACTTTTACCTTTAGTGCACTACTTTCCCTTTACATTCCCCGACTCAAGTCGCTCAACTGGGGTGAGACCACATTAGATTTCACCATAGGCGGCCATTATAACGTTTCCTTAATTTCCTGTAAATTTTACCCAACAGTTTCCTTTAAATTTTTACACCATATTTACCCTCTATTCATACACATGCTGTGCAAAATTCGTAAAATTCTCATACCTCAATTTTCCATAAACCACTTTTAAACCTGACACCCCTTCATTTCTGCTAGAACCTGACAGTGATTTGCCCTAATGACATCATTAGCACAATTTGACAATTGTCATAATTTGACAGCTCTGGTACCACGCTGCAGAAAAACATAATTTCTACTCAATCAACACTATACAAGTACTCTCAGAAATTCACACAACCTGCATAATGCCATTTCTATTGGGAACTCTCTCGGAGGGTAATGGCGGACGAATCCTTAATGTGGTCTTACCCCAACTGACGTGACAGGTTTGCCAAGACATTACACTATGATCCCTGGCTTTGAGGCCCAAACTGGGTATTAATATCTGTTTCACCCAATAGGTGGCACCATTGCAGTGATTAAATTCTCCTGTATCAAGCCAATACTATAATTTTTTTGGACTGCATACTTAGTACTGCACCCCTAAGTATGTACAAAGTTTGTAATGTTTGGACTGCATACTTAGTACAGCACCTCTAAGTATGTACAAAGTTTGTTATGTTTGGACTGCATACTTAATACAGCACCCCTATGAATGTACAAAGTTTGTTATGTTTGGACTGCATACTTAGTACAGCACCCCTAAGTATATACAAAGTTTGTTTGGACTGCATACTTAGTACAGCACCCTAAGTATGTACAAAGTTTGTTTGGACTGCATACTTAGTACAGCACCCCTAAGTATGTACAAAGTTTGTTTGGACTGCATACTTAGTACAGCACCCCTAAGTATGTACAAAGTTTGTTTGGACTGCATACTTAGTACAGCACCCCTAAGTATGTACAAAGTTTGTTTGGACTGCATACTTAGTACAGCACCCCTAAGTATGTACAAAGTTTGTTTGGACTGCATACTTAGTACAGCACCCCTAAGTATGTACAAAGTTTGTTTAGACTGCATACTTAGTACAGCACCCCTAAGTATGTACAAAGTTTGTTATGTGAAAACCAACAAGACGTATTTCATGCTATTCATCAGTGGGCCAATGCACTCAAAATCCTGCACCTTAAAATTTCTCTCAAGAATAGCACCTATCTAAATACTGGCATAAATAGTTTTCATTAGCAGTTCGTTAACTGGTCATCTAGTCGTTTATTTCAACCAGAACAGCTGAGGAATGGATGACAACGTACCCGCTGTGATACGCAGAAGTAAAGAGCTCCTTGACTGTTACACAAATATCTATGAAGTGTGAGAGAGCTGTCTAAAACAAAATATCAGATATCCTTGAAATTAGATTTATTACTGAAATTGGATCTATTAGCAAAATGCACATCTTCCAGATGGCGCTACAAGAACATAGACAGTTTCCCTGAGTATTTGTAAACTTGGGTTAATGCAAGTTACATAAAATGTCCCCAACTCATTTGCACCCCTCGTATCAATTGCAGAAAATACCATGTAACATTATGAACAATTGATTTATGTCTAACGTATGTCAAGAACCTTAAAACCGGTACAAAGCGTTAAGGGCCATTCACAGCTGCTGATATTTACTTATTCGTATAGAGCATATGAAAGTGGATCAAGTGTGCGTACTAATTGTAAAAATGTCGGAATTACATACCTGCGTAAGACCTTCACTCTGGAACAATATCAACGTTTTATTGTGCTAATTCAGGGAAGACTTCAAGAGGGAAATGAGTTGTTCCATATGAATAGGTGAATGTTGACAATTGTGAACGACCCCTTGACCTACAGCAAATTAAACAAATAAAGTCATTAGTTTTCTTCCACAGGGTTGTACATTACTCCCTGAAACACATACTGTATTATCACCAATAGATGCGCAGAGCACGAGTGCAAGGGCTTGGGTGCGCATGTATTAATTTATCTTAAGACAGAAGTAGCACTAGCTATGAGGGGTGGGCGGACGCATAAATTGCATACACGCCACACACATGCAATTCCTAGGTAAAAGTAAAGTTAAGTTCTTATATAGCGCAGTATCCAGTCCACGGGACTGCTCAAAATGCTTTACACTTTACTCCCTGGCAGACCTGTTTAATCGAATACCATCTCGACTTCTCTGAGAAGCATCCGGCCACTCTGCAATTAATGTGTGAAGACTATTCGTACACACTTATCAACCACTGTCTATAGCCAGGTACTCATTCATACAGCTGAGTGAACTGGAGCAACATATACTGAATGAATGATTTGAACCCGGTTTCTCTCGGTTGAGAGTCCGAAGCTCTAGCCACTGCACCATGGCGCTACACAGGTAGACAACATGTAGCAGGCAGATTCAGCAAATCTACCAAAATGTCCGGCACTCGATCGACAGAACACGATACATGACAGAAGTGCGAGTAGAGACAGACTGCTTTGATTATTCAAGCGATGCTAAACAGACAATCATTGTGCTAGCCAGACGACATCATTGGATAACTGCGCCAATGTACTTCCAGCGCTGCACTAAGGGAGCGATTCCCGAAGCCGTTAAGATGTACATACAAATGCTATTTGTTCTTCTGACCCATCCTCGTGTCTACATACGGTTACATGATTATGAAGATAACGTTATTTAGACTATTCCTCTGCCTTGTTAAATGCCCGACTTTGACTAATAAAATGAAAATGACAGAAACGTAATGTCATCTTACGGCTAATGTACAAATAATTGTTATCTAACTACTGTTAAAGAGCAGTGAGATGAAAGGATTGAAACTAAACGTAAAGAAGACTAGGATTATGGATGTGAAGGGATGACGAGAACCATCAGAAGTCACAGTAGATGGCGAGGAAATAGAACGAGTGGAAAGTTTTGAATATCTGGGGTCATTGATAGAAGCGGATGGAGATGGGATGAAAGAGATCAAGCGGAGATTGGCAATGGCGAGTAAAAAGTTAATGGAGATAAACAAGCTGTGGAAAGCAACGAACAAAGATATGAAACTAAATTATCCGAATCTACATATGTCCAACTGCTACTTATGGATGCGAAACCTGGACTCTTAATTAGAACATTACTAAATATATAAATGCATTTGAAAACAAGAGTTTTAGAAAGATATTACGAGTTTCGTGGACTGAACATAGAACTAACGAATCCATCGCAGATGAGCTTGGTGTTATACGTGGGACTTTATTGAATTTTGTAAAGGAACAGAAACTATGTTATTTCGGCCATGTGAAACGGCATCAATCTCTAGAGAGACCAATAATGGAAGGAAAAGTGGAAGGCAGCAGAAGTAGAGGAAGTCCTAGGAGACAATGGGAGAAGGACATAGAGGAATGGATGGGAGCAGACGTCTGGCGAGTGGGGAAACGAAAGAGCTGTCTATAGACAATCCATCAAGGCTGCAAAGTCCAGAAATGGATAAGCAAACCCAACCAATAGAAAGTATTCGCAAGGTGGCGCCATCGGGGGCATATCGCATTTGCCATTATTAAAGTGCACGCTCACTTGAAAATATGTTTTCGTGCATGGTTTCACTTCTATAAAAGGGGGTGCACGTCTATTAGGCAGTGCGCATCCATAGGAAACTGACCAATACAGACCAGCGACCATCAACTGACCAGTGATGAGCACAGAGAGTTATCGCATGCTGAAGTCGATGGCGTGTTTGAACTGCCTCTTCCTGCCCCCCTTGGCATTGGGGGAGCTGGAGGGAGACACCCTCACAGGGGACTTGTAACACACCCTACAGGTTGCCAGATACTTGTCAGCGCCACCAATCACCTCCACCTGGCACAGAAATAAACTCACATGAGTAACAGGGAAAACGTTCATATTTATTTCTTTTAAAATATTTAACATTTAGTCACTGGTATTTATTGCTATGATTTTCAATTGTACTCATTTAAATATATATATATTTACAATTTAATTTATAAATGTATATTTGTTTAGATGCACTGAATAAAATTTAAAAACTGAAATATATATTTCTTTTAAATTATTTAATATTTAATCTCTGTTATTTCTAGTTATAATTTTAAATTGTACTAATTTAAATATTTATGTAATTTATAATTTTATTTTATTTGTTTAAAGGGAATAAAAACATCTATTGCTTGAATTTATGTTATATTACATCCTGCTATCTATTTCCACGTCCACCAAGCAAAAAAAAGCAAAAAATTCAATGAATTAGAAATTCCACATTTTATGCTGTACATCCGGACATTTTCGAATATGCATATTTTTGGCGCGCTTTTCGGGATGCCGAGATGTGACGTCACTTATGACTCAAACTCGCATCAGGCCGACCCTTTCCATGCATTCAGAGCATGTTTACAAGTATAGCTTTTGGGTCGAAACGAGCGTCAGAATGAGTTATTGTGCAATTTTCCGATGTAATACAAACACTAGTCATCATACAGGAACAAGCAGTTATCTTACGGTTCCACATGAATCCAATTTTATTCAAAACAACGTATGTGAATGGGCCTACAAGTCGACTAGGTTTTGCCGAGCTTGGGCTCGTTTTCCGAATAATTAAATAAATATACTTATATAGCGCCAACTCTAGTTAGAAACTATTCAAGGCGCTTTACATGTAAAATAGTAATAAATCCAAAAAGTTATTAAATAAAAAAATGATATTAAAAAAAAATCTTTAAATATTAGTATTATCATGTTATGTAAACAAAAGATAATTGATAAAAGCTTAATGCCAAGTCTAAAAGTCACAATTGCAGTTAAAATATTTATTAAAAGAGTGTTTAAAAGTGCTCTTAAAAGTGTCAGTGTTCATTAAATGCATTGAAAACAAGTAGATCACTCCGCAGATCCGGGACTGCTGCGGCTGCTGGAGTTAAAATATCGATTAAAATAGAGTGTTTTTAATGCGCTTTTAAAAGCTGCTTCATTGTTTAGTTCACGCATTGATGTGGGTAAATTGTTCCAGAGGTCCGGAGCTGCTGTCATAAAACTTGCGTCTCCAACTTTGCATCTTGTTCGCGGTCTTGCAAGTTGACGATTTCCCATTGACCGAAGGGACCTGGTGGGCACGTAGAGGCAGACAAACTCGCTCAGGTACACGGGCCCATACTTGTTGACAGCTCTGTGCACGAATACCAGGACCTTGAAACGAACGCGTTCTCGTACCGGCAACCAATGTAGGTCTTTGAGCACTGGCGTGATGCTTGCGTATTTGGGCACTCGCACGATCATTCTGGCTGCAGAGTTTTGGACATGCTGTAACCGTACACAGTTCTTGTCCATGGCGCCGTACAGGAGGGAGTTGCAGTAGTCGAGCCTTGATGTCACTAATGCGTTGACTACTCTCTCCCTCGTTTGTCTTGGCAGGAACTTGTTGATTTGGCTGATGTGATGTAGGTGGAAATAGCAGGACCGGATAATCGCTGATGTGTTGGCAGACATGTCCATATGACAGTCTAAGACGGCACCAAGGTCTTTAATCTGATGCACAGCTCGGATGAGAGAACCACCAACATTGATGCTGAGATCGTTTACTAACTTCTTTGCAGAAACTGGGACAATCGGAAGGAACTCGGTTTTCTGGTCGTTCAGTTTGAGGTAATTAGAGGTCAGCCACTCCCGAATCTCCATGACGCCAGGCTTCAAGACGATGTAGGGCCTCGAGTAGTGCTGTAGGATTAAGCGCAAACGCACGCATCAGCTGCATGTCATCAGCATAATGATGAAACGTTACACCGTGCCTTCTGATGACATCGCCAACTGGTTGGACATACAGAGAGAACAGTATAGGCCCGAGGACGGATCCCTGCGGCACTCCTGTTTTAAGAATGTGATGTTCAGATGCACTCTGGCCAATTACAACACGCTGCTTGCGGTCTTGCAGATATGATTCCATCCACTGGAGGGCGTAACCTTGAATACCGTAGCGCTTGCTGAGCTGATTGAGTAGAGTAGTGTGGTCAATCGTGTCAAAAGCTGAACTCAGGTCAAGAAGCACGAGCAGGGTGCCTTCTTTACGATCCAATGCCACCCGGACATCACTGCAGACTTTCAACAATGCGGTTTCTGTAGAGTGAAGCTTTTTATATGCCGACTGAAAAGGTTCATTCATATCTTGTGAGTCAAGATGATCAGACAATCGCTTTGCTACTATCTTCTCAATAACCTTGGACAGATGAGACAGACTGCTAACAGGTCTGTAGTTATGTAGCACGTCACGGTCCAGAGATGGCTTCTTCAATAATGGACGAACACGAGCCTCCTTTAAGGACGCTGGCACTGTTCCTTCTTCAAATGACTTGTTGGTAATGGCGGTAATAACTGGTACCAATGATGACAGGCACTGCTGAATTTGTTTGCCTGGCAGAGGATCGAGTTGACAGCTCTTTGTTAATCCAGACACAATCTTGTGTATTTCGTCTTCCGATGTCGGCACGAGCAAAACGAGAGGTTCATTGAAACATGCCTTCTCTCTCACTGGTGTGTTTGAGCGGTACATCATTTCTAACTCTGCTCGAATCTGTTGCACTTTGTTAGTGAAGTGTTGCGCGAACTTACTGCAACCATCATCAGTGGATTCAAAGTCCGGATAAATGTTCTTCTGTTCAGCCCCGAGGGACCTCACGAGCCGGAACATCGATTTGTTGTCAGCTCTCTGCAGAGTGTCTTGATAGTAGTTTATTCTTAGCCTTAGCTATGCAAACTGTCGAAGCATTGTGGGCTTCGACATAGAGCTGCCGGTGAACTTCGAGTTTGGTCGTCCTCCAACGATGTTCACACTGGCGTCTCTTCTCTCTAGCCTCCTTCACCTTTCTGTTGTACCATGGACATGGCTTAGTCCCTCTCCTCACTCTGTTCTTGATTGGAGCGTGTCTGTCCAAGACCGTACGCAATACTGTATCGTAGATGTTAACCATGTCTGGCGTGCTTTCTGGGTGTCTAAGTAGAATTTGTTCGCACTGGTAGGCGATATCTTCTCGAAAAAGATCAATTTGGAAGTGGCGGAAGTCACGTACAAGGATGACGGTGGGGAGAGTGAATGGCCTGCTCACCGCCAGCACACAGTCAATACAGTGATGATCGGCTATTGACATGGGCTTGACCGTCACTGACGTCACTGACTGGTCAACGGTGCGACTAATCACTAGGTCCAGAATATGAGCGTGTATGTGTGTCGGATCCATAACATGTTGAATTAGTTCAAATGTGTCCAACAGATCTACCAGTTTGATAGCTTTTAATGGATCGTCAAAGTGTATGTTGAAGTCACCAACAATGGGTGCTGGCACAACGGAGAGGGTAATGTTACTAAACAATATTTCTAGTTCATCAATGAAATCTGAGGTTGTGCCAGAGTTCTTGTTTGCTGCCGGTGGGTGGTACAGAACGTACACATCGAAAGGCAGCATGCTGTTTCCTGTGAGGCGAGCACGCAGCAGTTCCATATGTTTGAAACGTGGTATTGCGAGTAGCTTGCACGAGTAGACATCTCGGTGGAGTAGACCGACTCCTCCACCTCTGCCGCGTTGCCTCGGCACACTGACGAATCTGTAGCCATCGGGAACAAGCTCAGTGATTATAGCAGAATCACCATCTCGCTTCAACCACGTCTCAGTGATCGCCAGAACATCAATTTCGTCGTCAAGAACATATTCGTTTATCAAAAGTGTTTTGTTTCTGACACTTTGCGCATTCATTAACACCATACATGGATGCTTCGTTGGCAGGGTAGGAGTCACATTTTCATCAGTTCTGTTTTTTTGTTGACGTGTGCCTGTTACCGCCGGTGCCGCTGCTGCCGCTGGTGCCGCAGGAGCCACTGTCACTTCTGTCGCCGGTGGTGCCAGTGCTGTCGCCGCTGGTGCCACTGCTGTCGCCGCCGCTGGTGCAACTGCTGTTGCTGCTGGGGCCACTGCTGTCGCCGCTGGTGCCACTGCTGCCGCCGCTGGTGCCACTGCTGTCGTCGCTGTCAATGATGTCGCCGCTATCACTGCTGTCGCCGCTAGTGCCACTGCTGTCACTGCTGCCGCCGCTGGTGCCACTGCTGTTGCTGCTGTCGCCGCTGCCACTGCTGACGCCGTTGTAGCTGCAGCCGCCACTGGTGCCGCCACTTGGGCCACTGCTGCCACAGCAACTGCAAGTGGTGCCACTGCTGAAGTAGACTCGGCAGCGTTCTCTTCAGTTCGACTCTTGCAGGGCACCAGGTAGATAGCGTTTGATCCGGTCTGTTTATGTCTCTTTGAACGGGGACGATTGCCTGTGACACTTAAAAAGTTAATAAACAAGAAGCTAAGTCAGAATTATCAGTGCGTTCAGTCGGGTCCTGCCCTGTGCGTCTGATGTGACAACCACCCCGACGACTGCGCAAATGCAAGATGCCCGAATCTTTAAGAGTAGTAAAAACATTAGATTCGATAGTAGATGTTCCACGTTTCATAGACCACAGTTCTGCATTGCTGTATTGTTTTGGTCTAGGCCTGCTTGGCACTGCAGTCATTGTAACCAGTATGCTGCAGGTTTCTGGACGACAATGGTTGTTGAAGTCAGTAGCCGCACAAACACAATAGAAGGCAATTGGGCGTTGACAGTGCAGGTTGAAGCCGTGTAGGCATGCGATATTCAGAGCCAGGAAACTCACAACGTACATCATAAGAGTTCACATTTATTTTCACCAATTCTGGCACAGACGTGTATCCAGTGTATGAACTGTAACTCACAAAGTGTTCTTTCAAAACTTAGTGTCACTGTACACTTAAAACAAACCAAAATAGCGTGTAGCCTGGGAGCTACACTGTAGTTGGCAGCAGCTTGTACAGCGCCCTCTATTGTGTTATATCGAATGCAACCAACGGGAGATAATCTACACCAATAAACATACATAGCAAACATATATTGTATCCAGCTACATAAAGTAACGTGTATAATCTCATAATATCACTAGAATATCGATATATGAAGGAGTTGTACAATTTACCTTAACAATTAGTTAGAGAGTTTCCGCTGGTCCCGCTAGCTCAGTGGGTAGGCACGTTGGTTACTTGTCGTTTATTTTACAATCGGGCGACGCCGGTTCAATCCTGACAGCATGCAAACTATTGATTTTCTTTACATTTTTGTTGTTGATGTTTTCACGAAGTAATATAAACCAAATCATTTAGTATACTATGATGCACTGTTTGTAAATAATTTTTATTTTGTAATTATTTATTCGCCACAAAAATGAAAATATGGTCATTATATAACGATGTTTCTAAATTTTATTTATCCAAACAAATATAATGCAATGGATATCTAATTTATTAATTGTAAATATATTGTACAGTAATATATTGTAATTATATGTGAAAACAGATTGTGATCTGTCTGGATAAATACAATTTAGAAAAATCGTTGTATATAATGACCATATTTTCATTTGCATTCGATATAATTATTCTGAAAATGAGCACAGGGCCAAGCTCGGCGAAACCTAGTCGACTTGTTGTCTTGTAGGCTCATTCGCATTCATTGTTTTGAATAAAATTGAATTCATGTGGAACCGTAAGACAACTGCTTGTTCCTCTATGATGACTAGTGTTTGTATTACATCGGATTGTTGCATAACAACTCATTCTGACGCTCGTTTCGACCCCAACATTATCCATGTAAACATGCTCTGAATGCATAGAAAGGGTCGGCCTGTTGCGAGTGCGAGTCACGTGTGACGTTAAGATACCACGTGATCGCCTAGCTCATTAAATTTTTATTTTCCGCGGGAATCGCTACACAGATGGGTTTAAAATCGAATTTATGCTACAAATGTATTTTTTAAATGTTCTCGAATGTTACATGCAATATTAAACTTTCTGTACACATGGAAAACGGATTTTAGCTAATGCCTTGTTTTTATTTCCTTTAATATATTTATCTACGCATTTATGAAATTAATAAAACACCGCAATAATCGCAATGGTACAGTCTTGAATGCATTAATTGAACAGATGCTATGCGGAGTGTGCTAATCCAGTCTTTGTATCATGATACAAAAACGTTTGTATTTAGTTCGACAAGTGTCACACAAAGACAAAACTCTGGCAGCGTGTACCGGGCTTTACTTACTTCTGTTTCTGACCCCTTTCGCTTGGTGAAGGACGCCTCTCCACAACACTCCATACACACGGCCGTCAGCTTCACCACGCTCTCAGCCAGTGGCACCAGCTTCAGAATGTCTCCAAAACCCTAGAAACACGATATTTGCGTATCACTTTATGCTAGTGAAAACAATTTCATGTCACCAAAACAACAATATTTGTACCCCTTTATCGACACCAGACCTGGGGCCGAGTACATTTTTATGAGTACGAGTACTTTGACGATGGACGAGCACGAGTACATTGCTAAAAGCTGAGTACGAGTACATTCTCACGAGTACGAGTACATTTTTGTAAATATAAATATTAAATAATAACGTATCGTAAAATCGACAATTTAGTGGATCTCTCTGCAATGTAGGCATGTGGTATCACTGTCATGATATATCTAGGGGCAATATTGAGTCACCGACCAACTAGGCACACGTAAACCAATCATAAAGTACGATTGACATTTGAGAAAAAAACTTAGCCAATCAAGTTGATATCTGTCTTTAATGATCACAAATGAGTGGGTAAAAGAGACTGACCAGTGGATACCCCCAGCCAATCATTTGAACTTTGCTGGTTGTCTCCAGGTTAAGCATGTAAAACAAAGCAACCAACAGGAGGATTTGTTACCTGGCATCCCACTGGCTACATGTCTTTGTTTAGCATTTCTCTTATCTCTGCTCCCTCAGTGCATGTTCTCTCTGACCTAGACTATCATGCCACATGGCTTCACTGGTGTCACACTAAGTTGGCACCGGATTATATTAGTGTAGGGTGACTTCTGACTTGAGCCACCTTACTTCTACAGAGGAAGACTGGCAGTTCTTGTTCTTAGCAGTTAGCACTGTCGGCCAGTGCCAAGTGGCATGGTCTCCAGACTACATTAAATGCATTCCCTGTCTAACAGGTGGGTTAACTGCTACTAGTAGTTGGCTCTTTATGGACATCCTGGTGGCTTGATTAAACTGTTTTATGGTCTGAACTGATAGCCTACAATTATTGTTTGCTTAACAGGGTGTTTCTGACTGGGGAAAGATGCTGCCTGTTGCCATGTTAGGGTATCATAGTCATGGACTCATGGCTATCAGAGAATGGGGATGTACTATGTGTAGGGATGGCAAGGTGGCATTCTATGTGAAATAACAAAGTATTTAAATAAATAGTTGAGCATATTGAGAAAGTACTCAGATGTACTCGTAAAATCTGAGTACAATGAGTATGAGTACGAGTACATGACCCATAAGTTTTATGAGTACGAGTACTTCAAAAATGTACTCGAGTACACGAGTACCGAGTACTTCCGTCCCAGGTCTGATCGACACCCCTTCAATCTGCAACCGGCCGATCCCCCTGGGTACCAAACCACCCGCAGATGGGCTAGACTTTCACGATTCATATAGGCGAGGATGACCTAGACAGTGATGGGAGGACTGTGTAGAGAGATTAGAAGGGTGTGGAGAAAGAGAGTGGAAGATAATGAGGAGTGGAGACGGTTGGGGGAGACAGCTATTGAAGGACACCGAGGGGAAAAAAAACAAGAGAAGACAAGGATCGGTATCGAGGACAGATTCACGCCCGACACACAGGAAAAGATAATAAAAACATGTGGTGCCATCTGCTGGACAATGTAATTTTAAAGCTTAGTATATTTGTTATACACTAGGGGTACTTGTTGTATGGCTTTACATTGGAAGTTTTGAGGTAGTGCCATTCGAAAACATGTAGCTGTGTGTACAAACGTTGGGGGGAATTGGAGTTGATTAATTAAAACGCCATTGGGTGTAAAGGGTTAATGTTGGTCTAAAAGGGTTAATGTTTTTACCTGGAATATGCACCTGTGGATACTTGCTCCGACGTTCCAAAATACACATCCGTGCATAATTCTAACAGACACATAGTTTTTTGAATTCACCCATTGTCATTTGCCTTTTATGAAGGTCACATGATATATCACGTGATCACCACCAGAATTGGCTCACATATGGGTGTTTGTATGAAAGTGTTCGTTGACCTTATTGCACCCACCTGTCTCTGGAAAGTACCATCCAAGGCGGCAACAATCACAGTCTTGCCTTTGTTGGCCATCGTCTCACAGAACTCAATGATGTCAGGAAACTGGAAGCACAGACAACAGTTAGAAACATTATCGCGTTTCAATGCCAGCCAAAATTGTGCAGATGCACAAGAAATACTAAGATTTGTTAGACTTTTTTGTGGGCATGTGTCACCAAGTAAACTATATTTCCTGAAAGGGGAAACAATGTTCGATTTAATTCCAAATACATGTATGTAATAGTCAGATGACTCAACATAACTCACTTTCACTAACACAGGGATCGATCTGGGAAAAGACATGCATGCGCCCTTCAGGCAAATCAAAGATAAACAATGTGCCTTTTCTAAATGTTATGTGCCCCAAATCAGTTGATTAAAATTGTGTTACTTCAATTGTATGATAGTGTGATTACTTAAGTAACCTGGTAAATGAGACCATTACATTTTTTAAATATTAGGCATGTAATCATGTTATTATTTAACTTGTTTGAATTCTATTCACTGAATAATTCAGGACTGCCTGCGCGACATATTTCTAAGTACATAATATACAACCATCAATATCAACATGCTCAGATATGGTTGGACTTTTTTCAAAATCTGTAACGTTACATTCTGGGTAGGAGTCCCCCATTTTTTATGGACTACAGTCATTTTTTATGCTACTACAGTCTACTGCTCCAAGGATAGGGAGATTCTAAAATATTCTATTCTGAACGGATTGTTCTGTGTTCAGCAAGACTTGAAAATTGACAATTGTCGATAATACGGTGTTGGCAGCAACAAACACTGTTCACAGTGCTTGTCTAAAGCTTATAAGCAATGTCAATGACAGGCGAGGGGTAGGCAAGGCGCAAGGGTATTGATTAGACTGTTCTCAGTGTCCAGTCACAGTGTAAGATGTGATTTTAGGCCAGACATGGCAGGTTGATAGGATTATTTTTTAATTTGTGCAAACAGTTCAATTTTTTCTGCCCAATGCATGAAATGGGTCTTACCGAGTAAAATATATATTGAACTTTTTTCAGCCAGACCCCCCCGTTCCATGGTAACAAACAAAATGGCCGCCATTTTAAGCAAATTTGGAAACACTGCCATTTTTTATTGAATCCATATATAGTTATAATTCTTGCAAATCCATGTTCTCTGTAGATTCTATTGTGCAATGATCAGAGTTTTTTTTTGAAATTTTGTGTTTTTATTTTTTTAATAATTTTTTGGTAAAATATGAAAAAAAATCTTGGTTTTTGGCAACAAATATGGCTATATCTTTCAAACTATTCATGATTTAAAAAGTGTCTGATTATTGCACACAGTAGAATATGCTGAATGCAACACTGAAAACATTATTTATATAGCATAATTATTCCAAGAGATATCCTGTTTCCAAATGCAGAAATTTGTAGAAAAATGTTTTTGAGGAAATGGCTGTCAAAGATTACATAATGGATTTCATTACGTGATATCGACATGCTTGAGCCATGATTAAAACTCACTTAGAGGTAAGTAATTGTCATAGAAGTGAACTTTATTGATAGTATGCATACAAAGGTACAATAATCTGGCAGAAAACCATTTTCAGTATTTTTTGTAAAAAACACCATTTCACCTGGGGTGTCTGGCCTTAAATAACTCCATTCAGGTCATTGTTCAATTTGTTGTCCATGCGGCTGTTGTCTGTGTTCGGGTGCAGACTGGAGCAAACCGGAGCACTATTTGGGCCTCAAAATGCACTAAGACACAATATTTTTATAGCATAAATATGTCTGGAATGATGTGGAATGATTTAATTATGATTTAATTATTGCACCAAATTTTGGGCAAAACTATAGTTAATAATGGCAAAATTGATCAATTTTCTCTAATTTCTCAGACACGTTTTCGTATGCGTCTTTTGGGCACATGCGGCAAAAAAGTATGCAGCATTGCTTAAATTTTAGCAATAAATCAAAAACTACTGAATATATTTCAACAAATGAGGTATCATTTTAAAGCTTGTGATCCGTGGAATCTAAAAAGGTACAAACACTCAATTTCACAATTTTACAACTAGCTGTGGAAGGTCATGTGTACACTTAGACTAAACAGACATTACGAGTATTCCCTGCCCCTCGTGTGCTTCACAAGACCTGCACCTTCAAGTCAGCCACATTTGGCTAATGCACTATTACTTACAAACTGGCCCTCATCGATGCCAATCACATCGCACTCTAATGACATTGTCATCAAGCTGTGCAGTTCTACTGCGGACGTCGCAGGTAAGGTTTGTCTGAAGCAAAGGGGTAATATGGTAACTTCAATAATCGTAGGAAACTGGTGGAAGTTACATGACTTTCCAACAACATACTGCTTCTATATGTATTAATCTGTTATAAAAGCTCGAATAATAATTGTAATGCTGTTTTTCTTTTACATGTTCTCATAAGACTCTTTTGAGTGATGTAAAATATATATTGACTTACTTTATCTAGTATTATGACTGCACGGTCTACACCTGTGTAAATCTGTGTGGTTATTGTAAACGACAACATATTTGAAAAGTAGGCCAATTCGGGTGTAATGTGAATAATGTTATAAAACATTTTATAAAGTGAATGCTCTTACTTATCATGTGTAGCAATTCCATTCTTCTCGTATCTTTCATCTTTGGCGTATTTGATGATCAGACATTCGTAGCTTGCCATCTGGTAGCGTTTCATCCGACGCATCAGCTCTGTGCTGTCAACAAAACAAGTATAGTTGTTAACGGTTGGTTGTTATTAACTCTCAGAAGCATAGGCCCAAAAATATGCCTTTTGTTTCCCTTTAACTAATTACTACAAATGGTCTTTCATAATAAAATAATAAAACATTGGAATGGAAGTCCATTTACATGTTTTAGAAATTAGCATACAACAGTATGGACCCTCAGCCACGTGTTGGTAACTGCTTGCAAAAACACCAATTAACTGTTTAAACAGAGAACTTGCTGCCCTGGATATGCAGAGTAAAAAGGACTGTGTCGCGGATTAAAATTAACTTAATTTATTAATAAACTGATATAGAAATTACTTACGTTTTCCCAGAAAACATTGGACCAAATATGACCTGAAAAAAATCAGAAAGGAATGTTTCAGAAAGTAACAAGCTGTAAATGTAATAAAATTAATCTAAAAAACAAAGCGTATATTGCACCTCCCCTGCCTCATCAAGAACTAGATCCAATCATTCCCTGAAGTTCCACCAGCTTCCTGCACGCACAGATGTATGTAAATTTAGTTTTTTCCCCAGGGTCATCCCTGTGTGGAACTCCTTGCCAGCACGTGTTGCTGAGGCTCCCAGTTTGGGTATTTTCCAAAGGGAGCTTGCCCAGCTTTCCTTCTCATTTATTTGTTTTTGTCCTTGTCCGAATTAGGGTAAATGAGGGACTAGGGCTGTGTCGGCCAGAGTTTATCTCCGGGGACCGCTACGGTTGCCGAATTGGGTGATCTTTTACTTTCTGACCTAACCATGAAAACGACCACCTACAACCACCAAACTTCTCACATATCTTACATACATATACACACATTATGTTACAAAAAGAATTATTTTAAATTCCTACAACGATCAAATTTCGCAAAACAAACTCAAGTAAAACTCGACTTCTATGGCGGCGACTATCCGGTGCTCCGCGGTTACCGTAAAATTTATATTGTGTCGAGCTTCAAAGAAATTCCATACAATGGCGCAATCATTACTGTACGCATGTTCGCGCGTGATACAAATATAATATATCATTAATATATATGGGCGCGTGAGTGTGTGTGCGCGTGTGGTAGTTATAATAATTTTTTATTGGCATTGTTTCAGTTAAAAAGTAGCTCGATTAATTAAGGCATGATTATTATCATCAGTATGGTTTGCAGGTAATGAAAGGTTTCTACTTAATGTAAAAAACAAAGTAAGTCTTACAAATAGCCAATAATTGTGTTCCCGTAGGTCAATTCTTTTTCAGTTGATGACCAACGCACGAGTCGGTGCTCCAACGAATTACACAATTTGGGGGGGCATTCAGACTTAGGATGAATCATATATTCGTTTATGTGAACATTTTGTTAAATTGTGTATTTTTCTAAGCTGGGAAAGTCATTTCCGTAATTAGTTAATGTGACAAACTGAACTAAGAAGACACCAATCCTCATTTCCAGATAGTGTTTTGTGTCACCATTAAAAGTGCAGGTTTGGAACAAATTATGCACAATTTGCTGCCACTCTTTGTGTAAAAGGAAACTACTTGTGATACATCAATTGGCGGTGACCACGGCAATTCGTTGTAACTGCCGCGAAATTACGACGAGTTTAACTCGGAGATGAATTTTATTGTTTAATCCATTCTTCCCACAATAAAAATCTGCATTATGTAACTATCGTAGTGAATCACAGGTGGGCCGGTGTCGTGAGAGAATGAACAACTTTCACACAAGTCGTTTCTGTGAAGTAG
The DNA here is from genome assembly GCA_020002185.1 of Paraescarpia echinospica. Classification (NCBI taxonomy): domain Eukaryota; kingdom Metazoa; phylum Annelida; class Polychaeta; order Sabellida; family Siboglinidae; genus Paraescarpia; species Paraescarpia echinospica. Next base: position 13,149,557 of record CM034535.1, on the reverse strand, counting down.
TGGCCACAGCCGGAAATGTATCTCTCATTCATTATGTTCCCATAGACTTCTCTGTGAAAGTGCATATATTTGCCTACGTTGCATGTTCGTCAGACGCAAGCAATTGGAACACATTTCCTGTAGTTGTTGCTAAGGCGAAACATCAAATGATCTCAATATTGGATCTGGTTTATTGGTGAGAAGGTTGTCTTTCATTCCCATGAGCTTATTTGTATATAAGGCGATGTTTCCGACACCTGGTTCATATCGATTTTCGGTTCTTTTCGAGATAGCTGAAATAAATGTGAATCTGCACGGCTTGCGTTTGAGATGTTTGGTCATCGCGACGAGATCGACCAGGAGGACAGTCATCTGGCTGCAAGCGAATCGCCTGCTTGCAGCAAACCTCAACTGTCCGGCGTGCCACGTGACATGTCGTTGGGAGGTGACGGCTGCATTGGCCGATGGCTACGCATGGCGCTGTCCCAACCAGCCATGCCGAAAACGCCTTTCCATACGGCATGGTAGCTTTTTCGCGAAAAGTCACTTCTCGCTGCAAGATCTTGCACAATTTATGTACTGGTGGAGCATGGACATCGTTGGGTATCCCACCATCCAGTGCGAACACGGGATAGCTTCAGGGAAAACACTGATAAACTGGAGCAATTTCATGCGCGACATATGTGCTCAACACATCCAGATCAACCCGGTACGCATTGGCGGTGTCGGCCACACAGTTGAAATCGACGAAAGCAAGTTTGAAAAAAGAAAATTCAACCGGGACGTCGCATCGACGGGGTATGGGTGCTGGGCGGCGTCGACAGAGCTGATCATGGGGCGATTTTCCTAGTCCCTGTTCAACAGAGGGATGCCGTAACGCTGATTCCTATAATCCAGCAGTGGGTTCTGCCTGGTACGACGATCATAACCGACGAGTGGCGTGCATACGGCACCTTACAGCAACTTGGGTACACGCATAAGACGATAAACCACAGCCAGCACTACGTGGACCCCAACGATGCGACACTCCACAAGAACACCATTGAAGGCGTGTGGACGCAGGTGAAAAGGAAGTTCAAGAGGATGTCGGGAACGAGGAAGAATGGGCCACTGCTTGACACCTACCTCCAAGAGTTTATTTGGCGAAGGCGCTACGGGGATGCAGCATTTCACCACATCGTGAACCACGTCGCCCAACTGTACCCCGTGTAGAGGACGAACAGATCGAGAACAAAAACAACAGCTCTTTTAAGAACCAAGAAAAAAACAACGGCTCTGTTCAGAACCAACCAAAACTTCCCCAAAAGAGATTGCTACTATGCATATATGGTGATATTGATAAGAAAAGAGCACTAAGATATTAATAATTATTATTTTAGAATGCGACCAAACCGTTAAAAACTTTGTATTTTTCTACCACCTTATTTCCCGTCCCATATTCACATTTCGTGTAAATATAATTTATTCATTATGCTTAACAAGTAATGAATATCCAAAAATGTATTAATATTATTATTAATCCAAATCTGATGGTAGCATTATATTTCATTAATTGAATAATAATTCGTATTAATTTTCTTATCAAAAGAACGTATTGGTGTACGTACACACACACACACGCATGCACACACGCGCGCACGGAAACACAATTATTGGCTATTCGTAAGACTTATTTTGGTTTTTTCATTAAGTAGAAACCTTTCATTACCTGCAAACCATACTGATGATAATAATCATGCCTTAATTAATCGAGCTACTTTTTAACTGAAACAATGCCAATTACAAAATATTATAACTACCACACGCACACACACTCACGCGCCCGTATATATTAACAATATATTATATTTGTATCGCGCGCGAACATGCGTACAGTAATGATAGCGCCATTATACGGAATTTCTGTGAGGCTCGACACAATATAAATTTTACGGTAACCGCGGAGCACCGTATAGTCGCCGCCGTAGAAGTCGAATTTTACTTGAGTTTGTTTTGCGAAATTTGATCCTTGTAGGAATGTAAAATAATTCTTTTTGTAACGTAGTGTGTGTATATGTATGTAAGATATGTGAGGAGAAGTTTGGTGGTTGTAGGTGGTCGTTTTCATGGTTAGGTCAGAAAGTAAAAGATCGCCTTGATCGGTCAACGTAATATACAGATAGTTCTTGTTTAACAAAGCCCTAACATCCCATGCCAAAAAGGACATATATGTGACTTGGCCTGGGACATGGTAGACAAGTTACATAACGTCCATGGCATAGGCCAAATATTCAAATAAAAGCAAATTAATAAGGTAGTGATATATACTGATATGCTATTTAAAAAATACATCCAATATTTTCGATGCGTGGATACAAGTAGAAAGTTGGTCAAATTAGACAGTGTCAGTGACAACGCCTACACACACAGTCTGCAGTTACACAAATGGCGGACGGTCCCGTGCAAGTTTAAGAGTAGAAAGTTTTTGAAAGTTAAATTTATTAATAAGGCTTACTTGTATCTGACCGCTAGACCTTATGGCAGACACTGGAGGTGCTGTTATACAGGACATCATTTTTAAACGCTCTCCTGGTCTGCTTGTGGTAAACTCTGACAGTATAAAACGACAATTTTAAGTTTTTAACTTTTCCTAAAGTTCCTCGTTTCCCGCGCTAGACGGTACGGATAGTCCGCCAGAGGGCGACGCTGCGCTTTTTCATTTGTTTACATGACAACCAATATGGCTGACGACGAGGTACGTTTTGTTTTACGAACGCAGATAAGGCAGACTTTATTTTGTAGTTTTCCTCGATATGTGTTATTCTTGAAACACAGTTTTTTAAACTGTAAAATGATATAAAATCGCATAAAATGTATTTAAACACTACACGCTATGAGGCGTTTTATCTAGACGAACAAGTTTACGTCTGCCATTCCCCGGTATCCCCAGGCATGGCCCATTACATTAGTATTACTGCATCACTCAGTCCATGATGCCTATGACCCACCAGATGCATCACCCAGGGTCATGCCCATGGGATTCCCAATACCACTCTCAGCCAGACAGAGCACTACGGTGGTGGCTTTTTGCTACCACTCCACATAGTTTATAAAGAAATTAATAATATTATAAATGATTGTAAGCTTCTCCAACAAGACTTAATTTTAAACTTATATGAACTGGGAAGATAGGAAAGAAAATAGTAAATGAGTTTTCATCCATCTAAATGTAATGTTATGCGAATTAAAAAATCCAATTACAATTCCTTACATATTGAAAGGCCATCTGTTGGAAGTTAAATCTACATTTGTATAAATATCTGAGTGTAGATTTATCTTCCAATCTTGATTGGAAATCCCACATTGATAAATATACAAAGAAATCAAACAGTATGTAAGGTTTTCTAAGGGGTAATCTTAGAATCAAAAATGAAAAAACTCAGTCAAATGCTTGTAATTATATAACAATGATACAGTCTAAGTTGGAATATTGTGCACTGTTTAGAACCCAAATAAAACTGACCAACAATGTAAAATAGAAATGATACAGTGTAGAGCGGCTAGATTTGTTGTGAATGATTATAAATATACCAGTTCAGTAACATCAGTGGTAGATCATTTACAGTGGGAAACTCTTGAATCAAGACATTGCAAGCTACAATTAATTATGCTCTGTAAAATTGTTAACAACTTAGTAGATATTGAAAGGAACATTTATTTGACACTGCATCATCCAGAACACATGCTAAGCATGGTTTAAAATGTATGCAAATCTCTACCTCACTTCATTGTTTTAAAATCAGCTTTTTCCCTACAACAATATCTGCGTGGAATAGTCTTCCAGCATCAGTTGCTGAGGCTCCTAGCTTGGTACATTTCAAGCAGGAGCTTTCTAAATTAAAGTTTTATTCTTGTCATCCCACTTGCTTATAAAGCAATTGGGAAATCCATCTTTTTAATATGTAACTTATTTTAAAATTACTTTTAATCTTTTGTTGGTCACCCCAATACATAATTGTCTGATGTGACAGAGTGTCGTACAATGTAGACGTAGACATACAAATCAAATGGATGTAAACAGGGCCTCTGTAAACTGCGGAACGTGGCGGAACTGATGTACATCTCTCTACGTCTATGAGACTATATGACCCTAGCATTTGCTGTATGCTTCGAATCAGATTCATACTTCATGCTTAGTTAAAATTCCATGTAACACAATATGATGGCATAATATCTTGATTAAGTTACACTTTGATGAGACAGAACATTGATGGAATGATTGACACCTATACCGGCGGTACCGGCAATCACTAGCAGAATTTACGGTCATTCTGCGACATTCCATCGCATTAAAATGTACATTAATCTACACCTTATGCCTCCATTGAACTCACAGACAACCATCTCAACAAGAACGTACAAAAAAAATGCCAGATGAAAAGAAACAGAAACGGCGGTGACAGGCAGCGAAAACGGAGGAAAACTAGGCCCCCCTTATTATGATTTTGAGCAATACATGATCCCTGAAACCCAATATGGACGAACTGCGATTGCAAGCCAAGGTACACTATGCATTTTGTGAAGCCTGTGTCATGACTATTACCGAGACTTGGTTGAACAAAGACATTCTTGATTCTCTTGTGAAAATTTGTGGCTTCTCGTTCATTCGAGCAGACAGAGATGAACATTCAGGGAAGGGCAAAGGGGGAGCCATTGGTGTGTACGTCAACGACCAGTGGTGCAGGCAGTACACAATCAGAGACAAGATGTGCAACCCTGATGTTGAACTGCTCTGTTTAAGCCTCAGACCTTTTTACTTTCCCTGAGAGTTTGGGAATGTTCTAATTTGTTCTGTTTACGTGCCCCCCAGTGCAAATGGGGCCTGAGCAGCTACACTTATTGCAGACTGTGTCCACAAGCAACTAGAATGGACTCCTGAAGCACCAGTTTTCATCATGGGTGATTTTAATCACTGTAAGCTGGAATTCAGTGTTCCAGGTATCTCACAGTATATTGCGTGTGATACTCGAAAAGGCTAAATGCTGGACAAATGCTACGGGAATATATCAGGTGCGTACACGGCTAAGATCAAACCACCTATTGCCAACTCAGACCATGATACTGTTCATATCATACCCACATACCGACCAGTCCTGAAGAGAAGCAAACCTGTGCTGAAAACTTTTAACGTGTGGTCAGTTGACAACTTAGCGGCTGTTTCATGTGCACAGACTGGGAGGTTTTCACTCGGGACAATCCCGACATCAACATGGTTACTGTTGCAGTGACAGATATATCAAGTTTTGCATCGAGACTGTGATTCTACAGAAAATTGTGAAATCTTTTTCCACCAACAAACACTACATCACTAAGGAGATCAAAGACTGCATACATATAAAAAAGCAGGCGTTCACAAGGAAAGACACACATGAGGTCAAACGGGTGCAAAAGGAACTCAACACCAAAATGAGAGAGGAAAAACAACATTACAAAGGCAAAATGGAGAAACATTTTAATTGCATGAACAACAGAACATTATGGGATACAATGAAGTCAGCCATAAACATGAACTATACTAGGTAACCAATACACACCACAAATGAACAGGATTTTGCTGATGAAATTAATGATTTCTACATATGTTTTGATACTCAGGACTCTTCCAGTAGATGTAATTCTGTGCTCAGTAATGTGCTTGTCAGTAATTCTGATAGGTTTGAAATAGATGTAGATGATCATGAGATGAGGTCACCAAAGTCTTCCAACATGTATATAGTAGAAAAGCAACTGGTCCTGATGGCATTTCGGCTTTTTGATTGAAAACATGCTGAGGAGCTTGCACCGGCTTGGTGTCCCATATTCCAACTTTCTGTCGATAGCCACATGGTACCAATACTCTGAAAAACCTCACATATTACTCCTGTACCAAAGAAACCTTGCCCAAAAGAAAACAATGATTACAGACCTGTTGCACTTACACCAATTGTCATAAAATATTTGGAACGAATAGTGGTTCGTAAATTGCAGCTAGATGTTCAGGACTATCTTGACCCATTCCAATTTGCCTACAGATATGGCAGAGGAACAGATGACACTGTCAACACTGTTGTCCATTTAATTTTGAAACACTTAGCTCGGCATTCAATCTTATCCAACCTCACATTCTGCTCACTAAGCTGAAACAAATGAATGTCAATAATTATATCACCAAGTGGTATCATTCTATTCTAACAGACAGAGTGCAGCTTGTTAAGGTAAATCAGACTCTTTCCCAAACTGTGGTAACGAATACTGGTGCGTCCCAAGATTGTGTCAGTTCGCCGATTGTGTACACTCTGTATACAGATGACTACCAGCAGCAGTACTAACAACTACATAATCAATTTCTCTGATGACTCGGCTATTCTTGGTCTGTTACATGTTGATTCTGACATCAGTACATACATGTCTGAAATTGAAAGCTTTGTACATTGGTGTGACAACAACCAACTCAAACTCTATGTCAACAAAACTCAAGAGATTTTTGATGCTAAATGTATTGTTGCCGATCACTTGCCTGTTGTTATCCACGGTGAAGAAATTGTCCAGGTCAGTCAGTAGTACAAATACCTAGGTGTCCATCTTGATAACAAACTTAGCTGGAATGTCTATGTTCACAGTGTGTGCTCCAAAGTCAACCAGCGGTTGTACTTTCTCTGCAGACTGAAAGATTTTGGTGTCGATGAGAAAATACTCGTTCTTTTTATCGCTCCATTATTGAAAACATACTGCACTATGAGATTACTGCTTGGTTTGGGAATCTATCTGTTCAGTTAAAATCACAGCTTTCTCGATTGATGAGAACTGCCATGAAAATCATAGGTTCCACATCTCCCGTGATCTCCCTTCAGGAGATTTTTGAACAGACACTAAGAAGACAGTCAGTCAAGATTATTTATGATACTAAACATGTTCTGCATAATGAATTTCAGCTCCTGCCATCTGGCAGACATATAACTCCTCAGTGCAGGCTTAATAGATACAAACTATCTGCCACTATCTATTAAACAACTTAATTCATGATGCCTGCTACGACAGTGTCACTTGTCGTTTTGGAATAAGTATTGTGTATGCATATATTATTTATTATTTATATGCTGTTTTTATCAAATGGTTTTATGGTTTTATGTACATATTGCAGCCATGTCTGTTCTCACCTGAGACAAATTTCTCACCTTAACCGTAACCTTCTCATATAATCTCGAATATATCATGAGCAGCCCAATACTGGGCAATATCCCATAATCGAATTGAACCTAACTGGTGTCCTAACCAAACCTTCTTCAACCTAACTCTAAAACCATAAACCTAACTCTTTTTGCACATCAGATCAACCATAAAATGGCATTTGTACGTGGAGGTGGAGCCCAAAATTATCCACAGACTGCAGATCCAAGAGTCCAATCTCTCCAGAAATCTGCGATATATTATCCCAGTCTGGATGTGAATTAACACCCATACACGGCATTCACAACCACCAAGGTTGCCGAGTTTCTGTATATAATAATGTTGGCTATAATGTCTAGTTTGCCTGTGCATCATTAGATTTCCTAGATTTGATGATCAGTGTTAAACTAAATATACATTATTATGATTAAGAACACCTTTACTACTGTATTAATCCCCTGGATGTCACTACATACATATGCAGAATACGGTTTCATCTTACATCTGGTACAAACCCTAAACTGGCCAAAACCCTTAATCAGTTGCACATTAAAAAAAGTGTTACTTTTTTTGCGAGCAGTCGTAGATAAACCCCTGAAAGTTTGGTGCTTGGGATGCAGAATCCACACATAAACATATATACACGCACGGACACTAGCTCAATTATATTATAGTTAGATTTGCTTTTGGTTTTCTTTGTTTATAATTGTTATTACTTTTTTACACTTGTTTGATCAGAGACTGAGTTCACAAGAAGTTTTCCCTGAGACTGAGTGGGATAGTTAAGTACTTCCCTGGCCCTGAGGTTTGATATAGTGACATTTAAACAGGGTAACAAAACAAACCATAGAATATTGTTGGTGTCTTATTTCTTCTTTGTTGTTTGCACAGACTGTGACTCACATTTCTCGTATGAAGGTTGCTGTGTGCCACAGCTCTTCCAGAAGGCAAAAGATCTTTTCTTTTACTGGTGTATTATCTGAAAGACACACTTACCTAAAAATTAAACCGTACGAGCCAACATGCACACTGGCGTGATGTGTCTTTAGGACATTTTGTCAGTATGAATATGCAGATACAGAACTGCATGTTGGCTGGATGGTTTACGTAGCTCAGAACAATCGCCGCTGAAAACACCATCTAGGAGGAAAACATTAACTTTCCAGCACACAGTATTATATACATATGGATGCCAGCTTGATTATAGTTAGATGCACACTGTACATTCCTGTTGCAGCAAACACCTGAAGAGACAGTGAATGCACCTGAGGGAGAGACTGGAGAGGCACCCGCTGCTGAAGCGGAGGCTGCTGCGGAGCCTGGCACAGCTGAGCCCACAGGTGATGATTACATAACCATCCATCCATCCATCCAACCACCCATCCACTCATCCAATCATCCAACCATCCACCCACTCATCCAACCATTCATCCAACCAACCATCCAACCATCCATTCATCCATCCATCCATTCATCCATCCAATCATCCATCCAATCATCCATCCAATCATCCACCCAATCATCCATCCAACCATCCATTCATCCATCCAACCATCCATCCACTCATCCAATCATCCATACACTCATCCATCCATTCATCCATCCATCCATTCATCCATTCATCCATCCAATGCATGCACACATGAGGTGTCAAGTAATATTGCACTGAAAGCAGTAGGTCTGCCATGTTTCTGTAAAACTTTGCACTGCAGTCATGGAGGGGGGGGGGGTGCATGCAGAAAAAGGAACCACTCCATAATTTCTCAATTTCAGCATATATTTACTTGTTCCATTTTCATCATGAAATGTAGGTTTGGCAGTATAGGTGCATGGATTCAGTGTGATTATTTTGAACTGTGAAATATCAGTTTGGTGATAGATCTTGGCACCAAAGGAGTAGACTATATGAGATTATCTCAAAAAATGAAGGAAATGCAGTGGTGGTCTTGACACTTGTAACAATTGTGACATTTCACCACATAATTACTTTTGATAAGTCTCATTGCACCAACACTCATTTGAGATACAGGTCAGTAATTAAATAATTAAAGTAATAGTTATAATATTCGCTCGGTCAGTTTCATAAATAAGTTGCCAAAAGAAGTTACACTGAATGTTAGACCTGGTAACTTGTGTAAGTGTGAATAATCTTATGTTTTGTATTTAAAGCCATCTACTGCACAAGATCACTCGTTTTTGTCAAATTGTTAATATCCCAGTTAAACAATAATTTACAAGTTTGTTTGGCGATTTCACCAAAACTAAATATAACATTTTATGAACGAGCAAACATGTTGTAGTGGATAACAGACAGACTTGATTGTGTTAATTCATAATAAAATGGGATAGTTTTCACAGGTAGCTACTATCTTTGACCTGACAAAAAGCCATCAACACCAGCTCTTTCCTATCATTATACTAGAAGTTTGCACGCACTCATGGCAGCCCTCTCATTTGTCAACCAAGGCACCACCAACACCAGATCTTTCCTGTCATGATACCAGAAGGGTGAACCATTCATGGTAGTCCTTTTGGCAGCTCTCTCATTTGTCAACCAAGGCACCACCAACAACAGATCTTTCCTATCATGATACCAGAAGGGTGCACCATTCATGATAGTACTTTTGGTAGCTTTCTCATTTGTCAACCAAGGCACCACCAACACCATATCTGTCCTATCATGATACCAGAAGGGTGAACCATTCATGGTAGTCCTTTTGGCAGCTCTCTCATTTGTCAACCAAGGCACCACCAACAACAGATCTTTCCTATCATGATACCAGAAGGGTGCACCATTCATGATAGTACTTTTGGTAGCTTTCTCATTTGTCAACCAAGGCACCACCAACACCAGATCTTTCCTATCATGATACCAGAAGGGTGAACCATTCATGGTAGTCCTTTTGGCAGCTCTCTCATTTGTCAACCAAGGCACCACCAACAACAGATCTTTCCTATCATGATACCAGAAGGGTGAACCATTCATGATAGTACTTTTGGTAGCTTTCTCATTTGTCAACCAAGGCACCACCAACACAACACCAGATCTGTCCTATCATGATACCAGAAGGGTGCACCATTCATGGTAGTCCTTTTGATAGCTTTCGCATTTGTCAACCAAGGCACAACCAAACATCAGATCTTTCCTATCATGATACCAGAAGGGTGCACCATTCATGGTAGTCCTTTTGGTAGCTTTCTCATTTGTCAACCAAGGCACCACCAAATACCAGATCTTTCCTATCATGATACCAGAAGGGTGCACCATTCATGGTAGTCCTTTTGGTAGCTTTCTCATTTGTCAACCAAGGCACCACCAAACACCAGATCTGTCCTATCATGATACCAGAAGGGTACACCATTCATGGTAGTCCTTTTGGTAGCTTTCTCATTTGTCAACCAAGGCACCACCAACACCAGATTTGTCCTATCATTATATAAGAAGTTTGCACTCATATATTAGCTGTGTAATTTTTAAACCGAGGCACATCAACACCAGATCTGTCCTCTCATGATACCAGAAGGATGCTCATCATATTGATGGTAGTTCTCTCATTTGCCCACAGAAGCACGAGCAACGCCAGCTTCTGAAGAAACACCAATGGCAGCAGAAGCAACAACGCCAGCTCCTGAAGAAACACCAGCAGCAGAAGCAACAACGCCAGCTCCTGAAGCAGAAGATGCAGCAAAGCCTGCAGATGAACCGACTGCCTCTCCGGGTGAAGGAGATGGGGCAATGGAGGCTGCTGGAAAGGAGGGAGAAGAAAAGTACACAGGCAAGACTACCCCGGGCAACTTCATCATACCAGGTACACAAGGAGTAGGCAGTCATAGAACATTTACACTGTGCTTAGATTGGTGAAACATGAGAGGTTGAATCACAAGAATCACCAGAGCCATTTACTGACAAACTTCTTTAAGCTTTATATGGATGTTTTAGTTTTACCAAAATATTTTATTTTCACCTGGGTTTAGTTTAAAAAAAATTGTATTTTCACCAAAATGTTTGAGTTTCACCAAAATGTTTTATTTTCACCATTGATTTGTGTCTACCAAATTATTTTTATTTTCACTACTCTTAATTTCATCAGAATGTTTCATTTACATCTAAATGTTATATTTCACCAAAATATTTTATTTACTGACATGTTTTATTTTCACCAGTGTTTTAATTTCACCCGAATGTTTTATTTTAATCTAAATTATTTTAAAACAATTTCCATTTTCACAAAAATTAAACCTTTTATTTTCACCTAAATGTTTTCTTTTATCCAATGTAGTTTATTTACACAAAAATGTTCTGCTTTCACAACTGAATGTTTATCTTCAACAAAATGTTTTATTTTCAACAAAGTGTTTCATTTATATGAACTGGATTGACTGACTGTAAGACAGCCAAGCGGGTATATATAGTTTTTTGACAATCGTGAGTATCTAGATTACTACTGACGTAGAGAATACAGAACACTGGGAGGTGTATGACTGCGCCATCTGATGGCAACGGACGGACATAATCGTGGACTGTCAAATGACGACACAAAAACAACAGGACAGCTTTCAGGACAGACAAAGGACTGACAGGTGTATACAACGGATAACACAAATCAATCAATTATAATTTCACAAGATGAAGCGCCACCTGGTGATGAAATAGAAGGAACAAAAGAGCAGGAGGCGCCCCCTGGGGACCAGGACCAGCCTGCGGAGGATGAGACCCCAGCGGGGGACAAAGAAGCCGCAGCTACAGAGGAGGGAGGTGAAATTGAGGGTGGAGATGTCAGGAAGGCATCGGTTGATGGTGATGTAGTGACACCTGGTGGTGAAGAAACACAAAGTGACAAAGAACCAGAGTTAGCTGCAGAAGGGACGACCACACCAGGCATGTATTCCCACGCGTGTCGGGTCTCCTGTGTTGATCTCCACTCCCTGTGTGTTTCCGTCTGTTTTCTCGATGTACTCTATAGAGTCCCAGAAACCCACACCTTCCAAATCTCCCGGTACAGCAGGAGAACTTCCACTTTTTGGTAATTTTTCAAACTTTCTCCCGATCATTCTCCTGCATTTCAAAAAAATTCCTGCATTTGTCGTATTTGATTTTGCATTCTGTTGATTTTCAGGTTTTTGCTTGACCAGGTTTATTTACACAAGATTGCACGATATAATTTAATGGTTTTTAACTGCAGATAACCCTAGTAGTGCTAAAAACCTGAAAATTGCTTCAGTTGTAAATCATCACATTTTTGGGAGGGGTAGACGTAAAACAAATCTGTATAATCTGAAGAAGAATATTAATTAATTAAGCATTGAAAAATCTTCCTGCCATGAAAATTGAAATCCCGTATATTGGGGGGGGGGGATTTCTCTTGCTGTTTGCTTGTGCTAACTTGGAGGTCCAAGAAACTGTGTGTGGGTGTATCGGAACTCTGTGTGCAGTGGCATTACCAGCAGTATAGTAACAACTAGTGGTACTAGTGTTTACCAGTAGTTGCAAGTTGCGACATAGTATTGTTGTTATAGCTAGCATTTGCAGTAGCACTAGAAGTAGCAACACTGACTGTAGCTGTAGTGTCTTACTTAGTGTGTTGCTGTGTTTTATTTACTATTAGCCTAATTGAGTGCTATTGTGAGAATCTTGTTTAGTGGTTGTGACAGTCGGCCTAGGTTAATACAGTGGAGTGTGTAAATATTATGAAAATGCCTTCACAATTTTTCTTCTCTTTCTTTGGGTTATAGTTATATTTATTGTTGAATTACAACAAGAAACTTTTACTTTGTTGTGCTGTGTTAGTTTAAAATATTTATCTTAAATGTGTTCATTATTTCAGAGTCCACATTCAATCTCATGATGTTCTAGATGTCAGATATAAAATACTTGACATACCTGTTTTAGATGGTTTCAATTTATTTGATGACAACAACGGTAGTAAATAGTTAAGACTGTTTGTAGTTTGTTGAAAGTTGTCTGAGTTTGAGAGGAACTTTATGTTTCATTGTTGTGTTTATTTGGTTGTGTACACTGTTAGTTTTTTTACACTTACTGATGCTAATTTAATGCTACTTGCATTTCTTGTTTGACTTATCTTTAAAAACGAATTTAAACTAACTGCCAATATTATATAGCAGTTGCATTATTTGAACATATAACCTGCTTCGAGTTCAATAACTTTTGTTTAAGTTTGGTAATGATCTATGGTACCACATGTGTGTAGCTGTTAAATAACTGATTCTGTTCAAGAATGCTGTACATATTAATTGTTTATATATTAATTGGAAAAAACGCAAAGGTCATTATGTCAATGTGATGCTAAAAGTTTGGTGTATACCAGTGGGTCAATGCATAACATGCACTGGCAGCCAGAAATGGTAGTAGGGTAGTCAATGGTCCCAACAGAGGTTGACCATTCTTCGGCTGCAATCTTCTACCTTTTAGCAGTTGTCAACATTTGTGGGACAATCGAGTGGTGCAGGTGTGATACCAGAAGTGGCATTCTACTGGTGACATTTCCAATGTATTATGGGAGATAGAACAGGATTTCAGTGTAGATTATAACACATCTTTGTACTGTTATCTTTGGCTGCCTCAAGATCAACAACTGGCCTTCAGCGAGACGTACAACTGTGCCTTGGTTGAGTTGTCATCAGTCATACAGACCAGTGGCTGCTTTAAGTGGTTGCTTATTGCAGGTACAGCATTGCTGGAAACAATCCATGCCTAGAATTGATATCACCCAAGGAAAATATCGCCCAATACAGGATGTACTGTGGTGTGAGTCAGTGGCGGATTAACCAATATGCACTACAAGTACATGCCAGGGCCCATTAAGGCTGGGGGCCCACGAAAATACACGAGCACATTTTTGTAGACTGAATATTCCCGAAACCCAGCTTAGCAAGGCAAGATTTGGTTAATGATGGCTCCTGCATCAATTTCATTGCTACTTCATTGGCCCAATGAGTTTTGCAAGCTGGAAGTAATCCTGGTGTAGGTCCTATATGTTTGAATGTTTAACATACATTATAATAGTATTATTACATAACTTACTACAAAGAAGAAAACTATTCAGTGTCATCCCCTCCCATCTTCAGATGTTGGCAAAATTCTTCAGCAGCCCCCCCACAATCTTTCGATGTCATTATCCTCCGGCGAAATCATGCTGAAGCTCGATCTGGCTCAGCCCACCCAACATTCATTTCGTTCCGGCAACAGTGGAGGTTTTTTGGCAACCCTCAAGAGGGTGCAATTGGACGTGTTGCCCCCACCAAACAAAGGTCTACACAGAGCCCACGGAAATGCTGGGTGCCTAAGGCCCACGAATGTCTTAATCTGCCACTGTTGCGAGTGTTGCATACAAACTTGATCGTGATACGAGTGACGATTTTGTTTGTAGAAATCCGAGAGCCTGAGCTGGACCTGAAGGATCAGGAGGAGGGGGGCAAGGTGGAGGCAGTCACTGGGACACCTACATTTGTAAGTTCTGTCCTCCTGATGTAGCTGCCTTAGGCTCCTTCCAAATCTATATCTAAAGTATTTCTTCCATTAGGTATGCTCACAGCCACCGTCATGATTCCGATGACATCACATTATTGGTTTGGCTGGTGTCTGCCTCTCAGACTGTAGCCATCATGTGACCTGTTGCCTGGCAAAAGGACTGTCAAGCCATAAAAATGGATGCTGAACATGTAGGTGGAGCATTTATGAATTCTTTCGTATATTTTGTTGAAATTCTAGTCTGAAAAGTGTTTCTGTATGACAGAAACGTAAAGCAAAATTGTTTATGTGACAACTATATATGCGGGAATTTTTGACTTATAAGATGCCATGCCACTATAGTAATGTAATTCACATATATTTAACCATTATCAACATTGCTGGGAAAGGCAGAGCTTGACGGAGGTCATGCGCATAATTTTGACATATTCTGATGTATGCAAACGGAGACATAGGGGATTGGTTAATTCACGATGGATCCAGTATGTCTCGGTTTGCCTACGTCATGATCAAAATTCTGCATGTGACAACCGATATTTATGTGTACTACATTAATATTGCTGCATGCTATCTCATAGATCAAATGTTCCCGTATATTATTCACATTAACACTTTGTCTTATGTTTTTGTCATACAGAAACAAAATTGAGAACATTTCTTATTTCTATTGTTTATTGGGATAAATTATAAATTGCCATGTATCCAGGTTAACAACCTGCAAAAAGGCACTAACAATATAAAAGAATTAAAGATATTTAGAAGGGGTGTAGCTAAATCACTTCAACAAAATATATAATGGAATGTCGGCCTGTTCCACTTGTTCAGCATTAATTTGTTGATGGATGGACATTGTTAGCCAACAGGCCACATGATGGATAAGTCAATTGCTCTTATAAATTGACCTTATAATGTCGTCAAAACAGTAATGCTCACGTTAATCTTTACACACGCAAGCATGCATGCACACACAAATGCACACTTAAACATGCACGCACACATGCACACATGCAGTTTTGACACACAGCACAGTGAGCACACACACACGTGCATGCACACATGCACACACACCATACACACATAAACGCACGCACGCACACACGCACACACGTATGCACGCATACACAAACACACACACGCACACCAAGTAAATAATCCACTAGTCCATGCAATGCATGGAATCTCACTTAATGCTGATAACTAGGCTGCTGCTACATAACAACACTTGATAAATTTTCACAAATTTCTGTCTAAACCATTTGAAGATTTTTCAGCCTGGTGTTAGTTTGCGTGGATTTTTTCCAGATGGGATCTAACATTCTCACTCCCACTGAATCTCCTGGCCAGAGGGACATTTTACACAGTCCACCATCTGCCACTACACCTGACACCTGTAAGTAGTTCACACAACAAACACAACAGCATGTATTACCTCCCAGGCATAGATAGAAACGATCTATTTATACATTGCATCTAACGCATCATGAAAGTCTTCTCGCAGTAATGCCGCCTTTGTGTGGTTGCATGGTATATGAGCATGATTCCATGGTATATGAGCATGATTCCATGTAAATGTTGTTGGTTTTCTTTCGTGATTTAAAAAGTCTATGATTGATATTATGTAATCTCTTCTCTATAAATGTTACATACTAATATATAACTTTAAGACACAGTGTCTAATTTCTGGCAGAATATACCAGTCTGACAGTGCTAGTATAGCCTTAAGTCAGAGGGCTACACATAATATACAGTAAATAGGGGCAATATAAGGTAATCCATCAGAACAAGTCATGTTACATTTCATGTAAAATCCTGATTCTCTCAACATTGAGAACTCTATACCTCTCATGACTTGGACCATCTTATTAATGTTCGTTCTCATGACCTCAACATTTATGCAGACTTGTTAATTGACGATCAATGTAGCTGTTGTTTTCCAAGTACACAAGGCAACACTGTTTGACTGTTTGACAATAATGCACCATTACAAATATACATGGTGAGATATCAATTGTTTTAACAAAAAATCGTTTTGGTGCATAAGAAAGCACTGTAGGTTCTAGCTGCGGTGAATGTAGAAACATTGTGGCGTTCCACATGCGCTGATGAGGAGGTTTGATGTAGAATGCATAAAATTAAACATAATGTGGTACAATATTGTAGAAGTCACGTAGAACTCTATTCACTGTCAAATCCGTTTCTAAAGGAAAACAACAGCCATCATTCAAAAGAAATATCTAATTAATTGTTAACAGTTCCATTGACTGTAAACACAACATGCCTATTTAAGGCAGGATTTGAAGTAGAAAAACGAGAGAGGAAAGACAGTTCTCGACTTGTATAATGAATACATGATTTTTTTATGGACTGCACTAGGATCTACATTCTTGGCCGTGTGTATGTTATGAAGTTTTGTTCCCAAACAGCGTTGTCTTTGGCTAATGCAGCATGTGGTATGTTAGTTCAATTGCAGGAGGGCAGTACCACTGTTGAAGACTTCGGTAGGTATTCAGGCATATAAGATGTGGTCAGATAAGTTTGCAATGTTCCAGAAACCATATAGCAGTATGTATGAGCAGGGCTGGGTCCAATTACGTAACTGTAATTACCTTGATAAGTGTAGAAAGATACCAACATGGATATGAGGTAGGAATGGAGGTGGAAACATAGGTTTAGGTAGATACTCAAGTAGCAGATGATCTATTAGTGTTTTTACTATATTTGTTAGTATTACAATTATTATCATGATGAAGATTACCAATGGTAGTCGTAATGTTGTGATCTAAAGAATTTGATTTGAATTATTCTTCGAACTTGATGAACATTCTCACCATTATTCGTAATCTATTACTATTGTCAATATATATATGTATACATATATATATATGTATATATATATGTATACATATATATATACCTTGCTGTAGTGCTGTAAGTGGAAAACAAGTTTGTTGTGTCAATAGTGAAACCAGTTTTGAAAGTTATTTTTTACTTAATTTAATCCATGACATGTTCATGAAATTATATCAGAAAGTGTACAGTAATTTTTCAGTTGTATCACAACAGTTACTGTCAACCATTGCATATGTTGGGAATGTGTGGAGGAGGATTATTGGCCTGCTAATCTTGTTAATCTTGCTTGCTCATAGTTTGAGCTGTATAAGCTTACCAGGCTGCTTGTCTCTCAGTGTTTAAATAAAGGCTACCCTTTGTAGGTTGGTATAGGTTGGTGTACTTATGTTTATAGTTATGCGATGTTTAGTTATGTAGGCAAGTATATAAGAACAAGTAAATATATACTTACACATGAGGTAGGTGTGTGTATTTGTTGTCCTTAAAATACATATTAAAACACCAGTGAAACACCAGTGAAACACCAGTGAAAACCTTTAGCCAAATGAAATAGCTTTTGTTATTAATGCACCTAAGACTCACGTTTTGATATAATACTTGTGGCCATATTGAGTCATTTCATACTATTCTGTGGGTGCGAACATTGATTTTGTAGTCAAACCGGTATCCCACCCTGTAATCTAGCGAGTGCCTTTGTTGTTCCCACTATACGTGTTAAAGCAACAGTCATCAGATAAAACTACCGTAAAATGGTCATAAATCTTATTGGTATTTTGCTGGTGTACGTGGCAATCATAGACATTGACCTCGTCATATTGAGCCATTCTGCACCTTTTTTAGGTGCAAACATTGATTTCCTGGCTGAAACAATCTCCCATCTTTTTAAGTTGAGAGTGCCCTATTTGGTTCACATAATACACATTCAAACACAGTTGTACAGTGTTGCGAAACTACATTTATATTGTTCTACTGTAGCACGTCTAGATGTTTATTCCAAATCATTTCAAGCCACTTTGTTTCTCTGTATGCATATGTATTGTTTTTAGTCTGGCAAAAACACACCCTACCTTGTAAAGTTGTGAGTGCCTTTGCTGTCCTCAAAATACTTATTAAGACATCATTCTATAGCTTTGACAAAGTTAAATTAATATTCTGCCAATGTGCCACCAGTAGACGGTAATCCTGGTCATTTGGAGCTATTTTGCACTTCTTCGTATGTGCAGGTGTTGATTTCTTGGCAAAAACATACCTCCATGAATGCTATTATTGTCCAAAAATATTCTTAGTCTAACTAAATTGGTATTGTCACATTTAGATCAATTGCAGGTACGTATTTTGTTAAATATATACTTATTAAAACACAATGTTAACCCTTTAATAATAATAAACTTTTTTGTACACCATAAAATCCAGGACTACCCTGGGTAATGCTCGTTCACAGGTGTTTACAAAATCAGCAAATATGTAAGAAATATAAAATGAAAAATCGCATTGAAGAGAAATAAATCAGAAAAAAAAAAGTTAGCAAGCAAAATCCTAGTATATGTAGATGACCCCATGTATAATAAAATTACGATAAAATAGGTTTTGTTATTGTGTCATCCATGAACATTATTCCTGGTCGTTTAGAGTTATTCTTATATTTCTGTGGATTGCATATGTTAATTTTCTGGACTAGAACTTATTTCACCATTGACAAGAAGGCACCCGGCTGGCCGTAACAAAAAAGGATGTTATGCAGTTACATGGTTATAGTGTGACCTTGATGGGTGTTTGTTTGACAAAACAGGCACTCATGACCTTACAGGGTGGTGTAGTGTTATAAAGATGCCAAATGTATCAACTTACCAGGAATAACGTGTCTGTGCCACAATGATTGAATGCTTCAAGCAATCATTTCCACTCTCTAGTAGAAGGATTTTAGGCAAACAAACATGTTTGACATTGGTTCAAGGTCATTAAAATGCTATAAATTAACATTCCATGCCTATACAAGAGCCAAACCCTAATACATTGCCCCCCTCAACCCCTCTTAAAGTATGGAAACATCTAGAAATGCATCAGCTGGACTTTTGAACTATGTACACTGCCATGTCCCATTTAAAAGAAAAGCAACAGCCACCATTTCAAAAGAAATATCTAATCAATTGTTAAAAAAGAACGGTTCCATTCGCCATACAAACACAACCTGTCTAAGGCAGAATTTTAAGAAGAACAACGAGAGATGAAAGATGGGCCGCAACTGATATAACGAATATAAGGTTTTGTCTTGGATTGCACTAGCATCTACAGTTTTGGTCGTGTGTATGTTATGATGTTATCCCCAAACAATCTTGTCTTGGGCTAATGTAGCATATATTATATTATCAGTTGGATTGCAGGAAGACAGTGGCAATGCTGAAACTCACGTAGTTATTCAAGCATATAATATGTGGTTGGATTAGTTTGCAATGTTCCTGAAACCCTATAGCAGTATGTATGAGCAGGGCTCGGTCCAGTTACGTAATTACCTTGATAGTAATAATAATGATGTTACTGCATTTCTCGCCATAAATCTAACAATTGTTACCATTCAGAAGTGCATTACAATCTATGTAATGTAGCTATAATGATTATTAAAACATTAAAATATATATTAATATAAATAGATAAGGATTGTAATAATAAAACAGTTAATAGTAATTAAAACTAATAATAATAAAATACTGATCAAAGTTAAAAGGTAGATACTAAAATGTTCAGAGTTCATCGCTGTGCACACAGTTCATTTAAAATGAAAAAGAAGTGTCTTCAATTGACCCTTGAACATGGTCAGGCAGTCTGTAGCAGGCATATGGCGTGGCGCTGCATGTGAAAAACCTGTATCGTCTTGAGTACATAGCTTACAGCGCAGGACCTCCAGCAGGTGAGCCTTGGTGGAGCGTAACGTGCAAGTGGGCTGGTGTCATGTTAGCATTTCGGTCAGATACGACTGAACTAAGCCATGCAAATTGCAAAACATCGGCAAGAGTAGTTTGTACCCGATGCGCTGTTTAATTGGCAGCCAGTGAAGGCCAATCAGAACAGGAGTGGTGTGATCATGTTTCTTAGTTCTGGTTATGAGACGGACTGCAGCATTTTGCACTCTCTGAAGTCTGACAAGAAGATGCTCAGAAATTCCACACAGTCGGCCATTTCCATGGTCATGTCAGGTTATATATGAACCATCATCTCTGTGGTTTTCCGATCTAGAAGATTTCAAATTCTTCCAATACTGTGTATGGAAATATGCCATACGACATATGTTCTGTACATGGTTGCATGTTCATGTTTAGGATATAATCAAAGAAAACAGCAATGTTCGTGGCCACAGTGGAAGTAGGCATGATGTTATTGGCAAGTTCTATGTGCGGCATTGAAAGTTTGTTCTTGATGTACGGCGAACATCACAATAGCCATTGCTTTTTTTAGCATTAATTTGTTCATGCGTATCCACACTTGTCTTTCAGCGACACATGCTTGTATGCGCTTCACAGCATGGGTTGTGTCTTCCTCTGAGAGAGGACTGAAGGTGATGTCGAGTTGGGTGTCATCACCATATAAGATGTGTGTTGATGCCATGCTGACGTCTGATATCACCGAGTGGTGCCGTGTAACATGAGCGGACCGAGAATGGAACATAGTGGGACTCCAAACATCACTGGACTTTCCGCTGATTCTTTGCCATGCATTTGAATACTCTGATGTCAATCAGCCAAATACGACTAGAACCATGCGAGAGATGTTCCAGTTATTCCAAAACGACCTCTGAGGCGGGTTAACATGATTCCATGGTCGATCGTGTCGAATGCTGCAGAGAGATCTAGTAGCTTAAGTGTAGCAGCCTTGAGCTCGTCCAATATACACAGCAGGTCATTGATAAGTGTGGAAGGATATGAAACAGTTATGTTCACGTCCTGGCTTAGGTAATTACTAACGCATCTCACAATACCACTAGTTGTTCATTAATTACACTATTCAGGTATTTACTTGAAAAAACAACAGTTTGTTAATTAAACAGTTCAGTGTTTACAAAAGACAACTTTGCTGGAAGAGCTAGCTTCATATGTCAGCATCTGATGCCTATAAACTGTTTCCAAGCTGACAATTAATCGAGACTGCACAGTGCCTTGAATTACCCTCTTGGGCAATGGATGGTAATAGCACCTACTACACCTGGTATGTATGTAGCACAATCTATTGTACTTCACTCCTCTTGCTGTTTTCGGTGGTCTTGATTGTGGGAACAAGTGCACAGGCCAAACTTCAAAGAACAATTCCAGGAGCTTGTGGTTCACTCCACCTGCCTCATTTCTAGCCCATGTTTGCATATGTTCTTACTTACTTGTGTTATCCACATGTGCTGACAAGGTGAGTTTTTTCCAGTGTTTTCTGTCTGACATTGTGTCTGCCAGACAAGTCCCACTGAGGCCCGTGTCCCTCTGAATGCTGTTTATCAGAGTCATGTTAGGGTGACCTCATCTCCGAGAGCCTCAGTGTTTCCAAAGGAGAACTCGGTTTGCAATTTCATGTAGTGCATCACGTGTCCCATCAGACGTAGATGTCGTTGCCTCAGTGTGGTGGAGATCTGTCATAGACACCGTACGTCTCCTGATTGGAGATGTAATCACACCAGGACACAGTGACACTGCATATTTTATGTAGTAATTTTGTGTAGGAGCTGTCAAGTGTTTTCTTGAGAGTTCGTGTCAGTGTCCATGATTCACAACCATATATGAGGATTGGTTCAAGTATATGCATTGTTTTTTATATCACACATTCAAATTGTGAAGCATGTTTCAGGATTATTAAATGTAATTTTTGCAGGCACTGCATCATATTTATTCTAGTGTTAAGAAATTAGTTCTAAATGAGCAACATAAAAGGTTGTTTTAATATAACCACATTTTATCAATCAGTTTGTTTAGATATTAATTTACTCTTATTCTGCAAAATGTCATAACTACCATTAGTATGTCAATCAAGAAAACATTGATGATTCACTGTGCCTTGGATATTGGACCATTCCATGTAATATATTTATCAACATAAGATTTTGCTAAGAAATAGACATTTCTTCTATTGGTGAAAAAATGTTGAGTAACATTGCAGTTAGTTAAACCTGTATAGTTTTTGTTTTCTGAACATCTGTCACTAATAATGTGAACATGACATATAAAATATATTCCTTTTTAAAACCGTGTGTCCAGTGAATGACACATTGCGTAATTCTAAGACAGAATATGACCGTTATATAGCATACACTAGTACTTCTTGTACAGCAACTAATCTCTATGATCACAAATATGTTGACAGTTTCTTTGCTGAGCGGACCCGAGACACAAGCACACTTAATGGAATCGTACGAAGGTGAAGAACCATTGAAAGAAGTCGAAGAAGTAGAGGAGTCATTGCTTGCCCCAGAGTACGACAGAGAAGAACTCCTGGAGAGATATCACGTAAATGGCCATTCCATTTTCATACAAAACACCACTATGCAGTGGCGCGGGCACAAAATTCATATTGGGGGGCTACCGGAGCTTCAGCACCACTGAAAATTTGTTGTCCCTGCGCTACCACATATCTTAGCATCTTCCTTCACCTTGTGGCTGCTTCAGTTGGCTCGACAGTGACATCTGAAGATGGGGGGGTGCTGTTGGAAATTATACTCTGCTATGCCGCCTATTACTAGGAGGGGGGCAGAAAACCATATGTCTGCCCTCCATATGTCTGCACGCACACAGTCGACAAAAATACACATTAAACGTCTCGTAAAATTTTCCACCTGCCATTGATGCTTGCCACAAAAACAAACATTCACACCCACATTTAATTGGGGGGGGGGGCAGAACCATATGTCTGCCCTCCAAGAGAAATTCCAGGGGGCAGCTGCCCCCCCCCCATTCCCGCACCTATGCCATTATGTCCAAGTAAATGTTAAACATTGTAATGTTTCATGCAAATAGTCCAATATGTGACACTTATAAAATGAAATATACGAGTCACATTGAAAGCCTTCACGAAAGCCTGTCGATGCGATGCCACAGAATATTAGCTAAATCATGATATTGAAATCTTACAGTGGTACTTGTTTAATATGGTAGGTTATATCTTATGATATTTACATGGCAGCACATTGGTATTTTGCAAGCATGTTGACAAAAAAGAGATAAAACTGGAGATATTGTCGATGTAGTATTGTTTCCGCATTTCATCTTTAGGAAGTAATAATGTGAATTATAGTGTGTATGGTAAAACGGTGACACATATCATAGTGGTTTCAAATGAAAGCCTACTGTGTAGGTCGTCTGCAAGGCATGTTTGCAACAATCTCTTTCAGTGGTTACCTGGTCTTGTATAACTGATGGAATTTATTTATGCACTGGTCTTATTGTGATGATGCCTTGTTGTGGTTTTGTCGCATTTATCTCATGTAAAGCTGTTAGGGAATGGGCCCTTATATTGGTCTGGTGTACTGCTTTAGGAAATAGGCTTGTACTCGTGAGAACATCCTGGGATGGTCTCATGCAGTAGTCTCTTATGGTGATGTTGTGGGAAGCTACTGTGGTCTCTGGTGATGGTATTATGGAAAGGTTCTGGGATGGTCTCCTACTGTGGTCTCTTTTGATGGTATTATGGGAAGGTCCTGGGATGGTCTCCTACTGTGGTCTCTTGTGGTGGTTTTGTGGGAAGGTCCTGGAGTGGTGTCATACAATGGTCTCATGCAGTATCGATGGTGGTTATGCAGAAAGCTCTCCATGGGCGTCATGAGCTACAGGAAAAGAACTACCAGCTGCAACACAAGTTGGCCGACTACTTTCGCAAGAAGAAGTCAGACGAGGTGCGACAGGAGACGAACAAGAATGTATCTGACCAGGAGCAGCGCTACCTCAAATACATGGGTGAGAGGGGCATGATACTATCTGTTTTTAAAGTATACATTAATGCCGATAGAAACTCATTAATTATTATTATAAACTAGCCTACGTCCACCTGTAGAGCAACAGAAAACAGCATCAGTTATCACCATTATAGTGGTGCCATCTGGAGATCTTACCACAACTCGTTTCTCTTATATAGGAGAAACGCCTTCTCGAAGTAAGTTAGTAAATAACTTTTAAAACTGTCCTCGTATTTTACAAAATGCATAGCCAATTGGTAGATAAGAATCCATCACAAATCCAGTTCTTTGATATCTAAACATGCAATATGAGAACATTAAAAATAATATCCGTAGTTGGTTTGACAATAGTGCATACATTTGTTGAAATGCTCGAAAAAAATTTAGCTGCTACATCTGGTAACTTGCCAAATCCAAATGCATGGCTGATACTTAGCCTTCATCCTGCTGAATTTATCAGTGACGGTTTTTGAGGAAGCAAGGAAAGTCTACAACACCATCACAGAAACATGTGCATAACCGATTCTTGGGCAGGAATAGAATAAGGTAGAAGCCTGTCTGAAATTTTTTCCAAAACTACAAACACAGTTGGCACAAACGAGCAAATTTATTTTGAAACGAGATCAGCGAAATGATGGAATTGAAGAATCGTTATACAAAAGAGCAACATCCTTTGGAGGTAGAATGAAGTTCACTGATGCACGTAAACGTTACACAACCTGACAAGGTGGTTGTGTAAACTAACATTGCAATGTACAATTTCACACTCTCTCTACACTGTGAACACCATGGTTGGACAATACTGATGCTATAATATATAAAACATCACAATATTAAATTACAGCCAACCTGGACGAACTGCGGAGGCAGGAGCAAGAAAAACGGGAGGACTACATGCTAGAGATAGAAGACGTCAAGAAAAAATGTGAATTCAAACAGGAAAAGGTTGAGGAAGAGCGTGGAGAGTTCGTTGATTTCAAGAAACAAATAGCACTAAATGCTGTCAACAGTCGGTCTGGCAAGTTTATTCCGCCAAAGGTTTGTACACATAATTGATTGATGTCAAAATCTTGTAAAATTTAATGACAGTGTCATTGAAGCGAGTGCACATCGAGTTAAGAAATTTAAGACATACAATATGTATATAAAATGGTATCTTTGAGAATTGCATGCAGATGAAATCGGACGAGATGGTGGTGGAGTAGCAAACATAATAGGACAAGGTCACCGGCCACACCCGATTACTTTGGCTACTCTGACACCCATTGAGTACAACTATGGCAGAATGTAGAACTATGGCAGAATGCAGAACTACGGCAGAATGCAGATTTCAAAGAGACCATTGTTTTATTTACTTTACACGCCTAATAATTTTAGCAAAATCAATATCGTGGACTACGTTCTCTATCACTGTAGCCAGTTGTCAATCAATTTTAAAACAATTTAATTGTTCCACTATCGTTGTGCATGCGCTGACATCAATAATAGTTTTATTCCTTGAATGTAACGACAATGTTCCAGTTTCTTGGATTATTTAACTATTTATATTTATTGTTTTGTTTTCGAATGAATCAACAGCAACAACAGCGACACAGTTGACATATTCAAGAAAAGTCAAATTTTAGAATGAATAAATTAATTACATTTCACTAGACCAATATAATTGCAAGTACAATTCAAAGAAAATATTAACAAATGGTGAATACTTTTGTCGTCATCGCCATTGTCATTATATACTTGATGACCACAACATGACCTTAATATATATTTCCGTAGTAATCCGACACATCCAATTTCATAATCATAACTACTCCCCTATACTAGATAGAACATCTCAAATGTGTATGTAATAAATTATGGACAAATGTTTTATTACAAGCTGTTTCTATGACATATTTTTATAAGTCCAGGATAAAACGTATTATTTTATAACGATAACTAATCTGTTGCTGTAGGATGTGGAGTCGTATATGGTGACGGAAAGCAGGAAGGAGATGGACGTTGCCAACGTGCGACTTGAAAACATCAAACTAAAGAACAAACTGAAGAAGAAAGAACA
Organism: Paraescarpia echinospica; assembly: GCA_020002185.1. Taxonomy (NCBI): domain Eukaryota; kingdom Metazoa; phylum Annelida; class Polychaeta; order Sabellida; family Siboglinidae; genus Paraescarpia; species Paraescarpia echinospica. Next base: position 13,123,076 of record CM034535.1, on the reverse strand, counting down.
ACAGCTGAAGTCCAAGGTACAGAGACAATGGGACTGGGTGTCACAACTATTTTCATTTGCTGAATTTTATTGTGGCTACATAAGTACATGCTATTTGTTGATTACTTGAATTGCTGTAAATGTTGTTTTAGCAGCATTGTGCATAAACTAAATTCACATATACAATTGCTATATTTTGTATTAATTCTTTGTGTTTTATTTTAACTAACAAAATGGATGTTAAGATGTAAATATGAGCAAGTTTTCGCAATGCAAGTTGCGTAAGACGTCTATAACTGATTGGTGGGTGGTTAACATAGCTCGGAACAATCGCAGAAAGCACGAGTAACGTTGTGAATAATCAATTAACGTCGGTCTAACATCCGGTATGAACCACAAAACCGTTAAAACCCTTAACCAACGGCGAATTTAAAAATAAATGAAGATGATACTTTGTTTCCAAGGGAACGTAGGTGTACCTCTGACAGCTTGGTGCCCTAGATGCAAGGCAGCTATGAGGAAACGTTCAACATACATACATGCACACATATGATTATAGTTAGATTCCAGTAAAAACAAAGTGGAATATACATTTTCAGGTATTCAATACAAGTCCTCTAAGTAGTCTAACTGTTATGTCCATTGTGCTACTGTGTTCCCCACCATTGTGTTATTTCAGGAGGAACTGGCTGAGGGACTACACTTGATAGATTTTGAGCAACTCAAAATCGAAAATCAGACATACAATGAGAAAATTGAAGAGCGCAATGAGGCAAGTGGATATTGATGTCCATATGACCAAGTCATAGTTTTAAATGGTTTTCATATTTCTACTATTACACTTCACCATTCTGTATGTGTGTGTGTGTGTGTGTTTACGTGCGTGTGTGTACATGCTTGTGTATGTATATGTCATCACATCATCTTGCATTATCAGTATCACCATATTGCTATATTGTCATAATAGATATAATAATACCATGTGAAAAATAAGGGGGTGAATACAGACACGGGCATGCGTGTGAACATATACACACAAAAACACACTCACACACACACACACACACAATTAAACAATTGTATTATTACATGCATCAGGAATTGCTGAAGCTGCGCAAGAAGATCACTAGCACGGTGCAGGTGTTGACACACCTCAAGGAGAAGCTACAGTTCGTGCAGGCGGAGAACCAGATACAGAAACGCAAGCTTCAGAGAGTGGAGGAACTCGCAGCCAAGGTAAGCAACAGGACGACTTGTCAACTCTCTTGTTTATACTAGAATCCCAAATCCAAACTCTGACTCTGAGATGTCACCGCTTTCGAAAAATGTCAAACATTTCTAAAATGTATTGTAAAAACATCACGCGTATCTCATGTCATCACGTCTAGTTAATTTGATAATCGGTGCAGTATACAGGTATGGCATGCCCCAGAGTGATTTTATTATATTCACCTATAGTGCTTTCGGGATGTGTTTTAGAGATGCTCACAAAGTGGCGATAATTGCTGTGTATAGAAAAGTTAGTAGATAAAAATTGTGTTGATAAACTTCCTTTTACAATTATTTACATTAAAGATTGGTATATATGGAACTTGTTTTGTCATAACAGGTGCACATTCTAATCAAACAAACGTGAATACATATATACACCAGTTTCCATTGTAGAAAGTTCTCTGTTTCAACTATACAATATTTGGCAACATTGTGCCATGTCGAGTTAATGTAATCAGTTTGTAAACACTGAAATGTATTGACATTTTAGAATCTTATTTGTTCCGTTTAAAAAAAATGATTGCCGGCTAGGAGGCCCGACACCGTAAAATCCTTGGATGCGACAGCAATTCTCAAAAAGTGCTGGCCCGTATGACTGTCATCTATTCCACAAATATCGACATTCGGACTTCCAAAACGGACACTGCAAATGTTGTTTAAATGTTACATTGGTATGTAGACCACTAAAGTTTTAATGGTACCACCAACTTTAAAACTGAAGGTCCTGCTGTTTAAACTCAGATGAAGAATACGGATGACAGGGCCGAGACAGATAATTCTGTTGCTGTATATACTTACTTTTTATTTAGTGTTTTTGTCTTGATTTTCTTACATAATACGAATTATCTAATACTGTTGTCACGAGCTATGTTAACATTTCACGATGTTTCTCTCAGAAACGCGACATCCTCTCCCGGACGAAGCAAGCACGAGACGGCTTGCGAATAGACAACCAGAAGCTTCGTGGCCAATGTGGTCTCCTCGCCAACAAATCTCTGCTGCGAGACTACGAGGAGCGGATAGACGAGTCAGACTACTTGCGACAACGAATACAAGACCTGACGATGAAGCACGCCGAACTTACCCTAAATCTCAATGGAATTAAGAGAAGGATCGAGCAAGCTAAAGCTAGCCAGGTCGTTTAGAGTGGCATTTAACAGATGCTGCAGATGCTGTACATAGTTTTGTTTTTTATACGCATACGAGAACAAATATTAGACCGAGTTGTAAAGAAAGTACTCATGTGTATATACTATAAGCGTTAGAAAACTAATTCTATTATTTGCATATAAAAAGCCTAACCAGGGATGATAGTTTCATCAACTAACCCCTTCCATAATAATGGTTAATTGATGCCACATGGAGAAATCGATAACAGGCTTGTAGTGTTGATTAACTGTCAAGAGTAATCCTCAGTACACACAGTTGTGATTTCATCATTTAACTCTGGCACTAATATGATCCCCAAATTGTCTATGTACTGATGCGAAACATAAATATTGTGCCTCTGATCCACGTGATTATGAAGTTATTATGCAAGTTACATTTGACGGTTAATTTGAGTTTCTTGTTGTACAGTTTGTTTCACACAGTTCTTTCTAGTACCAGTAACATTACATTTCAGTTGATGTACCTGTATATTACGTTGATCATGTTACAGTAGAAATACAAAATTACTGTTCTTTTGTTTAATATGACACGAATCAAAAACCTAGTGCGTCTTGGTGAAACGTATATTTTAGTATTATTATACCTGAGAAAACAGTGTCTTGTATAATTCTACAACGACGATGATGTTCTTAATAAAAGTAGCTGGACATAGGTAAAACAATGGTATTTATAATAAGCTAAGCGTAACACTCAAACCGTTTTCGTCACAGATGGCTGAATTGAACTTTCCCCACTGGTCTGGTTTAACTGCTTGTTCGTCATTGAATTGTGTTCTACACTGCCGGATGCACACTCCCCTTTCACTGTAGCACAACTATAATAATAATAATTGTTTCCAGGTAACGTCGCACTAAAAATCCACGAGCATAAAAACGTAGCTCCAAAAATTCCGATCAAATTACTGCTAAAAAGTCCAATCCAGCGACAACATGGCGTTTTTTATTGAATTTTCCCTGGGGGGGCAATGTCTTAAAAGGTCACTTCTAATGGGTAAAAATGGCAGTTTACGCATACATTAATGATTATGTTCATAACCCTTGGGCATGTATGAAAGCTTAATATAATGTGATATTATCTTTGTATCCACCTAGTTGTGGGACTTATAGTGACGAGTGACGACTGCATCTTGGTATTAAAATAAATGTTACACATATATCCTAGAAAAAATGTTTTATTAAAACCAATACATCTTGTCTTCTCCAAGAATTTGATGACAGCGGGTCGAGGGTCTTAGTAGACGGTGCATTTCTTGTGTCCTCATTCATACTGGTGCGGTGATTATCGACCACGAGGTTGTGGTGGCTCACGATCCTTTCGGTCTGCGTAGAGTGTGGACTCATACAAGCCAGATATGTCAACACCTACTGAACTGAACCTGTTGTGACTGGCAGACGTTGGCGCAGTCTGACAGTCAACTTACAACCAAAATCACAGCCACCAGGCAGGAATGGCACATTCATCATGTTTTCGCATTGCTCGGCTGCCCCGTCCGCAAAGTCGGAGGGAAAAGGCGCCTGGCGACGCGCACACCATGCTCAACGAATGATCTCAGACTGCGTGACATCACTAACTCCTTCATGACTGATGATGTCCTCCTGCACCGAGTGCATGCGTTCAGACAGGTATTCGTGCGATGCTTGCACTACCCCTACCCTGATTGCTCTTAAAACCGAGCTTGCCATGAGCATGCGTGCTAGCTTCCACAGTAGGTGCGCCCAAAATATGGAATGAACATCCCATTACTTAAAAATCATAACTATAACCACCGTTCGCAGACAAGTTAAGAAAACATTGCATTTCCTTGCAAGTACTTTTCAGCGTTCTCATGCTCTGGTGATAACCTACGCGTTACCGTCGCCCACAGAAAACAGTTTCTTGTGATATACTGTTTGATACCAACATGAAACCGTTCGTCCCTCAGCACAGCTTTCTCAGGAATGCATCCGACAAGACGCGCCTAAGTTATAGCTATCATTATGCAATGTTTTGCAAACGAGTGAGTCCATTGCAAGCAGCCCGAAGGAGACGCCGACAGGCTTATTGTTTCAACAGCCTTGGAGAGTTCCATCCCAGTCCTTGTTGTTGCTGTCGTAACTTGACTATTAATGTATAACTAGAGAGTAGGAAGTATTATAAATCTTTTATTATGAACGAAGAACCATGCCTGCGGCGGAAACCAACTACACACACAAAGCGCGCAACAGCGCGCCGTATACACAGAATAGATTATACCCGATGTAACGACTACAGAATGTCCGATTATAACACTCCTTCCTCTTAAGCTTTTAAGTCACTAACTAATGTAATAACATGGAACAGTGTCAGAATACTGAATAAATTTAAAGGTCCAGTATTTTCCGTTGTTTGACACACCGGTTTGATCGGCGTAGCACAGGAGACGATGATTCATCAGGAACCACAGTCACATCACTTGGTGCTCGAACAGTTTCATCTGCCTCAGACGGAAGTGACTCTGAACACACGGCTCCGTAGAAGATGAAGGAAGGGTAACACACACCGACTCTGGAATCTCCGGAACCATAGGTACAGTCACCTCACCTCCAGCCGTCAGCCGTAGATGGTCTACGTGCACATAGCGACGCTGTGTACGTACTTGCACTAAGTAGGTGAGCGGACCCAGTCGTCTGTTGATCTTGCCCGCGACCCATTTCGGAGGACCGCTGCCACGATGATTGCGAACGTGTACTGGATCACCGCTGACCAGCTCTCGAAGCTTCACTCTACTCCGATCGTGTTGCTCTTTTTGTTGCGTCTGTTTCTCCTCCATGTGTCTCTCTAGGTGCGGTTTGAGAAGACTGAAGCGATTCCTCAGTCGACGCTTGAGGAAGAGTTCCGCAGGAGACACACCGGTCACGGTATGCGGAGTGCACCGATAACGCAGGAGGAAATTAGCGAGCCAACTCTCCTTCGTCAGTTGAGTTCCAACAGAGTACTTCCGAAGACTCTGCTTCACAGTCTGCACACAGCGTTCAGCAGCACCGTTCGACGCTGGATGGTATGGAGCCACCCTCGTATGCTTGATGCCGTTCTTGTCCATGAACGTCTTGAACTCGTGTGCGATAAATTGAGGCCCGTTATCTGACACGACCTCCTCCGGTAGACCATGAGATGCGAACATTCCTCTGAGTACCTCAATGGTCTTAGCGGATGTAGTGGACCTCATCGCCACAGCTTCCAACCATTTCGAATGGCTGTCAACCACAATCAGATAGTTCACACCGTCCTTCTCAGCAAAGTCAATGTGAATTCTCTGCCATATGCGTGTGGGCCAAGGCCATGGATGCAGTGGTGCTACGGCTGGCTGATTCTTCACTGACTGACACACTGCACAAGCCTGCACCATCGTCTCGATATCATTGTCCATACCTGGCCACCATATGTAGCTGCGCGCGAATGCTTTGGTCTGGCTGACTCCACTATGCTCCGAGTGGAGCTCATCTAGCATCGCTTGGTGATAGGCTGACGGAACCAGAACGCGTGATCCCCACAGCAGACAACCCTGTTCAGTTGACAGCTCGTCTCGCTTCGCGAAGAACACTTGTAGTTCCTTGTCTGTGTGGTTGGGCCAACCTGTGAATACATACTGGAGTACTCATGATAACAAAGGATCGCTGCGGGTTTCCACGGCGATGTCCCTAGCCTTGACCGGGAGATCGTCAACCACTGATACTTCGAATATTGCCGGCTCCTCTGTCGTTGTAGTCGGTAGAGGTAGTCTCGACAATGCGTCACTCGATACCGTAGTGGTACGCTTGCAGGATGAGTGCCCAACGCTGCTTTCGTAACGCTGCCAACGTTGGCACAGCCGTTTTGGGACCGAAGATTGTGACCAACGGCTTATGATCCGTGATCAATGTGAAAGAGCGTCCATAGAGATACTTATGGAACTTCTTGACTCCAAAGATGATCGATAACGCCTCCTTCTCGATCTGTGCGTAGTTGCACTCACTCGACGAAAGGGTCCATGACGCGAACACTATCGGCTTCTCATCTCCGTTTTCCATGACATGTGACAGCACGGCCCCAACGCCTGTCGGAGACGCATCCGTAGCCAGTCGCAGTGGCTTACGACAGTCGTAGTGCACCAGCACCTGCTGTGACGTCAGCAGTTCTGTGCACATCTGCATTGCGTCATCACACTCGGGAGTCCATCGCCACTCACGATCCTTTATGAGCAGTAGGTGTAGTGGACGTAACACGGTAGACATGCGAGGTATAAACTTAGCGTAGTAGTTGATCAAACCCAAGTACGAACGCAACTCCTTCACATCCTTCGGCTTCTGAGAATTGGTGATTGCGTCCAATTTCTCAGATGTGGGATGGATGCCTTCCGCATCTATCAGATGACCCAAGTAGTCAACTGATTTCTTGGCAAACTCACATTTCGCCAGATTCACTCGGACGCCACACTTCTCCAGACGAGTGAGTACTTCGTCTAGAAGTTTCAGATGCTCCTGCTCCGACTCAGCCGTGATGAGGATGTCGTCTAGGAAGCACATCACATGATCCATGCCCTGCAGGATCTGATCCATCACCGACTGGAAGATACTCGGTGCGCTGCTCACACCGTACGGCATACGCAGGTAACGATACGTGCCCTTGTGGGTATTCACTGTGACGTAGTGTTGCGACTCAGCGTCCAACTCGAGTTGTTGGTACGCATGGGATAGGTCCAGCTTGCTGAACACCTTGCCACCGGCTAGTGACGCGAAGAGATCCTCCACGTTTGGAAGTGGGTAGTGCTCACGTTCCACATTCGGATTGATCGTGACTTTGAAGTCACCACAGATCCTCACCGTCTTGTTCGCCTTCGGCACTACCACAATCGGAGCCGACCAATCGCTGTGGTCCACCTTCTGGATGATGCGCTCCTTCTCCAACCGGTCCAGTTCGTGTTCAACTTTATCTCGCAGTGCGTAGGGCACCGGCCTAGCCTTATGAAAGCGAGGCTGCACGTCTTCCTTCATGTTGATGTGCGCTGTGTAGCCCTTTATTGTGCCCGTTCCTTCTTGGAATACCTCTGAATGCCCTTTCAGCACTTCCTCCACCGAATGCCTTGCAATTGCGGTGACTGCCAGGATACTCAACCAGTCTAACTTCATTTTTGCCAGCCAGTCTCTTCCTAGTAGAGGTGTTTTGTCGCCCTTGACGACCACTGCGGATAACTCAGCTCGTTGGTCTCCATGCCTCACATCCAGAGTGACCACTCCGATGTGCTCGATGACCTCTTGAGTATAGGTGCGTAGAGTGAGGTTGGTGGGTTGTAGAGCGAGATGTGCAAAATGTCTCAAGTACAGTGTCTCTGGAATGAGCGACTTAGCTGCACCTGTGTCCACCTGCATTCTAACGGCGTTGCCTCCAATATCCACTTCAGCGAAGATTGGCTGCGCCCCGGCCCCTCCAACGTTACACGTGTAGATTCCAATGTCCGACTCATCAGCGACTACACCGACGTAGCGAACATTCTGGGACTGACTCTTGGTCATCTGACTCTGAGACGTGTTTCTGCGGTTATTTCCTCTGCATTTGCGTGCCAAATGTCCCACTTTGTTACAGACATAACACACTGCCGTCCTGAAGTGACATCTTTCAGGATTATGGTCCTCGTCACAGCGATAACACTCATTCCGTCTCGACTTCTCAGGCTTGCGTGCAGCACGACCACTTCCTTGACGCGGCGAGTAAGTGACTTTATTTACGGATTCACCAGTGGCCCGTAGACAGACCTCATTTCTGGTCGCCAGCTCCATTGCAATCGCTACTTCTTTTGCTGATTGGAAGGTGAGCTCTTTGGTGGTTAGCAATCGCCTCTGAATGTTCTCATCCCGAAGACCACACACCAGACGGTCTCTTAGGGCGTGCGGTAGGAACTCTCCAAACTCGCACGTACCACTCAGCTGCTTTAAGGTGATCACGTAGTCTGCCACCGACTCTCCCTCCTTCTGTCCTCTCTTGTAAAATCGGAATCTCTCAGCAATAACGAGAGGGTTAGGCGAATAATGCCCCTTTAAGGCATCACATAGTTCAACGTAGGACTTATCCTTCGGTTTCTCCGGCGTCAGGATATCTTTGATTAGTTTATATGACCCAGGCCCGATCACAGAAAGAAGCACGTTTGCTTTCTTCGTCGAATCGATTCCGTTCAATTCAGACCACTGATCCAGCCTCTCTACGTAACTCTCAAAGTCCTATTTAGCCTCATTGAACTCTCCTAGCTGACCGATGTAGCCTGCCATTATCCTCGTCGCCAGCTGTCGTAACTTGACTATTAATGAATAACTAGAGAGTAGGAAGTATTATAAATCTTTTATTATGAACGAAGAACCACGCCTGCGGCGGAAACCAAGTACACACACAAAGCGCGCAACAGCGCGCCGTATACACAGAATAGATTATACCCGATGTAACGACTACAGAATGTCCGATTATAACAGTTGCCACCGACACTGACATCCTAGTAATGCTAGTGAACCAGGTGGGTGGCACACGTGGTGTGTATATGGGGCGATGTCTGTCTTCCTGTGTCAATGTTCTAGATATACAGGAAAACATCGAAACTACAGCAACCCACCTGCTCTTCGTCCATGCTGTTTCTGGGTGATACAGCGTGTCTGCGCTCTTCGGCAAGGGATAAAAGACCGTGCTGAATAAGGTGATGGATAACATAGAGAACGTAAGCTACCTGGAGGTGTTCAATCACGCTAAACCGCATGTGCTGGTGACCGGTTTTTGAAAACCCTGTAAGGAGGTGACCAAAATACCACGCTGGATGCCCTGAGATATAAGGTAAATCATTATCATAACTGTATGAATATTTATTACGGACAGGTAAGTTCACATGTAGCAATGTATTAAGGTCTTGGGATTGTTCAAAGCGCTTTGTACTTACACACGTGTCCGTTCTTCAACATGGTACTCATTGCAACATATGTGTACGCACGTTTGTAAATGTGTTGATAGCTCTATGGGAAAGCCATCGGGAAGTATAAATTATCCTCGGCGTTTCGCCTGGAGACGCTGCCGCGAACAACTGCCGCTGCCCGGCAGGATTCATTCCGCACGTACCACACAGTGCAGCAGGCAGTGAAGTGGAAACACCCTGCCTCCCACTGACTGGATAATTTTATCAGTTCTAATCCTATATGTTGCTGTACATATTTTAAATTGGAATTTTGGCTCAAATTGGGACGCCAAAGGTATATTCGGTTACATAGGTTTGTCCTAAATGGTTCTACAGGGCTGGTGGTTGCAAGATGACGGACTGAGCCCTCTAACAAGCGAGAAAGCCCCAGCCCCAAGCAAGCTCCTCCGCATGGTATCGTGTGGATGTAAAGGCCAGTGTGGGAAGGCCTGCGACTGTCGGAAAATGGGACTCTACTCCACTCCTATGTGTGCATCCTGCAGTGGGCAGTTCTGCTCTAACATCTTCATGCAGGACAAAGCATAGACGCACACATAGATCGACGGTCTGGTGTTGGTGCAGTTGCTTTCAAGTTTGTTTATATATATGTATATGAATGTATATCACGTATGCTATCTAGTGTCATAATTAAGCTGTTGATATTTGAACCTTTAATTGCCCATTTGACCTTGGACAATGTGAATTATTGCTTTAAAGTTGTTGATTCAATTATATTTTAACTGTGTCCATTCGATAGATCATGGTTGAAAACCCCCATTATATGTTTTTGTATGTCTTCTATCTCTAATAGTTTGGTAGATAGAGCCGCTTTATCGAATTGCATCAGTTTCGGGACACCATCTTGAATTCTGCGGTTAGCTCAAGTAGGATTTTTGGGGACTTTTAGTATGTTATTTAGGACACTTTCAGGGATCTGTGGTGCAAAAATCAGCTTTTTGTTTTCGAATTTAAGGTTTGACCCTAAAATTCTTGAACTATAAGTCAAGAGTCCGGAGTTTGTGAGACGTTTCTGATGGAAACGTGAATATCCATTACGTGGATTGTAACATGTAAAATGGTGAGTTAAGTGGACACAATTACTTGAACCGAGATTGCACTTTTATGAGTATTGATGTAGATAATTATAGTAATAAAGCAATACCCAAGGCTGCAAAGAAGATTCTGTTACGCAGTGCAACAGTTTTGACCGGGACAATAACAGGCAGTAGCCTTCAAGTTCCATAAAATGATGATGATGAATGTATTATAGAAATAATGTTTATTTGATATTCACACAATAGACACAATTAGTAGACAAAGCTAATAGGTAGCAAACTATCAACTGCCATGCAGTGCCGAAATGCACATTCGATTAAATCCATATAAAGTGAAACAATAATATTAAAACTTAACATTATCCAATGTCATATATGACACGTTGGTACAAACAATTTGAAGACAATCATTTTGTTGCAACAAACAACTCAGTAATAAATTAGTATTTTAGACAAATTCAGTCACTGCAATAGTAATACCTATATAAAATTGCATGAAACTGTCATGACCGGATCGCACATATTGCACGTACGTCAGGGCGCTGGAGCTCCGTGTTTAGAACTTCGGATAATTCGACTTGATAGCTTCTTGCCTTTTTGATGTTTGGCCAATTCCGTCTACTCCATGTTTCTTTAGTTCACTCAGCTAAACAAATGAGTATATGGCTACATACAGTGGTGGATATACGTCAACGGATAGTCTTTCAGTAATAACAACGTGGGTGAAAGATTTCCAGAGAAATCGTTTTGTTGTTGGAAAGTACTGCAGGGGTGAAGTGTAAAGCGCTTTGTGCAGTGATAATAACTAGATAACGCGCTACATAAAACTTGTCTGGCAGCAGCTAAGCTAATACCACAAGTCGCCACAACAAAGTATCTTTTTGGATAACATTAATTCCGCAATAATAATTATAATAACAATTATTTCAGATAACAATCAGTGTGTTCATATAAAGCAACAAAACATCGATATCCATATAAAAATTATTACATCGATAAAAGCAATATATAAAAAAATGATGTAAAGCCAGGACCCACTGATACCGCAATTGCGACGTACAATACCTCAATGTGTGCAATGCATACAACAAATATGTATACTTGTATACCTATTGCTATAGTGCTGTCAAATACATTTGACCTGCACTAGCAGGTAATGCTAAACATTGTGACGATTAGAATACACATAGCTACATAGTATAACCATTATCATGCGTCTGAACTAAAATTCGGTGCATCTATTGAAGTTGAAGTGATTTTCACACTGAGTTGTATATGTTCTAAAATTTGAATTTATTACATTCCATAGGAACACTTAATAAAATATGCTCGAATTTTGCATGCGTACGTGTAATAATATATAGTAAATCACACGTTCTAGCCAACAATTCTACCTAAAATGTACCGATTGTTTGTGCTACTACGCCACCATTTTGGATAATTTGCAGGCAATACACTTCGCAAAAGTACCACTTGATATATAATAACATAATAATCGCCTGATCGTGTATGGCTTATTCTGGCGCACGAGTCAGATGGCAGTACTAATTACAAGTGTCACAATTAATTAATTAATTGACGCCATATCTTGTTCTTTGGCGTTGTTTGCTGAATTCACTTGTGATGAATCATTGCGTCGAATCACAGTCTTGGTCTACGTCTGCAAAACAGCACGGAATGTTGTTGAAGGCCCGACACACAACATAACCAACCGACATTTCGCTTGCACGTCCTGCCTCAGAGGAACCAATATTAAACACACATAATAATGTTATAATTATGATATTCCATATCAAGAACACATTGGATTGATTAGAAAATGAACGTGTCTGTCATACTTAGCAACATTTAAGAAGATTGCAGCCCAAATTAATATAAGTCAGTTGGCAAGTGAACAGGACAGTCATTGGCTTATATCGAGGGTCCATCACGTTCTCGTTTGTGTGTACCCAAACCTTCAAAGATAGTTGTCAGATCTTATTGAATGAGTTTATTATATGTGCCAAACATTTGCTCCTCGGAAGCATTCTTTCGTTCTTACGGCATCACAACTACTGTCCTGTCTGTTGCCCTGCCTACATGCAGCTCAAACTCGGTTTTATTTCTTAGGGTGGCGATTTTGTTCAAAGTTATGGAATTATGAACACATAAAAGTTTGTATGCTGTTATCTTATTCTTGAGATTTTGATGCGTGACGGGCATTATTATGTTCCCTTAATTTGTTTATGCCTACGTCCCACAGTATCGGACGTAGGCCTACCATAGGCGGATCCAGAGGGGCTGGAGGGCACATGCCCCTGGACCTTTTGAATGTGTCACTGCTACGTGTCCCCCTAGAAGTAGACATTCCGAAATTATGAATGTAGCCGCAACAAATTCCAACAGCACCCCCGTCTTCCGAATCCGATGTCATCATGATCCGACAGCATCGCGGCGGAATGGCGACGGCGGAATGGTGGCGGTTAAGCCCCTGCGAAAAGTTTTCAACAGCACCCCCTCCCACCGTTGTCAAATCCGATGTCATAATCCGACAGAACGACGGCGGAGTGGTGCCGAAATTCCGGTGAAAAATCTTCAACTGCATCCCTTCCCGTTTTCCGATAGCGACGCCGTACTGAAGCTCCGGCCCAGCCCAGCCCAGCCCAGCCCAGCCCAGCCCAGCCCAGCCCAGCCCAGCCCATCCAATATGAATTTGGTTTGGCCGCCAGTGTCTTTGCGAGCCTCAAGGGGTGCAGTTGGAGGTTTTGGGCCCACAGACTACCCTCTCTGGATCAACCCCTGCCTACAGATATTAGTATTTTAGAATTTCATTGTGTACTTACCCTCTCATGTGGTCCGGGTGCAACAGGTCGTCTTTTGGGTCAACATTGCGCCGTGCAAAGTTTTGCATCATGCTCCAATCCTGCAACGTGAATCAAACTTTAATATTAACAACATTTAAAATTGCCTCCACATTACGAAGTAGATTCGGTGGTGCTCAAATATTCTCTATAGATTGCGCAGTTGTTGTATATATATAAAAACAAACAAAAACTTTGCCCTTTTTGCCGAACGTCGTATTGGCCAGACAAAGACGATTGTAATACTTCACCCGATGATGTCATCAAAATGATATAACAAATTTACACAAACAACCACATGTCAATATATAGGTTTGGGTTTTGTGAAGCGAGTCTCCCACTGTTATGTGCCAACCGACCAAAGCAGGAACCCGCTAAACGTTTTGTTTATAACTATCGCAAAGCGGACTTTAGTGACCTAAGACACCTATTGTCTTGTATTCCGTGGTCATTTCTCACGGACACTACTGACATTTACGACCGTTTTGATATATTTTATGACATTTTGTATGCTGCAAAAAACGAATGCGTTCCTCGTATCTGCATTCGTGGCGTAAATACCCAGTATGGTACGATACGATATGATCGCAACCTTGAACGAGAAAGACACCGCACACAAAGCATGGAAACGCTCACATTCGTTATCTGATTACCAAGTATTTTCTGAACTACGAACCACTTTTAAGAAACTTAAGAGAGAAAGGTATTGTGACCACATGTCGGAAATTGAAAAGTCCGTCAAACAAAACACCAAACGTCTATTCAGTTTTGTCAAAAGCAAACAAACTAATATAAAACTTCCTAACTCAATGGTATACAAAGGCACTGAGGCAAACAGTCCAGCTGACATAGCAGAACTATTTTCTGACCACTTCGAATCTGTCTTTGCATTGGTAGATAACCTTGTTTATCCAATTATTCACTCCTATCAATCCGACTGAATGACTATATCAATGTGTCTTATGATGATGTCATCGGAGTACTAAGAACCACCGATGTAAGCAAAGCATGCGGTCCTGACAATATATCAGGTGTAATCCTTAGCGAATGTGCTGCCGAATTAGCAGGTCCACTAACTATGCTTTTTAATATGTCCTTAAACTACGACTACGACCCATTGTATTTCGGGCAGCCAACACGGATTTGTGAAGTGTAGAAGTACAATATCTAATCTAGCTTGTTACTTGAACGCCATTTCTGAATCTATTGACAACAAGAAACAGGTTGATTCTGTTTATTTGGATTTCAGTAAAGCCTATGATTCAATATGCCACCCATTGTTAATTCACAAGCTTAGATCATATGGCTATTCCGGGCAATGCATAGAGTGGTTGCAGTCTTACCTTGTCAATCGAAAACAACGCGTTGTCCTCGAATGCAAAACATCTGACTGGAAGCAAGTGTTGTCTTGTGTACCACAAGATTCACAAATTGGACCACTTCTGTTTGTCTTGTATATTAACGATCTTACTAATCATGTTGATTCATGTGAAATGTCATTGTATGCTGATGATTCCAAATGGTTTAAAGAAATTACGTCGGTGACCGATAGTCAGTTGGTGCAGAAATATCTGGACAATGTATGTCTTTGGTGAGAGACATGGCACCTTAAACTTAACGTTGAAAAATGCTGCATAATGTCATTCACTAACAAAAAGCAACGTATATCCTATGACGACACGATTTTAAGCCAGTCTCTGCCCAAGGTCACCGCTATCAAAGATCTCGGAATCACATTGACCGACAGTTTGACTTTTAAAGATCATATTAATCGTTGTGTTTGTAAAACTTTTAAGATGAGTGGTTTTATTAAGCGCGTTTGCACAACATTGACCGATGTACAGGCATTGCAATCCTTGTATATATATATATATATATCTAGTCAGAAGCCAGTTGGAGTATTGCAGTGTTATCTGGAATCCCTGGCAACGTAGGTTTATTGACAAAATCGAACGAGTTCAAAAGAAATTCGTTAAATATCTATGTTACAAATCCAAAATACAGTACTCCTCTGACAGTTTTCCTGAGCTTTGCCATCATTTTAGACTACCTTCCCTTCAACATCGTAGGCAAGTTGCAGATCTTATGTTTTTACACAAGTGTGTGCACTCCCAACTAGACTAGTCGTATCCGGTAGGGGCTATCCAATGTCACTGTCCTTCACGATCTCTACGAAACTACAATTACACTTATTGTTCTTAATGTTTTTATTATTATATTATTGTTTTATTATTTATATGTATTGTTTCAGTTATCAGTCCTGTTACTGGGTCCACTGAACCTGTTGGAAACTGAATAAATATAATACAATACAATACTGGATCAGCGAAACGTGGAATTGAGCAGACAGCTTTTTAAAATAATTTTTGTTTAGATAAGGTTAACAAAAATGGTGGGATGCAGAGATGAAAAAGCAGAAGAAAGAACTGAGAAAAGAGATTGGCATGTAGAAACATATACAAATGAGAGCATGTTGTGATGAGCAATACACAGAGAATGATTTTTTTATAGATTGACAAAAAGGGCATGAAAACAGAAGCCGGGAGTTGAAGAACACCGAGATATATGAAGATGTATCCACCACGAGAATGACCAGAGCGAAGTAGATGGAAAAGACAAAAGGAACTCACTATCTTTGTTGCGCGTTTCACGGCGTTACTGACGATGTTCATCCGCATCCGGTCATACTGTTGCTGCCGAGTCGGGGCGGGGTCGTTGGGCATCGTGGGAGTGCGCTCCTGCCAGAACCTGGAGCCTCCGTGGAACGGAGAACTGCAACAAGTCCGTCGGCTCCAAGTGAATGGGTCAAAATATAGCTAACCTTCTTCCTACGTTCGAATGCCCAAAACACATTAGACCTTGGGATTATCTTCGTATTCTTCTGGCACGTATACGATACAATAGACTTACTACATTTGGGAGTGTCTCATCAGAAATGTATATTTCCAACTTAACTGTAACTTCCGATTTGATGTTGCTATTTGTAGTTCATGAGGCAGACACTAGGCCTGGACCACTGGACCACTATGTAAAGCTCATTAACATAGCCAGTGGCACATCCCGTAACGCGTTACCTGTACACTGTGCTGGCGTCTTCTTCCAACGAGTTGACGCTGTGATAACTTCTGCACTTGCGGACAATGAAGACACAGAGGATGACGACGAGGATGAGAAGCACGAGACCGACGGCCGAGCCCAGGATCACTCCCAACCAAGGGATACCTAAACAACGACACGACTGTGCAAACGAAGACGACAAAGAGAAATACAAAGACGACAACGACAAAGACGACGACAACGAAGAAGAAGACAACAAAGAAAAACCGCCAAATATGAAAAAGACAAAAACGATGAGAAAGAAAGATACAAATAAAAGAACAACGACAAAGATAGCAATAAAGGAAATACAAAGACGGAGATAAAGCAGAAGACAACAAAGACGACGACAAAGGCGACGAGAATACCAAGTACGAAAACAAAAACAAAGATGACAAAGACAAAAAAGAAGGCAAACACGACGGAGACGATGACAACAAAGATGATAACAAAATCAACAACGAAATCAAAGACGACGAATATAACAGCCGCATATGAGTGAAATAACAAAACAAGTACACAAACATGGCCATCATATCTGCAACAGTATAACTGGTAAGTAGCAAGTATATAACTAGACATGCTATCTCTAATATTCATATATATAATAATTGTCAGGACAACGGATAATTATTTTCTAGTTAAGGTAGTATTCTTAAAATTGCTCTACTTAAACTTTCGACATGATAGCATTTTAATTTGTATAAAATGGCCAGAATAAATAATAGAGATTATGGGCACCGCCCCCTACTCTCTACTATAGTAACAAATGCCTAGATTAATGAACAATGAATACAACGGCATTTAAGTAGACGTTAGACACAATATTAATTTAGTACCAGTTTAGTTCTAAGTCAGACTGGAATTCGTTATGAATATATTACCTGCGTCTCCAATTGGTTTATCTGAAACATATGCATTTAAACACAATAAAACATGTCAATGATATGTATTGGTGTATACTGTGCATTGCTAAGCAATTATGTAGAGAGACACACGAGAAAGACAGAATGTAGAATACTTTAGAGTAGTGTAGAATACTTTTAGTTATCCATCCCATCTTATTTTGTGTAAACCAATCACCGGCCATTAGCCGCATTGCTACTATTGTATTACACCATCATTTATTGTAGTTTAGTTTGTATGGGTAGTATCTCATAACTTCCACGAACAGAACCAAGTAAATCATGTCCATTAGATTCACGCTACAAATGCCTCATAACGGTTCTTAATCAATACTAATGTAAAATTACTGGATTCAAGGCATCTTACCTAATACATAAGCAATCGGTATAAACTATGTCTTGCCCTGTAACATTACCAATACCCAATAACGTAACACATCTGATAAAAAATACATTTAGACTATGCGACTTGTTATCGTAAAATAGATTGTATGTAAAATTCCATACCTGATAACCTGAAACTAGTGACGTCGACCGTATGACCAGCGATCGTGAGCGACTTCCGGTTGGTGAATATCTCCCTCAACATGTGCACGTCTTGGAGACTTGCATCCAGCCACAGTGAGAAGTCGACAATGACACTGCCATTTCTGGTGTACGTAAAACACAACGTGCTGTTGTCATGGCGCTGTACCCAACGTTTTGTTTTTTCCAATTGTGAGGCAAGAACATAGATTAGTGTAATAGTGAGTGAAAATGTGTTACAGACTGCCACAATCCATCTAATAAGTAAAATAAGACTTTTCTTTTTAAAAGAGCTTTTTCCCTTTAAATCAAATGTGACTGCAGGTACTAATTCTAAATATTTATTACTTAACAATATTTTTCATGATTTACTATTAGTTATATTTAACTTGCGTTTTAATTTGTATTTTAATTGGTGTGTATCCTTAGCTATTTCAAAGTGAAGGTATAGTAATATTTTAAATAATTTTAACATATATTCTGTCATGTGATGAGCCTGTGTAGGCGCACCACTGTGGCCAGATTTAAGGCGCAGAAATATTTTATGTTATCATTGTTACTATTATTATTATTATTACAGATTTACACCAATGCAACAATCGTAATAATTACCTTAACAACACATGTATAAATCCAACTACATGTAAATACTTATAAACATTATTATCACATCATTGTAAGAGAGAAAAGCGTAAACGTACGTGAATTTAATGACTGTCACACCGATCAGCTTAGACCCAACACTGTCGCTCTCTCGGTAAATGTGTTCAACCTTAAACAAACATTCTACATAATTGCTATCAGCAGTATGATTAGTTATCAAATATGTACATTTACATATTATATATCTCCATTATGTTCATTTACTGGTTCTTTATAATCACTACAGTATGAGTACTAATATGATGTGAAAAATTACTATAATAAGTTACGGAAAACAAATTATTAACAAGCAACTGAACCTAATTGTATGTCTGTGGTATATATCAACTCAATTTGACACGATAATACTTCAAGTTGTTTTCACATAATTTGATTACCTCAGTACAGTGTTCACATAACAGGCTGTAACTTAATGTGTGTCATGTAAATGCCTAACTGCAAGTAAGCGTGTATACATTAATTTGTGATAACTGCAACAACAACAACAACAACAACCAAAAACAACAACAACACTAATAATAATAACACATTCATAATATTATAAATGATTGTTGTGCCACTTGCACTATTGTTTATTTTAATATATGACAATATATATTAACTAATAATGAATAAATCAAATACAGTCGTCAACAAACCTTCATCTTGACGTCTTTTGCCAACTCCACGTACTCGGCCGAGGAGTCTTCGTTGTAGGCGGCCAAGAACTTCAGTTTCGGTATTCTGAACTGTCCATAGTATCTGACTACAATTTTCTCTGAAAAAACACACAACGTTCCGTTTATTATTAATGTATATTATGCATACATTTTACAATTGCCATACATATATTATGATAGGCGATGCGCTAGACGTTCGTTGTTGAGTCTAAAATGGTTAAACATAGTCGAAGTTATCGCATCCACACTAATTGCAGTTTTATTTTGACTGAACCTTTATGCGAAATACACCACCTGATGTCTTCACAGAGTTTGGGTCTATGCTAGATCCGGCGACTTTGCCTTTGTACGTCTTGATGGCGTTGAGAACGGTTGCCTGCATCTCAACAACGCTGTCTTTTGGCATATTCAGGTCGTACGTAACAACGAGACTGCCGGAGCTGCGGAAATAGCACAGATTGTCAAAGTTTATATCATACAGTTCGACACTGTGTTACCCTACTTAGTAATAACAAGAATAATCGACAAACTGTTTGACAATCATATTAGTAGGCAGACATGCACAGGAACATTCATAAATACGGTGCAGATAAGGTCAGGCAGGACCGCAAACACACACATATTTACCATCGCACGCACTCACACACGCACGCACATGCAAACACACGCACGCACGCACACACACAAATGCGCACGTGCACATAGACAAGCACAACGCACACAAACATGCAGGCATGCGCTTTGACAGTCACGGACACAGACAAGCACCCAATGTCCCCAGCACGCATGCTAGCAGGTATTTTTTTAATTTATGATAGCTACCATAAGTGAGTTTTAGATTTGTAGAGATCTTGTACTAAACCAGTTTTAATTAAAAACTATTTAGCATTCAATCTAGATATATTGTTACGCATACCTGAAGGTCACATCCACAATTTCGTATTTCCCAGTAGCCAGCTGTCCGCCTAGAATTAGTTTAAGCTGAAACAAAAGATTATTTGCAGAAAATTATCATGCAAATCTCGTCAATAATAAATATGTTAGCATTGGATATTAAATCGGTGGACTTTGTGTGTTAATTCAGTAATAGCTTCTCTTCAAATAACTTCTTGTTGAAAATCACCCGTCAAATTTCGATGTTGATAGCATTAACATATTTTATATGCATTGCATTACTAGGGCGGCATGACATCTTCTAAAACAAACACTCCAGCAAACAGTTGTCGCTTTAAAACTTTGCCTTCTGTTTTTGTTATGAAGAACACGTTTGGGTTGAGAAATACATAACGGAATGTCCGAACATTCCACGACTTCGCCATCCAATCTTCATGGCTTGACGGACCTTTTTCTAGGCAGCTGTTCACGTGATGGATAGGTCCATTAATAATAATTGCAAGCCCACGCGTTGAAGCATTATTCCTGGTTTGACGTCACTCACCGCGTCCACCACCTTGCTCTTCAATGCTATGTATTGAGGTGAAGACTTCTCTTTGAGGACAGGCGTGAAGTTTGTGTCGACTAGTCTCAAGGTGACAGCCAGACGCGCTATCTTCGACGGGGACAGGGTTGATATTAAGCCTGGAAATACACGATGATATACTGTGTTCATTCCGTAATAAAGCAGCTATGACACGAGTGACTTCGAATAATAGTTATATAAAATTCATACAGTCAGTTATATTTTGGTACAATTAATCTGCCATTATAAACATAACGCTAACTTATAAAACAAAGCATAACATAAACACATTTGAAGTGGGAACAAGAAAGTGAAAACGGAAACATGAATGCATACAATATGACACGATAAAGCACAACACGGTTTTCAATAAACCAATCAATTTAAATAACGTGCGTAACTTGAAATAATACAACATGTTTTAATGAAAGCAATGCTACTTATTGGCAGCCATTGCAACCAGCCGAAGCAATTAAGAATAGAATGGTAACGAAACTGAAAATGTAACCCTGCGTGGAGGAAAAATGGTAAATTATACCGAATTTATATAAAGATTCCACCGGATTGCTTGACTTATTTATCGGATAATGTGCCGACATATTTAATTATTGTCGACTGATTCCAACTTCCAAGTTGATCGAAATAAAAACAACTTATGTTATGGCAACATGGTATATGACGCAATACAGTAGTTGAGATGGCACGGTAGCAAACCTTTTTTTATTTAGAGTTAGTTCCTTTTGTTCCTTTCAGGATATCGGGGTACGGGGTTCCTCCATTTGGTACGGTCATTTGTGACTTCTTTGGCCTCGTTCCAGGTGATTCCCATTTCTGCCAAGTTTTCCATGAATGTCTTGCGCCATGCCTTAGTCGGCCTTCCTCTTTTCCTGTTACCACCTTCCGGGACCCATTCCATCGCTACATTGGCATGTCTCTCCCTCGGTAGACGTAGTACATGTCCAGCTAGTCTCCTTCGCCTACACTTGATGTCATGCAGTCTCTCCTTCGCCTACACTTGATGTCATGCAGACTCTCCTTCGCCTACACTTGATGTCATGCAGACTCTCCTTCGCCTACACTTGATGTCATGCAGACTCTCCTTCGCCTACACTTGATGTCATGCAGACTCTCCTTCGCCTACACTTGATGTCATGCAGACTCTCGTTCGCCTACACTTGATGTCACGCAGACTCTCCTTCGCCTACACTTGATGTCATGCAGTCTCTCCTTCGCCTACACTTGATGTCATGCAGACTCTCCTTCGCCTACACTTGATGTCATGCAGACTCTCCTTCGCCTACACTTGATGTCATGCAGACTCTCCTTCGCCTACACTTGATGTCATGCAGTCTCTCCTTCGCCTACACTTGATGTCATGCAGTCTCTCCTTCGCCTACACTTGATGTCATGCAGTCTCTCCTTCGCCTACACTTGATGTCATGCAGCTCTCTCCTTCGCCTACACTTGATGTCATGCAGTCTCTCCAGACCTGCTCTCCTCATCACTTCTTCATTGGTGATGTGCTCTCTCAATGATACGCCCAATATGAACCGAAGGCATCGCCAGTGGAATATGTCTAATTGTTTGTATATCCTCACTTATTCTTCCACGTCTCGCAGGCATATATTACTGTTGACATGTAGAGACTTAATTTTATAGCCTTACTGATGATGGTACTGAACCATATAGGACGTAGACCTTGGATCACTGCTGAGGCCTTGCCTAACCTCACCCGTACATCTACTTCCACGTCACCTTCGCTACAGATGTGGCTTCCGAGGTAGGGGAAGTTCGCGACGCTCTACAGGTCAAACCCTTTCATCTACCGTAAATGTACATCGGCGTGACAACATACTTACTGTGCTGGCAGTTGTCACCAGAAAAGTCGTCTAGACATTCGCAAGTTCGCACGCCGCTTGAATCACTGCAGCTGCCGCCATTTTGACACGGGGTCGTTTCACACAAGTGACCTTAAAATGATAAACACAGAAGCTCCATCACTTATTATTGCCTAATCTAAATACATTTATTACACACATTTCTGTTATCTGTAAATAACATACTTAATATTATGTAATATTCACATACAGTAATGTCTCATATTACGGAATAGGTGTCACACATTCTACCAGCCCTATACACAACAGTTGACATCTGCGTATATCGTCAAATCAATGTTATTAGCCTCTCATGCAGTTACATAATACTTGATCATTGTAACACCGCAGATCTGCCTGTAAACATACCTGTTTGACAGTTCGAGCCTGTGTAGCCAGCGACACAGTGACATGTTCGTGTGTTGTTCGTTTCCACACACGTGCCCCCGTTATGGCAAGGCGCCGCTGTGCACAAGGGCCCTGCACAACGCGTCAACAGAACGATATTACAAATTAACAATTACTATCTCTCAACATTAAGGGAACTCATATTTATTATAATCTCAGCGATACCAACTTGTAACTGAAATATTTGCCGGTGTCTCAACACATTTCAGAAAGTGCAAAATTTGACCTAGCCGCGTGCATAGGCAATATGCCATGCGTTGTGCTTTCGTCTGCGAGGGATACTACTTGGCTTGACATTCAATAGATTAAATAATAGTACACAGACTGGGTTCCTTCCATTATTCTCGATAGGACACATATTGCTACTAAATACAAAATTGATATTTAGAGCTATAAAAAAGTAGTCGATTACAATCGAAGCAAGGCTGATCTTTAAACGTACCTGTTTTACACGTGGTTCCTGTGTAGCCACCCGTACAGTTACAGACATACCCGTCCGTCTGGTCCACACAAACGCCTCCGTTCAGACACGGCGTGCTCGCGCACTCGTCGATGTCTGCACCGACAAACATTTACAAGTCAGTGCGTTAGAACGTCTTACAACTGGAGGTTTCATTGAATAGGCTTTCTGCGAAACTAGGTAGAGCATACAAACTATTATTTGCGTAGAAGTAAAACTAGCTGACACGCACACACATGCATACACGCACACGTGCACGCGCACGGACACGCAACCACGCACACACACACTTGTAGCTGCGATGACTTGCGCCATTAGTTTATTGTTACATTGTTACCGACGACGAAGCAACAAATCAAGCAAAGCAGTTTTCGCCATAGCATATTTTGTTCTTAAACCCATTCCCGCTGACAATGTCTTATCTTATGTCGCCAGTGACAACGTTTATCAGTAACAGCACCCTCTGGTGAGTGGCTCACCACTCAATTCGTCCACGGTTTCCCGTATGAGCAGCATAGCACGTAACTAAATTACTCTTAATAACTACAGAGATGTGATACTTTAATGCTTCACTAATTAGTATATCAGAGGTCAACGGTTCAGAAATAACTTAAAAAGAACCGTATGAACCTCGGCACATCGAAGGAGATACTACCAGACTTACGTCAACATTACCGTAGTGGTATACATGCACGTGTGCGCGCACGCACACACGCACGCACGTACGTACGCACGCACGCTCACACGCATGCACTGCATACACACTCACACGTAACAACGAACCTTGGGCACAGTTGAGCCCCTCGTATCCGGCCGTGCAGTTGCATACGTATCTGCCAGCGGCCTGGGTGCAGTAGGCACCGTTCTTGCACGGGTGACTCTCGCAGATGTCGATCTCTGAATAATATAAACTGCCATTATCAACATTTTATATTTGCATAATTTGTACAGTGGTTGTGACGTCACCGAAGGCACTGTTTCATAGTGTGTCACTGGTACATTACATCATAAGCAAAGTACGCGCGGAAACAATGTCCTGTGAACTCGTACTAATGGAAAACATTTTAAAATCCATGTAAACTACACGTGCAGAGCAAAATCAATTAATGGGAGGGCAGGGTGCGGGGCGTAATATGATTACCTAAGCGATAACATCCGCAATCTAATTTCGACATTAAATCTTTAAATTTACTAAATGTCCATTTTAATGTAATGCTGTAATTATTATTGTATATGATTAGACTACATATGTACAACGTAATAACAAATAATGAACAATCCATTAGCTATAAAAGAAACTAAATTTAATAAATACTGCAAAGTCCGTCAACCGCTTAAGGGCTGGGATTATAAAGGTGATGTATATGTTGGGTATATTTCCCGTCCCCACCCCACGTATGTACTTCTGATGTCCATTTTTTATATTTTTTAAGTACTCAATGCTGATGATGCTGCCTTCTGCTCCCATTCCGAGGAACAGTTACAATTAATCTTGAACAGCTTCGCAAATACTTGCACAGCTTTTGGCCTCAAAATGAATATCCAAAAGACTGTCACCATGAGCCATGTGAATCACTGTTAATGGTGAACCCATCAAAACTGAAGATAATTTCTCCTACTTAGGCTCTATAATGTCTAAAAACTTTACACTTGACAAAGAATTGAACACAAGACTTCGTAAAGCAGCAACATCCTTTGGAAGACTCACGAATCGTGTCTGGTCCAACAAGAGCCTAACATTGCACACCAAGCTGAAAGTGTACCATGCTTGGGTTGTCAGCATTTTATTGTATGGCTCAGAGACATGGACAACGTACTGGAAACAGCAATGGAAACGCAACAGTTTTCATCTTCGTTGCCTGCGAACAACCTTGGGGTAAAATGGCAGGATCAAATTACTAATCTCGAGATCCTGCAACGCTGCAAGTCAACGCCACTAAGCAATATCCTCAAATACAGACGCCTACGATGGATTGGACAAGTATAGCGTATGCCCAGTGACCGCCTCCCAAAGACCATCTGACTGAAGGCAAACATCCAGTAGGCAGACCCAAGTTAAGATTCAAAGATGTTCAGAGAGTTCTACAAGACTACGGCAGCGATCCTCTACGCTCGCAGACCTTTGCTTAGGACAGAGTCATCTGACGAGCCTGTCTCACTGGTGGTTCAGCAAATGACATCGAAGCATACCAGATAAACCAGGAAACCAAGCGTGCGAGACGTCATGCCAGAAACCCAAGTCAACCAACCTGATGCAGCTACAACAAGCATTGTCTCTCGAGACAGAAGCTGGCCTCTGCTATCTACTACTACTCCAAGTAACATAACAAGCTAGGGATCTACGTGAACACATACGTGTAGCAGATCACACGCTTACAAGCGTTTTCAATATTTCTGACACAGACGACTAGGAAAGGCGTTACAAAAAACGAAACAATCGCAAGAAAATACACTAAAATTGACTTACAGCCAGAACGTAAAAATGGCGACTGATTTGGCACGCGAAGGTGGTGGATGTACCGAAGTGGTAGTGATATCACCCAACGTTTAGATCAAATCAACATTTATATATTACTAGATGATGCAAGTAGTCTGAGCTTAAAGTGTTATTGTCTACTTTGCCCCAGTGGCCACTTTGCCCCGATCTCCCCAACACAGACGGGTGTACTCTGTCTGATTGGTAGATTTTTGGATGTTCACCAGGGAAATGATAACAATACATGGCAGGTAATATTACCTTTTGGAAAGACACACACGTGTTTAACATAAACTACCGGATATGCTACACATGTTAATATTACATTTCTATAAGTCAGGTTTAGCATTATGCAATTGTACAACACACATGATCCTACGGACGTCCGGCGACTCCATCAGACGAGTGACGTAGCACGGCTTTCCAGAATACAATAAGGGTCTTCGACATTTTCGAGTGAATACGTCTGTATCCCATTTTAACATGGATTTGTTTCAAATGTAAAAATCGTGATAAGGTGCACATTAGATCTATGTAGTGTTCATCACAAAGGTATACACCTGTATCTATAACATATAGGCGTCGGAACGTGGTGAATGTAGAGAAAGACTTAAACATACCAAAACCGCCCAGCTGCACAGGCTTGCCGAGATATTGCGGGACTAAACATAGCTCCACCTCCCCACTCAAAATTTTTGGGGGCTCAGTCCCCAAACTACCTCCGGTTTAACGCCTGTGCTATAAAATCGAATGGCAATATTATAGCGGTCGAAAAGAAACTATACTTTTGAAGCTCGGCAGATTTCCTATAAAACCGAGCGGATATTGTTTTGTGCAGACAGGGTTATCATATTATTTCCTAGACAGTTAGCACACGGTGGCACACAATACTTTCCTGCGAAACCTGGCGATATTTTTATGTAGATGTAGTTTGTATCTTCGTGGATGACGACACTCGATTGGAATAGAAATATCACAGACAGGTTTAACCATTGATGTTATACGCATATTTATACTTATTTATAAACGGAATTTCAAATAAAAAACACCGATGTCAGTCCAGAAGGGTCACTCATTGCAAACACGATGACGACGATCATGGGCTAATATGTCTATGTTGCACCTCGATAATCACTGGAGTCATAAGCGACACATGCACACTTTTAGGGGATTATTAAACCAACAACGACATGCATTATCATTAACGACTGTGGGAGAAGCCATCCACCGTGGTTCGGGTGTAATAACAGCTACGGCGTAGACCTCCTACCTGTCTCGCAGTGTTTACCGATGAACCCGCGCACACAGGCGCACCGGTACTTGTTGACGAGGTCCTGGCATACAGCGTTGTTCTTACATGGTTCGCTCTCACACTCGTTGATGTCTGGAACATAACGTATTGCGTTATAATCTATTTAATATTAAATATATATATATATATATATATATATATATTTACTGCATAATACACTATACTCTTTTATGTTTTTTTTTCAGTTTTATATATAAACAATAATGTTTTAAGCTCACGACCCATAGGAAGATAAAATGTATATTTTATAATGTTATTGTGAATAAAGAATGTTTACTATTATTATTATTATCATAGCTACTTTACTAACTATCAATTACATAACTTTGCTACGCTTAAATAAACAAAATGTTGTCGTGATATGTTGTTGCCCGAGGAATTGTGACATGAACTAATAATGTTGTGACGTTGTCATCCTGGGATAAACTCATATGTATTGAGATGTTAAATCAAACTAAATTAGCCGACACACTCTGTACACATGGCATAGACATAGACACACCGTGTCTGCTCTTCATTAAAAACTGTAATCTTCATATTAAATATCTATATTGTATGTATACTGCCCGTCAAATTTTCCGATTAATAAGATCGAATCAGTGTTCGCAATTTTAATGTTATACCAACGAAACGTTCAAACTGTAGACAAAACGATCAAATAGTAAGCAGCCTCTGTAGTCAGTCCTGCGGCGTGCGACGGGGCTAATATATCTTAAAGAATGAAATAGAGTGCATCGTAGATAAATTTGTTCCCTTCAAAAAACAAGGGAAACGACCCAGAAAGAAATACTTATCGAAAGAAGTCATTAGAAAAATTAAGTATAAACAAATGATGTGGAAGTCATATAGACGTACTGGCAATGACGAAGACTACAACATTTATAAAGAAGCACTAAACCAAGCTACAGCTGAAATTATAAATTCAAAGAGAAGCTATGAACATAAATTAGCTTGTAATATAAAACATGACAGCAAGAGTTTTTATGTGTATGTTCGAAGCAA